>OY856411.1:342584338-343184338 GCA_963693085.1 Alisma plantago-aquatica | reverse complement strand
ATGACCTGGATGTTAGTGATGTGTGTGTATCACCTAGTGTCCTACTCACCTAAAATATCCTATAGATATGTGATGTTTGAACATTTGAGTTAGGATATATTCGAGTCATTCCCATATTGAGGTCCCAGTTGGGAGATTTTATAATAGTTCTATATTTGGCTTGACATTTCTAAATGCATGCATTGTATAGAAAGCACTAGTTTTCCAATTGTAAGCCATTTTGTTAATGTTTTGTAATTAAACTCTTTTGTGGTAGGAATGAAATGGTAATTGTACATTTTGGAATGTACATGTAACTATGCAAATCATATATAAAGTGCAATTACTTTAATGATATCTCTCACCATTGATGTTCAAAATTTTGAATCCACGTTGCAATGAAGTGATTATGTGTTGAAAACAATCATTTTTCATTGGGATTTGTTTTTAGTAATCACGAGCTTGTGGCAGTGGGACATCATAAAATTGAACCCAGATCGAATGGAGGTTAGAGTAATATTTGGTCCTGCTTAAGAACATGATGGAATGTGTGAATGGTGGCTCTCACATTAGTAGCCAAGAAACAACCTAAATGGGTAAAGTTAATTAGGCATGGTCCATGGTCCATGGGCCAAAAAATCCACCCTAACCTTAAACAAGCAATAATCTTATACCTACTTGCTCTAAACATGGTTGTCCTATGGACATATCTTTAAAAGAGAAAGAGACCATCCAAGATCCTCAACCCCACGGTGCTACTGGTAACATATTATAATAGTTGGATGCTTTTATCATCATATATGAGCTAGGATAATGTACCCTCTAACTATTATTTACCCCCAATGCATAGAGAAACATAATTTTTTTGCATGAAAGATCTAATGGAAGGGACTATGGAGGACCAAGAGATTACTTTTACATATTCTTATGAAAGAGGAGCCAAGTTACCTTTTATACTAATAATATAGACTAAGAGAAAGATTCTAAGGCACTATATTCTTGAATGTTTAGACTAACCTTTGTTTGAAATATGTTATCCCAACTTGTAGGTCATCATGGGGTCCCCAGAACTCCATACTACACTTGGTGTTGCAGACTCTTAATTTAGATGGAACAAACAAGCTCTATCGATAAGCAGCCTTAATGAACTCCCGAGGGGAGTCTATCCTCTTATGACAAGACACGTCTATTAGGTAGAATACCCCTAAATGAACACCACATGTAATATATATCCATACAACTATAACAAAGACTATGAACTAGAATCCACCTAAGAAACTTTTTGACACTACATTTATTCACCCATTCAAGTTCAACTACCATTTGTACATGTATTAGTCAGGATATCATCCCATAGAGATCCCTATTGAAGGTTCATCACAAAACACATTTCCACATAATTCATGGAACCCTTATTTACTTCAACTGAGTCCCTCCCAACTGGAGTTAAACCAAGATCTACCACATATAAGCTTAAATATCACTTGGGTACAAATGCCACCTAAGCTAAAGACTTCGATCATCATCCTACTGAGGAACTTAAGCATATGACCATTGTTGTAGAAGTTAAAGATGTTGAGGAAGAATCTAAACCTAAAGGAAAAGGAAACACACCAAAAAGATGTTGGCCATGACCGTCATGGAAATGCAAGTGTATTCCATTCCCATAGTCATGTTTTTCCATCAACTTCTCCATGGTACAATCTCTACATGGGAGGTTTGTACAGTTTCCCACTATCAGTTTACAAGGTAGTGCCAGTGAAACCCAATCTACAAGGTATACTAGTGAATAAAAAATGAAAGTAGCCTTCTTTAAGACATTGTTGCAACCAAACCCATTGTACCAGAGGTTCTCTAAGAACTCAAACCATTACAAAGGAAGAAATATGGGGTCAAAACCTTGTTGATTTTTGTCATTTTCCTGATGTAAAGATACCATGTCAAAGTTCCAGAAATACTTAAGAAAAAGTGGTCCAATCACTCAAATCATATCATGCTTCTCTAACAGGGTGGAGGTACAAGAAGATCACAAGGTTATGATTTGTTTCTTCTTTTAAACCCTATCAGTGTCCTACCGATCATGAGACTTTTCATCACTCACTACTTGGAACATGGTTGGCAGAAAGGTTCAGTGACAAATATGCTTGGATTCTTGACCAAGTACCAACCTAAGAAGATTTACAACTCTACAAAAATATAAGGATGAAATATTTTCCAAGTTCATGGGGAGATAGGGAGAATAGGTTTCACAGCTTCAATTCAAACCAGTGGTAAAGGAAGAACCCAAGATCCTACACTCGCTACACTCCTACCTTCACATTCTTCAACATATTTTATATGGTGATCTAAATAGGACTTTGAATTGAAAGTTACATGAGAGGCATGTATTAGAATGTCGGTGTCACCTTTTAACCTCCAGCGCTATCTTCAATGACAAATCAAAAGTCGTGATAGACAAAGACAGCCAAACAAAGAATGTTGATTCTATTGTAATGACAATGTTGATCCCATTCAATGACAGTCATGATAGTTGACATCACTTGTCCACCAAAATAGTATTGGTTTAGGATCGACCACCTTAGTCGATATTATATTTGTTGAATTGCCATCACAACAACAGCTACAACAAACCCCATATGGTGCATCCTAACACATAATACTTCCAAACTCAACCATAATATATGTCACCACAATATCAAGATCAACCAAGATAAATATATGGGTATTATCCACCACCATTCCTTCCATCAGTGAAACAACTTACCATGCACATGTAGCGGTTGCAACTATTGAAGATTTTCCAAAGCTAAATAGGAATTTCACTCCATAGGAGATTCTGTCGGCACCCTTATTCCCACCATACACCATTTCGTGATATTATTAGACATTATAGACCCTCCCAGTTCCTTACTAAAAGGTTATAACGCCAATGCCCGTTGTGACTATAATCATATAAAGGTATAAAAGTCAACTCAGGTTTGTCTTTCAGACACGTCCTTGAGCAATTGTTAGAGAGTTAAGACAAGTCAAGATGACCATTCTTGAAGACATGATATCATCAGCCAATCTGAACACAAACACAACTATAGTAAAAAGATATTGGTGTAGGCTCCATTCACCCTCTGAAAGAGACCCTCAAATTTTGCTGCCAAATTTCCAATAATAATTCCACTATCCAAGAATAGTATCTACTTTGTCAAGAGATTGGTAATCATACAAGGGGAATGATCATGTCAAATTCATATATCAGATTGGATACCCAATAAACCACTATCATCTATCATCACAATGCCAATCATCATAATACATTCAGTCCAGACCAAGGAAAATGTGCCCATAGTAATACTACAAAATCAAAAAAAGGAAAAAGGTCAAAGATTCTTGTCCCTATCACTAGTACATTTTTGACATCTAATGACACTTTTGATAATGTTGTTTCCAAAGAAAAATTGACACCATACAATCAATAACGTCGCTTCTAAAGACAAATCATCACCATTGGTCAAGTTCTCCCAATTCAGAAAAGATACGGGTACCGCTTTCATTATATTGTCGGTTCTTTTTTTTGTGAAATTGGCGTCTTAGATAACCCACAAAATACAAATTTTTAGGGGAAAATATTTACCTCCAAAGGATGTACATTTAGTGTTTATCTTTATAAGAACCAATGACATAGAGTATGCTCCATGTCTCCACAAAAAACAAAAAATCCCCCAAACTTCTTCTTAGTCGTCGGTTGTGATAAAGAATCGATGACACAGAGGCCCACTTTTTTTGTCTAGAGAAGGGTCTTTGTCATCATTTTTAGATAAGGAATCAACATTTAAGTGATTCCACACCTTGTCCCTACAAAAATATCCCCCCCCCCCAAATTGCCTTTGTGTCGTCAGTTTCTTTTCCAAACCAACCACTAACTTACCTTGTTGAGGCCGACTTTTTTTGTTTAGGGATGGGTCTCTGTCATCAGTTTTGCCAAGTAACTGATGTTGAAGTGCTTACTTAGTCGTCAATTTTAGTAACAAAAATTGATGACTAAGTCTCTTGACAAAGGCCAACTTTTTTTTTGGGATTAGGGTTTCTATCGTCGGTTTTAGCCTTTACTAATTGATGACTAAGTCCCATCACGGCAGTTTTCGTCTGCACGGTCGTGTTTATCAGTTCTATTTTATGAGTCGGTATTGTTTTTTTAACTAACAGCTAAGTACTTAGTTTTTAGGTTCCTTTAACAATCGGAGACTAAGTTCACTTAATAGAACCCGTGAAATGTTTCTTTCCTTCATTCTCTATTTCATCACTCCCCCGATACCTAAACTAGCTCTGGTGATTCACTACTCCTCTACACTGTCTCTCCTGTGCTCCATCTTCTCTGCTCACCGCCGTTGTTGCCTGAGGAGCTAGCCACTACTGCCGCCTAAGGCGGTAGTCTCCGTTGTTGGTACAAGTGCTTATGGTGTCGTTGATGTTGATGCTCACCATCATTGTAGGCTTACCAGTGAGATGTCCACCCTACCGCCTGAGGAGCTCACATTTTCCACTTAGGAGCTAACCGCCTGAGGAGCTAGTCGCTACTGATGAGGAGTTGGCCATTGTTTCCACTAGAGATCAAGGTAATTTTTTATTTAAATTACAACATATAGGTCCCATTTCTTTCATCCTAAATGTTAATAAATAAGTAGGATTCCTAAATGATGAACTAAAATCTAGGGTTTCTATGGGAATTTTGTTTTTACTGTGACTTTGTGATACATATGGGATGATGAAATCGAGTTATGCTCTCTAAGAAGTTTCATAACTAGCATGAAATTGAGTGGCCAATTATTTATGTTATCTATAATAGTGTGTACCTTATTGATTGTTATTTATATAGAATGTTGCATGATTAATGTTTGGGTTATTAATTATTTGAATGTTAAGATTGAGAATTAGTAGGAAAAATATTACGATGCTTAAGGGGAAAGGAAAAGTGTATATCTAAAATATGTAATGAATGATAGGTGAATGTGACTTATGGATTTATGGGTTTGTATTTAAATGGAACTGATATGAATTGTAAAGCTTGATTTTAGACATATACATATGTTAGTCTAGGAACCCATCTGAGATTTACTCATTAGGAGTAAATCTTGGATAGTCCATGGTTAGGGACTATTCTTGTACACTAAATCTCACTTAGGATGTAAGCATATAATGTATATTAAGCTTTCAAGATGTTCTGTCAACACTCCCACATTTTTTCTCTAAGTCCATATGTTTGTGGACAGTTCCCCATCTAAATCGGTGTACATGGAGAACTGTGGGGAAATGTTGCCAAAATTTTCTTGAAAACCAAATACACATTATACATGTAATAGTGAGATTAGGTGTTCAAGAATGGGATAGGTGGTATAGACATTCATTAATGAACCCTAAACCCTAATCTATAAACCATAAACCCTAATCTATAAACCCTTATCCCTAAATCCAAAAAATAAATCCTAGTCTATATGTAAACCCTAAACCTAATCTGTAAACCCTAAACCCTAATACTTGTTTTCTCTTTGATCATAGAATGGATAGATTATGGATGTCCATTCCAAGTTGTTGTATCCTAGAATTTATTACTGGTCTTGATTAATTTATAAGATTTGTGGTGGAATATATGAAACAACCTGGAGATAGGTTCTATTGTCCATGTAGGCATTGTGGTAACAACTTGAAAGTCAAAACTGGTAACGAAATCAAAAGTCATATCTTTCCCAATGGAATTGTACAGGGCTATATAGAATGGTACTGGAATGAAGATATTTCAACCATGAGATCAGTAGATGTTGATAGCAATACTTGTATTGAAAAATAAATTGTTGTTGATGATGTAGATGTGAATGAATTGATTCTGATAGACATGGTTGATGTGATTCTAGATAGTTGTGGGGTAGACCACACCGATCCACCTTCCTTATTTAGGAACATTGTGCATGATGTTGAGAGGTCGTTATACATAGGTTGTACAAAGTTTATGAAGCTGAGCACTGTATTGAGATTGTATAGTATGAAGGCTAACAATAGATGGAGCGACAAAAGCTTCACGTCCATGTTATCTTTGTTGAAACAAATTCTTCCTGAAGGCAACGAGCTTCAAATATCAACATATGAATTAAAGAAAATGTAATGACCAATAGGAATGAAGGCTAAGAATATGCATGCATGCTTGAATGACTGCCTGTTCTTTCAAAAGGACTATGTTGGTTTCAAAGATTGTCCTAAATGTGGGGTGTCCAACTATAAAATGACAACTTTGGGGAAGTCCAAAACTGGCTCTCCTACCAAGGTGATGTGGTATCTACCTATAATACCACAGTTTCAATGTTTGTTTACCAATCTGATGGATGTAGAAAATTTAAGGTGGCATGAATAGGTTAAGAAAAATAATGATAGGATCATACGACATACGTTCGATTCCCCACAATGGAAGAATATGGATTTATTGTACCCTACGTTTGGTGAAGAAGTCAAGAATCTAAGACTTAGGATTTGTACTGATGGGATGAATCCATATGACACATTGACCAGCCAACATAGCACTTAACCTGTTATGATTGTTATATACAATCTTTCTCCCTAGTTGTGTATGAAAAATAAGTAAGTTATGTTGTTGTTGTTGTTAATATCGGGCCCCAAATGATATCAATGTTTATCTTGAACCTCTAATTGATGACTTAAAGAAACTTTGGGGAGAAGGTTTGATGATCTATTATGCTTTGTGTAGGGAGACATTTTGTGTGCATGCGATGTTGTTTTGCACTATTAATGACTTTCTAGAATATGAGAACTTGTCTGGATACAGTGTAAAAAGATCCAAAGAATGCCCTATATGTGAAGAGAATAGTGATTCAATATAAGTAAAACATGGCGGAAAGACTATATATCTTCGTCATCAAAGGTTTCTTCTCAAAATTCATCCCTACCGAAGGTTGTGCAAAGCGTTCAATGGATTGAATGAGGAACAAAGTGCCCTTAAACCTATATCAGGGGAGGTTGTTTATGAAACAATAAAAGACTTTGTCAATGAATTCGGAAAGAGATCACAATGTACCATTCCCACACAAAGTGACATATCTTATATAAAAAGATGTCAATATTTTAGGATCTTCCTTATTGGAGCTCTTTGGCAACCAGGCATTGTATTGATGCCATGCATGTTGAGAAAAATGTTTGTGATAGCATAATTGGTACTCTGTTGAATATACTAGGTAAGACTAACGATGGCATAAAATCCAAAATGTACCTACGCATAATGGGAATAAGGAAAAAATTAACAGAAGTAGTTAGGATTAATCAAAAAATATATTTACCTCCTATTTGTTACATGTTGTCTAGAAAGTAGAAGAAAACTTTTGTGAGTGCTTGCTTAATGTTAAGGTACCACATGGATACTCTTCCAATATCCATAGATTAGTATCAATGAAAGAGATGAAGCTTATTGGTCTTAAATCTCATGATTTTCACACTCTAATGCAACAAATATTACCTGTGGAAATTTGATCTATATTATCAAAGCATGGAAGGTTTGCAATCACCAGACTTTGTTTCTTCTTTAACACTCTATGCAGCAAACTTATTGATCCTGAGAATCTCGATAAATTGCAAAAAGAAGTGGTTGTTACCCTATGCCAGCTTGAGATGCATTTTCCTCCTTCACTCTTTTGATATCATGGTACATCTTGTTGTCCATTTGACTTGGGAAGTGAAATTTTGGGACCAATTTTCCTACATTGGATGTATCCTTTTGAATGGTACACGAGATTTTTTAAAGGGGATGTTCGAAACTGTGATCTCAATCCGAAGGGAGTATTATTGAGGGTTATGTGGAAAGGGAGGTTATGGACTTTTGCAATGACTTTCTAAGTTGTAATGAAGCTCATTTAAATGACAAGAATATTGAGATTATTCCAGCAAAGGGATTTTTCGAACATGAGTGAAAGTAATCAGTTGTGAGCTGTGGGAACAAGCTCACTTTTATATTTTACACAGCATCGATGAAGTGAGTGTTTATATCACCGAACATACCAATTTCATCAAGACAAAATATCCTCAAGCCAATTCAATGTGGCTTGCTAGAGAGCATAACAAGATATTTCTTAGGAGGTTTGAATATAGAGTATTACGTCAACTATCTCAAACACCAAATATGTTGTTTAAAATATAAAATACCTTGGCTTCTAACCAAAAATGAATGTTACATCTTATGAAGGGTTTGACATAAATGGATTTTCATATTACACAAAGCGTCAAGATGATAAGAGCGTTGTCCAAATTAGTGGGATCACCTTTCAAGTGTCTTCATTGTTTTTTTTCTAGTGTGAAGGATAAGAGTTCACATGAAGCTAAAATCTCATATTACCATGTCATTGAAGACATATGGGAGTATGACTATGTAGATTTCAAAATTTTTATCTTTTAGTGTAATTGGGTTGATAACATCAAAGGAGTTTTAGTGGACGAATTGGGTTTCAAATTAGTGAATTTTGAAAAGATTGGTGAGAAGGGTGAACTATTTATAATGGAATCATAGGTGAAGTAAGTATTTTATATCAATTATCCTACATATGAAAATGGTTGATTGTTCTTCATGGTAAAAGGCAGTTCATTGAATATCCTATAGATGAAGAAGAGTACTATAACAAGTATGATGACTCCATTCCATTCCCATCTGGATCGCCAACACCAAATATTGAAGTTGGTGTTGACTTATATGTGTGTGGAGATCTGTCATGGAACAGTTCTTACCCCAATCCCAATCCAACTGCCTAAAAGTAGTAAAATGATTGAAACGCCCATCCCTAGGTGGCCCAATAGGATCTAACACACTGGCATATACAATAAGAAATAATAACTCAAAAATTAGATATTTAAAGAACAAACTAACCCAATATAGGAGATATTGCAGATCAATCGTTGTCATCAGAGTATATGAGTGCGGAAGCAATGTAGTCAAGGTTCCAATGTTTGGCCTAAAATCAAGAAAATCAAGACACAAAGTCAATGCAATTACACGGTACGCTATATAAAAACAAGTAATATGGTTTATAGAAAAAGAGTATACTTTGCAGGTATTATATTCAAGAAAAATATAACAAGTGATTTTCTAAATCCAACATTTATTTGAAAAGATGTTTATTTCAAATAGTTCAATTTTTATTATGAGTTCCCATTATGTTGTAATCGAGAAGCATGCTTATATATTTTTGTGTGACTCTATCTCCCCAACGTGATGGGAGAGGTCATTGGGATCCTTCTCTCCATATGAGGTAGGAGGTCAATATACAAGTCCCACTTCTAAATGAGGAGGTCGCTTGCACCCAATATCAACATTATCAACATCATCATCATTATCAATATACAGGCAGTCATAATGGGCAATATCATTTATGTTCTCATGTTTTATCAAAATATAATATAGTAAAAATGGAAGATTAATCAGTATGGAATAGTAGCTCAAACAAGTATATAGCCAAGTATACAATCAACAGATACATAAGAAGTATCTTTAATAAAACCAAGGATGAGATATAATTGTGTACCTTTCACCGGAGATTTTGACTACATATCTAAAAAAGCCAACCCTTTGAGTCAGATCCTAAACCACAATTTTTGGATCAAGGGTCAAGATCATGATGTTTAACATGTCATGTTTCAAAGTTCAAGATTAGGGTTACACTTTTCCTTTGTCAACCTAAGGGTTAGGTCATTCACTTATAATCATTTAATATTTCCAAATGTCCAAATTTATTCAAGTGTCAAGTATTTTTGAGTGTCAATGACTTACCTAGGTTTTCTAGGATCATATGTGTTAACCCCAATTTATGATCATTATCCAAGTCATCATCAAATTTCTAGATCATCATCATGATACTTATCATAATTGGAAATCAAGATCAGATTGATGGGTCAAAACTATATCAAGGGGTTTGCAAGATTAAGATCAATATCAAGATTACGCATTATTCATAAAGATTATAATCAAGATTGAATCAAGTAAATGGATATAGGTCACTAATGATTCCTTATCAAAAGTATATGAGTCAACTAGATTATATCTAGGTTACAAGATAATCATCAAAGTCCAAATTTAGGGTTCCAAAGATTAAACATCATTATTGAGCCATTTGATAAACTAAATAAGCAAGAGTTCAAATAAATGTATATCACTAAGAACCATAATGATTTAGACTCTACAAGTATTTTTAATAAATCCCTTGGATTTTTCTGATCAAAATTGACTATTTATACGTAAATTTTGGAGCTAGGATACATTTGTTATGATTTAAACAATATTTGACCATTTTATAGATTTTCCGAGTAGAGGGGAGCAAAAATACCTTAAAAGAGTGGCTGAGGAAAAATTATTGGCCGTCGGATCCGTGGTCAGGTTTGACCAGCGCCAAAGATGAGTGAATGAGGAGTGTCGGCTTACTTGGCAAGGAACCGGTCTGATCTTGGATTTAGCCGGTTCAAGGCTGGATTCACTGGTTTTAATGGGTCCTTTGGACCGGCTTACTTGCTCCTCTGAACCGGTGGTTTGGGACCTTTCTCTCCCATTTCAACCCCTATATGCAAGTAGGAAGATGCAGAGAACTAGCTCACTAGAGACAGGGGAAAGGGAGTAGGGGATCTGGGGATGGAAGACAAGGTTTCATTCCACCTCCCTGTGACCTCGTAAATCGAAAGGAGGCGGCAGATTTAGGTGGTGAACCAAGTCTGTGAAATGCCCAAAAGGGATTTGTGGCAGTGCCATTAGAAGAAGTAGGTGGTTGGAGAAAGAATTGGAGGTTTTTGGGGCTGAGGAAGTGAGCAAAAGTGATGCTCGAAGTACGGTGAGGTGGCGGTGAGTCTTTGGCAGTGTTTATATAGGGTCGAGGGGTCATTTTAGGGTTAGATGAAGAACTTGATAGCAGCCATGGTTGTCGTAAGGAGAAGGGAAAACAAGAGGATCGTTATGGAGGATGAAGAGATAAATAAAGGTGGTCAAACTAGGGCTTGTTGAGCATGAAATCATGAGACTAAGAGATTAGCACGATTCGAATTTTGAATCGGGTCTTATTCGAGTGAGTTGCAAGTTTTGGTCCTCCATAACTCCTCCCTGCTGATTGCGGGAGGTAGGAGACAACCACTCGGCCATCAAATTGGGTCATGATCCACAAGAGGTAGATCGAATGGCCCTGACTCACCCCCTAAACATCCCACGAATTGCTGGCATGGAAAAGACCAATTAAAAAGGCAAATAAAAGGATTTTCAACACAGTAACTTCAATAATTCATAGAAAATTGTAGGAATGTCCAATTGATGTGATTTTTGGACCATAGCTTCGAAACAATGTGCATGATATTTAAAAAAGTTTTAGGACCCAAATATGAAGTTTTATGGATTAAATTTCTTCTTTGGATAAAGTGATGATTGAATCTAATTTGAGGTGTGATAATGTGTATAAAACTACATTGATCATCATATTTTGTATTTGAGTCTCAACATTAATTATGAAGACAAGAAAAATAATTTGGGACCATGAGTGAGTATAATTAGGTCAAACGATTAATTACTTCATTATAATGTGAAAATCCACTTTGCCACGTCCTTCCCTCCTTAAAAGGAATTTTGTCCCCAAAATTCAAAAAATCCTCAAAATTAGGACTATTCAAAAACCAGATCATATCCTCAAATACTGGAGTAACCTCAACTATATAATTAAAATCATGTCCTCAAAGTTCAAGTAGTACAAGCATCATAATTTGGATTCCATGTTTCATATCATAACTAACTTGGTACCAACATCATTTCATCATCGAGCAATTGAGTATCAAGGTCAATGCATATATTGTTCAAAGTCATCATATGAGCCACAAATATGGAAAGCATACTATTGATCACAAATCTGGAGAGATCATATTTCACATCAAACAAATAGAGTTCTTTAATCAAGTGTACAAGGTGACTTTCAATCCCAACATCTTAGAGTCCTAGCTTCTACATTGGCCTAAGTGGGGTTATACATCCATGATTTGAGATTTCATATTTCAACATTTTGAGACAACATTATACTCTTGATAGCATGATTTTGAGCTCAAAATAAATGGGAGGTCCCTCCCTAGTCCTAATGAGAGCTAAACCCTAAGTCATAAATTGAGAGGGTCAAAATAGTCATCATTTGAAAATTTCAAAATTTTGGGATTATGAGAGTCACTATTCATATATCAAGGGTGGTCTCAAGATCCATATCATGTTTTAAGATTTTGTACATCAATATCAAGAGTTGAAGTTTAAACATCAAGATCATATGTATAAATATTCCAAAGCTAGGGTTTAGATTCCTATTTATACCTTGGCGAGGATCACTCATCTATATTCAATTTCAACCAACAATATTCAAGCAATATTTCAGCAACATATCAAGATTTCATTATCATGGTATCCAAGTTTGATGAATGATCTAGACCTAGGTCTATCTAGGAAGTCAACCACAAGCTATTGTCAACATTGTCATATATCAAGGTCATTATTAAATCAATAATTCAAGATTGAGTATCACTATCATCCTGGATTTAGCCTATAAATCCTAGGTCAATTGATCCAAATCAGGTGAAAGGGTATACCCTTCCAAACTCTAAATAATCAACAAAATAACAGCTTAGAGGTAGTCATAATAGAGATGTGACCTAGGTTAGGGGAGTCATGAGTCAAATACTACCCTAATCTAGCACATTACCTACATTAGTCATTATCCACTGAGCTTATTCAAATAGGGAGAGTATCAATGATTCAATCATATATATCAAGGTCATAAGATCAAAATTCATGAGAATAGGCAATAATGTCAAGATTTGAATTCCTTTCCTTTCATGATCAAGGTAGTGATATAATTTGAAAATAGGTGCATGATTTAGGTCCATGCTCATCATATCAAAATTGAGATTGCAAAAGGCATCAATAGTCAATAGGAAAACTAATTTTGCATCATAGTCTTACATCATGGTTTTGTGAGTCATTAAGCTTAATAATTTGATGGCATAATCATGATGTGTATCAAATAGGGAAAAAAGCTTGCTTAACTATGTTTGAGGTTTAATCAGCAATAGGCATCATGGTATTAATCAAGTAGGGACCTCATCAACAATGAGGCATAAGGTATAAATCATCATTATTTCACCATATCATAATTTTTAGTATTTACCTCAAACATAGAAAACACAGTCTAATTTTGGTTAAATTGAGTTTGCATGATAATAGAGGTCATACACGAGTATTTGATTTCGAAATTGATTGATCAAAATTGAGTTTTCAAATTAAGGTCAGATCATGGTATCATATTTCAAAATTTTCTATTGATATTCATTTTTCCCATGCATAAGCTAACCATAATTGAGACATCATGTGGTAAAAGGTCACAAAAAAGGACCACATGAGGGGATGAGAAGACTACCTAATCTTCATCTACATGGGTGGCTTAGGATAGTCCTTAAAGAAGGGATGAGATGCTAGAAGACTCTCTAGGGTTTCACAGGAGAACATTTAGGTCCAGTTCTGGATTAATTAAGGACAGGTAGAGTGGGGGATCTCAGCTACTGTGAAGATGGATAGGAGAAATTATGCCAAGACCCTGAGCCTAGACACCTCAATTTTCACCAGTATGGATTTTAGGGTTTCTTGGGTGTAAGTGACTTGAGAAATTATTTACTTAAAGTATATGGGAGTGTGTAAGCTCTGATACCAACTATCGTGGAACTGCTCTTACCCCAATCCCAATCATACTACCTAAACAGTAGTAAAATGATTGAAGTGCCCATCCCTGAGTGGCCTGATAGGATCTAACACACTGCCATATACAATAAGAAATAATAACTCAAAAATTGGTTATTTAAATAACAAACTAACCCAATATAGGAGAAGTGCATATCAATCGTTGTCATCAGAGTATATGAGTGTGGAAGTTATATAGTCAAGGTTCCAATGTTTTGCCTAAAATCAAGAAAATCAAGACACAAAGTCAATGCAGTTGCACAGTATGCTATATAAAAACAATTAAAATGGTTTATAGAAAAAGTGTATACTTGGCAGGACGTATATTTAAGAAAAATATAACAAGCAATTTTCCAAATCCAATATTTATTCGACAAGATGTTTATTTCAAACTATTCAATTTTTATTACGAGTTCTCATTATGTTGTAATCTTGAAGCATGTTTATATATTTTTGTGTGACTCTATTGCCCCCAACACGGTGGGGGAGGTCACTGGGCTCCTTCTCTCCATATGAGGTAGGAGGCCAATGTACAAGTCACACCTCTGAATGAGGAGGTTGCTTTCTCCCAATATCAACATTATCAACATTATCATCATCATCATTATCAATATACGGGTAGTCATAATGGGCAATATCAATTATGTTATCATGTTTTCTCAAAATATTATATAGAAAAAATGGAAGACTAATCAGTAGGGAACAGTATCTAAAACAAGTATATAGCCAAGTATACAATCAAGAGATACATAAAAAGTATCTTCAATACAACCAAGGAGGAGATATAATAGTGTACCTTTCACCAAAGATTCTGAGTATATATCTCAAAAAGTCAACCCTTCGAGTCAGATCCTAAAACATAATTTTTGGATCAAGGGTCAAGATCATGATGTTTAATTGATCATGTTTCAAAGTTTGAGATTATGGTTACACTTTTCCGATGTCAACCTAAGGGTTAGGTCATTCACTTATAATCAGTAAATATTTCCAAATGTCCAAATTTATTCAAGTGTCAAGTATTTTTGAGTGTGAATGACTTACCTAGGTTTTCTAGGAGCATATGTGTTAACCCTAATTTATTATCATTATCAAAGTCAACATCAAATTGCTATATCATCATCATGATACTTAGCATAATTGGAAATCAATATCAGATTGATGGGTCAAAAGTATATTAAAGGTTTTGCAAGATTAAGATCAATATCAAGGTTACTCATTATTCATAAAGATTATAATCAAGATTGAATCAAGTAAATGGCTCTAGGTCACTAATGATTCATTTTCAATAGTATATGAGTCAACTATATTAGATCTAGGCTACATGATAATCATCAAAGTCCAAATCTAAGGTTTCCAAAGATTAAACATCATTATTGAGCCATTTAATAAACTAAATAAGAAAGAGTTCAAATATAGGGATATCACTAAGATCCATAATTTCTTAGGATCCACAAATATTTTAATAAATCCCTTGGATTTTTCTTATCAAAATTGAGTATTTATATGTAAATTTTGGAGCTAGGATACATTTGTTATGATTTAAACAAGATTTGACCATTTTACTGATTTTCCGAGCAGAGAGGAGCAAAAATACCTTAAAAGAGTGGCCAAGGAAAAATTATTGGTCATTGGATCTGTGGTCAGATTTCACCAGTGCCACATATGAGCAGATGAGGAGTGTCAGCTTACTGGGCAAGGAACCGGTCTCATCTTGGATTTGGTCGGTTCAAGGCTGGATTCGCTGGTTTTAATGGGTCATTTGGACCAGCTTACTTGCTCCTCCGAATTGGTGGTTTGGGACCTTCCTCTCCCATTACAGCCCCCACATGCGAGCAGGAAGATGTGGCGGACCAACTCACTAGAGCTAAGGGAAAGGGAGCAGGGGCTCCGGGGATGGCAGACGAAGGTGTCGTTTCACCTCCCTATGACCTCGCAAATCGAAAGGAGGTGGCAGATTTGGGTGGCAAGCCAAGTCTGTGAAATTCCCAAAAGGGCTTTGCAATGGTGCCACTTGAAGAAGAAGGTGGTCAAAGCAAGAATTGGAGGTGTTTGGGGTCGAGGAAGTGAGCAAAAGTGATGCTCTGAGCACAGTGAGGTGGCGACGAGTCTTTAGGGGTGTTTATATAGGGTTGAGGGGTTGTTTTAAGGTTAGATGGAGACCTTGATAGCAGCCATGGTTTCCGAAAGGAGAAGGGCAAACAAGAGGATCTTTATGGAAGCTGAAGAGAGCAATAATCAAAGTGGGGCTTGTTGAGTGCAAAATCATGAGACTAAGAGATTTGAATTGTTAGAATTTTGAATCAGGTCTTATTCGAGTGAGTTGTAAGTTTTGGTCCTCCATAATTCCTCCTGCTATCAGCGGGAGGTAAGAGATAGCCACTGAGCCGTCAGACTGATATGTGGTTTGTGAGAGTAAGATCCAAGGGCCCTAACTCGCCCCCTAAACATCCCATGGATTGCTGCCATGGAAAAGACCAATGAAAAATGCAAACAAAAGGATTTCCAACACATTAACTTCAATAATTCGTAGAAAATCGTAGGAATGTCCAATTGAGATGATTTTTTGACCATAGTTTCAAAATATTGTGGAGAATATTTAGAAAAAGTTTGAGGACCAAAATATGAAGTTTGATGGATCAGTTTTCTTCTTTGGACAAAGTGATGATTGAATCTAATTTGAGGTGTGATAATGTGTATAAAAACTACATTGATCACCATATTTTTGTATTTGAGTCTCAATATTGATTCTGAAGACAAAAAATAATAATTTGGGATCATGAGTGAGTATAATGAGGTCAAAAGAGTAATTACTTCATTATAATGTGAAAATCTACTTTGTCACAAGATCACACTAAGGGAATGTTAATTGATAAAAGATCTCAATATTAGAGGCATGCTTTTATCTTTTTAAATGTTAGATGTGCATTTTACAATCTTATATCTCTTTGTTTGATTATTTTTATTGACATTTTTTCATATGGCATCTGACCATGAGTATGATGACCGTGATGATGATTACGTGAGGATGAGATGTATCATGATGTGCACCTCGACACTGGCGTAAGTTGTATTGTTTTATTATAGAGATGTGGATTTTACAATACATCTATCTTGTTGTATTGTTGTATTGTTTTACCACATTTATAAGTTATATACTTTTATGACCTATATGTGTTTTTTTGTCAATTTTAGGTTGAGGATGTATGCCCTGAGGATCTTGTTTAGATTGATGAGCAGCATTGTCAATGTGAAAAAATAAGGGGCATCATCATGATGAATAAGTTAATACAATAAAGGGGTAACAAACTGAAGTTGGTCATTGAGTTTGATGATGTAGGAAATCCTTTTGGAATGAACTACAGCTCTTTTTTGGCAAATCTAGGGTTTCTTACTCGTAGCCATTGTAGTGTAGCAGTAGAATCTTAGCATAAAATTGATAAAAGTAAGAAAGACTTCATATGGAAAGAACTATGTGTGAGATATTATCATTTGCAAATATATTTTTAAAGCTATTTACAATTCTATTTTAAGAATATTCCATTAAGTATATGAACTTTTGCAGATCATATATGTCCTGGATGAAAAATGCATCGTAAAAAGGTGATACAACACTATGGAACGGTACTGAGGAATTATAGGACAACTCTAACAAGACTATCATATGGGACGTTGAGAAGAGGAAGAAGTCATCCACTAAGAAATGGAGAAATCTTGACCCAGATATGTGGGAGGCGTTTGTTTCTATGAAAAAAATGATGAATTCAAGGTATTAAGCCTCACTCCCCATTTTGAATACATTCTTATGAATTCATTATTTTACCTTGACCTTTATTATTATGTTTTACTTACCAAGTACTATTTATGATTGTTACTAACTAGGCTGCAAGCGATGCTCAAAGAAAAAGTGTGTGAAGAATGTGCACAACCACACGATGGGTCTAGGTAGCTATGCAAATCATTACCAAAATCTACTATAGGTGTCTATTTCTCAGCAGCCTACTCATGGGACTATTGAGTCCTCTACTACTCATGGACCTCTACCTCAGCATGATGTGTGGATAGCTGGGAGGAAAAATAAATCTATAGAAATAACCAACCCCGCAACTGCTAAGGTGGATGCAAAAATGTTAAAATTAACTCTCAGACCAATTACTAATGATGATGATTAGAGGGAGCTCCATGAGAAAAGAAAATAAGACAAGTTCATCCCTAAGGGCAAAATGGACAAATTGACAGTTTCTCTAGGTAACCTAGAGCATCCTGGGTGTGTTAGGGTTGCAGGCACTGGTGTTGGTATAGGAGCATTCTTTGCGCCATCAGAGCATAAGCACAAATATGTCCATAAAGGTGGATTCTCAAAAGAGGAGGTATAACAGTTAACTACAAAAGGAATTTAGGAAGCAATGAGTTGTATCATGCTTTTCAAATAGCTCCGCATATAGTACATGTGCTACCCTACTCTTCATACGAGGTGGACCCCCTACGAAAGAGGTGGTTGGGAGTAATCATGTGGACCTACCACCTAGTACGTATGTTGTAAGTATTTTTATAACATGGTAGTCTTTCAATATGATTTGTTAATATATGTAATACTCTATGCAAATTTATAGGGTTTGAGGCCATGTTCTCTTAAATTACAAAAATTTATCATTGCACTGGGTGAGGCTTACACATGCCTTGAAGGTGACATGATTCATGGTGCATTATTTCCCGCCGACGTGGTTCATGTGATGCCAAGGCTTGTCTACTCCCCTTGGAAGTAGATTGGACTACCTTATGACCACCCCGGTCATGAGACGATAGGTGATGTTGAAGGTGGTGTGGTCGCTGGCCCAAAGTTGGAGTTGTCTATACCAATGTATGCTAAATTTATAGTGCTTGTATTTTTCATATACATGACACCATAGATATAAGATTATATATGCACAGGACATACGGCCTAAGAAGCCCCTTACAGATTGACCTCCACCTTTACCTCCTCCTCAATTACTAGTTGGATTACAAAATATGATTTGACTCGTTAGGTCCTCAATACAGGGGTATGGTAGTATGGATAGGTGAACATGAAGAATGGTCACCTATGATGGTCCATCTTAAGGAGGATGTTGTAGGTCAACCTCATGATACTAGTATATTTCTACAAGATGTTTTGGAGTTGTTTGGTTATGCTTGGTTGAATACATATGTAATATAACTTTGGATATGGTGAGATCTTATATATCTATATACCTTATTTTATAATTTGACTTGTTTTCTTATATATTAATGCATAAATGATATATGTTTTGCAGTCACTTACATGGGTTCTACAAAGAGGTTTCACTGTCCCATGTGGCATTTCTAGTTCCATCCTTGATTAATCGTGTAATTAAAGGCCATGCATTTGTTACCCAATATTGTTCTACCGCATATAAATATTTCGGTAAAAATAAAAAGAGTGTGATGTTAGCTTTGTACAATGTTGGGTAAGTTTACTTACTCAGCATATAATTTTAACTTAAGAATTACATTTCATTTTTGATTTTGAGTTTTATTTTGTTTGCCTTCTTTTCACTCAGGAATCACATTGGGTGTTATTGGTTATTGTCCCTGCGATGCTAACTGTGTATTATCTAGATTCTAAGGGTGATGAAGTAGATAGTGGGTGACATGAATTTAAATCAGCATTATTAACGTGAGTAAATTTTTATTTTTATATCTGGTAACATATATATTACATGAATATTTACTAATGCATTTTGTTACATCAACGTATATGGCTATAAAAGAATTCAAAAAAACTAAAGGAAAGGTGGACAAGAGAAATAAAGTAATAATTTGGCAGAATGTTGAGGTAGTTTTTTTTTACTCCAATGCATATTTATGCCAACTATGCTTACTTTTATTTATTAATGTTTTGTATGTTTAAATTTATAGTGTTTTGTACAAGACAACGGTTGGGAATGTAGATACTACATGATGAGGTATATGGATATGATTGTCAGATATGGGGCAATAGACATCGATGAGATACAAAATCTAACATATATATATATATATATATATATATATATATATATATATATATATATGTGTGTGTGTGTGTGTGTGTATACATATAGTCTTGATCATCATAAGTATATGGTCTCATTAGATAATATGAAAATATCAAACTTATTAATTATATACATCATTCCTTTTGCAGGTGTTTAAAATAAAAGACTTCAATACGCTAGAAAATCTAGAAGACATATAAATTCCCTATACAATAGAACAACTAGATGAGATACGAGAACAATGGGCACAAGCCTTCACAAAGGATGTCAACTTTGATTTGATTAGAATTAAAGAATGACTTTTCTAAAGTTTGATGTCATTATTTCTTTATACATGTGGTGCTTATGACTTCTTGCAACTTTAAATTTGATGTGAGTATTATTGGTGCATGTGTGAATGATGATCTATATACATGTGTGCGAATGTGATGATGAATGAATGAATTGTGTTTCTACATGTCATGAGAATGGAATTGGTGTATATGTAAATGAAGTATCATGTGTGTGAATGAATGTGAAGATGAATAGAATTATGTTTGCACATGTGATGAAATGGAATTGGAGAATGAATAGAATTATGTGCATATTATGTTTGTTATTGCAGGTTTGTTGGGTTGTTGTTAAGATGAACTCACAGGATGTTCTTAACCTATAGTTCAGAACTCTAGTTCTGAACTGTAGGTTTTGCATCCTACTGACCGGCCGGACAGCAGGTCTACATGCCTGCTATTTCAAAAAAAACATTGTCATCGATTGTTTAAAAAGAACTGACAGTATAGGTTTGAGTCGTCAATTTCAGTAATATAACCGACATTAAAGGACATAACTGAAACGTCTATTCTAGACAGAATGGTCATGTTGGTTAGCACATCATAGTCATTGGTTTTCTTGAACAAACTATCATTGTACACTCAAATCATTGGTTTTCTAAGTTGGAACCGATGACTTAAATGTTAAATATGTTACACCCCAATCTCACAATTCCCATTAATCATGATATTAGGGCATAAATTGAGGATTTAACGTAATACAAAGATCACCCTTAACTTTTTCTTCTCTTTCAAACTCTTTGTTTTCTTACATTGAACCACATAAACTAACATTGCAAGAGAATCAAACTTTGATTACTTTAATATGATTTCAACATAAATGATACACATCCATACATTCAATCTCAGCTACATATGATGTGATAATAAAATACATTCTCTCTTATTAAGAAAACAAAGATACAAAACATCACTTATAACACTCTCACATCTATACTAGGACCTAGAGTGATAGGGACTGACTGAACTTAACTATACTCCGACTTAACTCTTGTGGTAGATCTACTCTGATGCAATGATATCTTCTTCAAGTCCATGTGATTTCCTTAAAAATTTTGAGCAGAGGGGTGCCTACTCGCTCAGTGAATGAGTACTTCAAATAAATAGTCTAAAGCACTGATATAATTATAGATATACTTTTGAGCAATTAATATCAATTATAATAGTAGTAAGCTTTAGAGAGTCTAATAATTGACACTCATAAATATGGTAGGATACTCTAAATATCTATAAGAGTGAATCAATATATGAAATGCTTGATTGATCATAAAGAAAACTAATAGTTCAGAAACATACAAAGAATAATTGAATAACTGTACACACTTGTTTGACCTCTCATTCATTTTATTATGCCCTGATCATATGCAGTGTACTCTACATATGAAGTCTCGTAGTGCACTATGATCACACCGTACAAGACTTACCGAACACACCTGGGAAATGCTAAGTCTGACTACTCTCCTGGTCTGCAATAGGGAAATGCCTCTCTAGCCTAAACTGGACTCCTCTAACCTGAGCACACAGGCAGAGAGTCAAGCCACCTCTTGGCTTTTCTATACTCTAGTGCCACCAGGACTTCTGGTTGATGTTGGACACTGCAAACTATAATTTAAGGAGACTTCCACTAGGGCTTCGTCCCCTGTGCCACCTGATAGCACGTTCTGACCCCCGTATACTGGATGTGAGCAGACCTCACATAGGGGTTCTACAATGTTCAGGGCTCCTAAGTCTATTATTTTATTATTCCTAGAAAGATCTTTCTACATTGTACCCTTCTCTTACTTATACTTGACTCTAGTATCACTATGGTGTCGCGTCTACTTATTTGAAGTTATAATACAACATGTATATCATTCTAAACTTGGCAGAGAAGTATATTCAAAACACTGTAATATACTAAGAAATCAACATACTATACATGCAGGCAGATAGAAATACTTAAATAAAAATAATGCATGTCCATTTAGCACTTATACACTAGAATCATGCAATTAAACATTTTAATATACTGATGAGAGCTAATTACTTGGCATACGAGTAATCGTCATTTGCACGCATAAATTAATTGCACTTTCTTGGAAAACGTGCACATCAACCCAAATCTTGAGTTGTGCATCACCACATCTCATACTGAGAACATTGATATTAAAATACTTGATTCATTGAACACCCTATCCTTATGGTTTCATTTACCTCATTCACTTATCACATGGCTCTCATAAGGATTTCATACGACATAAACATTCACTAAATAAAGGCTACTATCAACAAATCATATAAAATCAATATATGTATGAAACCTTGGAACTGAACTGAATTTGGGTTTCCATGCCATTCACTAATATAACATGCATCAATAATAAAATTGAATAAATAAAGTCTATCATGTCAAGAAAATCTATTCAAATCGGTTTTACGATATCTATTCACAAATATTTAACTTTTCCCGCATCTAGGGTTTCACCCTCTTTACTGAGATATCAAACAAACACTATTCACCTTAAATTAAATCCAAGATAGTATCTGACATATATGTATTATGAATTCAGATAAACAATCATTCATAACCAAGGGGATCTAGACTATTTACTTATACAACAAATTTCAGTCATAGACGAATTCCCTATATTTCAGTTTACTCTTATAACCTCTGTGAATACTTAGGGAATTCTCATTAGGATGTATTGTATACATTTCTAATATGATTTTATCATATGAACTTCATCCAAACAGAGGAAGAATCCATTTCATATCATTTTGCAACAACGTAGAAAAAATAGACAATTCAGGGTTTGTAGTCGCATACTAGCAATTTAAGATTATGGATGAATTAGCCAATTTTCCTGCAATATATTGTTTAAAGGAAGTTCTCACTCACCCTAAGGTGTGAAAACACCTTTAAAACGTAGCTCATCCCATAAAATCTCGATCTCATATCAAATCCCTAGCAATTCACCCAATTCTTCTTCCTTTCAACTCAGAAACCCTAAAAATGAGGTATTATGAAGAAAGAGTGAGAAAAGGGGAAGTTTTGATATCATTTTGTATCAAATTAGAGGAGGGACGTAATTTTTACATGTTATAGAAGATTCACCATGAAACTATATCCAAAGAAGTTAAACTTATATGATTTCATCATTCCTCGGACCGCAAAACCCTAGGTCAGCATCTCCATCAATTTCTCATCTCAAACCTTAACTCTCTCTCTCTCTAGGATTTCATTTCTCTAGATTTAATCACAAATTATGAGAGCTCCTTGTATGTTAAGTTTACCATATAGATAAATTGAGTTGCTTGGGTCAATTGCACTTTGACCCCTTACTATACTTTTTCTTATTTCAGCAAATGTTTTATATCATAAAAAGGTTTCTGTAAATTCGTATATTTCAGAGATTATACCTCCTCCAAAAATTATTAGAATTTATAATGTTTTGTATAATTTAGATACAAAGCTTAATTTAAATTTTGAGATCATTCCAAGCTTCCGTTAAATAAATAAAAATCGAATAGTGCACTGCTATCCAGAATTCTGCAGAAATTTCAGTTACTATAATTTGTCTACTGATAAGGTCTAAACGCATCCAAAAATTATTAAATTTTTACATACTATTTATGATTGAGTTTCATATCTCCAGTTAAAATTTCAGATCATTTGGAGTTACCAATAAATAACTAAAAATAAAACACTACACTGCTAAAAAGCACTCTGTCGGCATTTTGGTCGAAGTATAGTTCGACCGAGAACCACATTTAAAGAACACTCAAATATTCTGAAATTTTTCTCCAATATGCATGATTTAGTTATCCATATCATATCAAAAATTAAATTAAATAAAAAATTTGTAGAAAATATGAAAAATCACTTACCACACTGCTATCCTGATCAAATTCCATATTCATGTACTATCAAAACCCTAATTTTTTGCCGATTAGGGTTTACATTTCTCAAACCCTAATTCTTCAAACTAAAATCATAGTTCGAGTTTCTTCTTAGGTTTGAAACATCACAATTGATTTACTAGCACTAATCAAGTCTAAACAATGTTCAATCTAATTAAGCATGTAATCATTCAGGTAAACCCTAGTTTACCAATTAAGCACAAATGTGGTCATTACAATTCTCACCCCTTAAAAAGTTTCATCCCCAAAATATAAATATGCAAACAAATTATATTCAAAATTTATTTTAAGCTTCTGAAATCTTACATGTCATTACATTCTTGTATTTCATACTTAAATGCAATTTTCAACATTAAGTCCTTCATTTCTTTTCTAATTACAACATGTTTGAAATAGTTCTCAATGATAACAAACAAATTCTCTATGCCACAATCAATCATAGAGTAGATAGAGAAGCAACCATTTCAATATTTTCATACTCTTGAGGTGTTACCTCAACATTGATAATTTGATCCAACCATCTCAATTCATACGGCTCAATATGTACCATTGTTTTATATTACCTCTGAGTCACAAAAGAGAGTTCACTATGTTGTTTTGAATATTACTATTGTGCTACTCAAATACAAAAGCAGACATGAGTTGGAAGACTAGATTCAACAGCAATTGAAAATACTACTCATGACATCCCCATTGCATCATGGATGCATAAGGTGAAGCATTACCATCACATTCCATACTATTCTCAAGTATGAACCCACACATAATTCAAAGTGTAAACATCGGGTTATAGCATACTAGGGCTTCAACAACTGTGACGACCGTCTCGTGAAAACAAGATTAACTAATGCGGAAGCGTTCACTAAGCAGCGGATTATAGAAAATCACTAAAAATTAAAACCTTTTTCAAAGAGACCCAATCATAGGAAAACTCTTTCAACAAGAACCAATGTATTACATTTACATCATGGTTCATAAGTATATATCTTATACCATCTCTTTTCAAGGGTTACAACATAAACTTCCTTGTTAAAAGCTAAACACAGACAACATAATAACCTCGAGGCATCAAGCCAAAATCTCAAAATGATACATTAAAAGCACTAAGTACTAACTCTGAGGACCTGAGAGTACAGAGACGACACATAGGACTTCTATCTACCAAACACGATAGACAGCACACTCAACCTGAGTTGTCACTGCTGTCCTTGTAGCTGCTGATGTTCTTCATTCGAAAGATATTATCAGTCTCTTTCACACTCGTCCACCTAAAAAAAATGTGGTTACCCACGGGTGAGACCCAGTCCCAGCGAGAGATATAACTCTCTCCAACATATATTGATTATAACTTATTAATTAACAGTAATTACATAGAGCAGTTAGGGTATTGAATAAGCAATATGAACAGATTGAACAATTTAAGCATACTAAGCAGTTAAGAAAATAAGTTGAAGCATCAAGTAGAATTACACGGTTTTCATAAGTCTACATCATGTAAGAAATATGTAGTGTAAAGACAATACAAGGGTTAATCAACCAATGTGATACGTATTTAAACCCTAGCAATTATACTACACGGCTGGTATTATATCTTTTATTATTATGCCCTGGGGAGTTTGAGTCGTACCACTCAAAGTCCAACTGACCACTGCGAAGTGCTATTCAGTTCCGTATAAGATCTACGAGTGCCGGTATCCTAAGATCTCTTCCCCTCGGTCAGTACGAGTAAACCGCAGTGACATACCAGTCAAACTGCCAACAGTGACATATAGTCAACTGATAACAACTAGTTCGTACTTGGTACAAGTTACGACACTAGAACACAGGGTATACAAAACCCTCTAATCCGAGGTACAACCGCAGCTGTCCTCAATCACATCAAATGTCTGAGGCATGACCATAGCCATCCTCCATAACCTGCAATTATGGATGACAAGAATATATCCTCAACTTGCCACCCCCACATACTCAACAGTATGCGCTCCGAGTTTCCCTTGGGAATACTCGTTTCACCATCCAGTAAATTCTGACACTGAAGATGGCTCTACGGCACAGGGTTCTACATGATTAGGGTTACACTTGATTAATTACTGCCAATTGAATGCGTTAAGGCTTTATCATACAAGTGGACATTCAAACCCTAATTATTTTCTAACAAGAATATATGTATAATGAATTCAAAGGATATAAAACATTTGATGTAAAAATCTTAATCATATTACCACATCCTATCATTCATTGCAAATTAATGGACCACACTTATCATGATACTATTTCCAAGATACCAATATCTTATCACAGTTCCAGGGTTTTAACCCTTATTGGAACATAAAGAGGATTTCACCTCAATCATGGCTTCAAGCTTGCCCAAAGGTCATTAAGACCATCACATTATGTATAGTAAGGTTATCATCATCATTCCATGCCTTAAACAAGGCTCAAAAGATCATTAGCACATATGTATCCATAGATATTAACATGGCAATGCACTATGATATTGAAATAGTACTACAATGTGGTTTCAACACAAGAAGAATGTAATTCATTATCACATTAATTATTCAAGAGGTCGGATTATAACCAATCCAAATCAAATAATTACATCAAGGTTAGGTATAACAAGCTAGATCACATGGGAGTTACACATCCACTTATTATAGTGATTTATCAAATATAACTATACAATGGCAAAGGTAATGCTGCCAATTAATGGTATTGAACCATTGAATTATATTCACTAGGAACCACATATAATAACATGTGATTTATTCAAATCCATTGGATGTTAAAGCATCCAATATTATTCATTGGATCAGGTTCATTGTTCAAGGTTATCAATTGAAGTATGGGTCTAACCATTAGATCAATTGAACCTAGGACCCATTGGTTCAAGGTATAGTCAAATCTACAATTACATTCCTAATTCATCATATATGGTGATGACCTGACCCACCATTAATTGTGATCATTAAGTCACCATTGGTTGCTAGATCAGTAATACATTCAATTAACATCATCAAATAATAGGCCAATATCATCATCGATTGATAACATCATTAAAATACTTAGTGGATGATAATTAAATGTATAATTGAGTCAAAACCTGTCCTAAGGTGGTAACCATAGGTTGTAACTATAAATTTGACACCCTTGATCACGAACCTAAGTTGCTAAGATAGCAACACTATTGGTTATTGAATGGTATAACAATCAATTATGTGATAGGGAAGGAAATAGCTTAAAAATCCTAATTTGCACCCTCATTTGTTTTGTACATAATGCCATAGGTTGTTGCTATCAACCTGTCCCAAATCATGTTACACCTTATAAAGGATTTACACAAGTTTACAGGTTCATATAGAACTGGAATAAAATAGGAATCACCACAAAATTCGTAATTCTAAACAAGCATAATTCCACTATGCTTAGATCATCACATTCAAGCATAATCATGAACTAACAAGCTTCTAATAAGCAATATAAGTGAAGAATGTTATATAACTCGCCTCTATAGAGTAGTTCAGATATCCAACAGCAAACATCTCGAGCAAATAGGGCAAGGAAACCTTGGATTCAGATCTGAACTTGGCCAACTATGCAATTCTCTCCACAAACAAGCAAAACCCTAGAAAAGAGACAAAAAGGAAGGAGTTTTGAGTTCTAGGGGAACTTTCACCATAGAAAACCATGGTTCCGACCTGGAGAGATGTAGGAGGAAGAGGAACAAAGAATTGGACGGAGGAAATAAGGAAAAACTTACACTTTTAGGTTAGTATCACTAGGGGGAAGCTTTATACACCCAAAAAGAGAATCAATTTCAACCCTAGAATTTGTTTCCAAGAGGATCCCCACCTTCTTCTTCCTTGGGCAGCAAAAATCGCATCTGAACAGAGGGAGGACGAGGCTGGGAGAAGGAGAGAGAGAATGGAGAGCAAATTGCTCGTTTGGGGCTTTTGGATAAGTATATAACACTTTAATATTAAGAAAAAGAAAAAAAATTGAAATTCTAATATATATCCCAGTATCCATGGCTTTATATTATTAAAATACATAAGCACACACACACACAGATCTACCACCGTCCCTCTAGACCTGCTTGGCTTGCCTTTGACGAAATTCTCAGCCAATCACATAATTCCTTAGTTGATAGCTACTAAAGGTAGCTCATCCATGAAGGGGGAAAACCCTAAAATGCCCTTGATAAAAACACCTTCAAAGCATGACTCAAATAGGGTCCCCATGGCTCAAAAATATCAAGAATGATAATATAACAACTAAGGAATATAATGTATGTGACAAATTGCAAAGAAAACCCCTCAATTGGGTAAATTGCAGAAAAGTCTGAAATATATGGAAAATTGCATAACTTTCTCAAACAGTGTCCGAATTGGACCAAATTTGAAACTTAAGCTTGCGTTATGATTTCAAAACATATCAAAAGGTTATATTAGAGTTATAAGCATTCAAGTATGGTAATTAAGCTCCTTCAACACATTAAGAAAGTTTAGGGGCCTTACAACAACAGTAACAAAGTACTCCATGATTGTATTAGTCAATCAAGGACTATTCATACCCAATTACCATCACTTAGTTATATTAAAGCTAGGTATAACAAGATATACCTCATTAAGGTTACATATCAATACAATATGATTATCATCCCTTCTATTCATATGAGTGAATAGGTAAGACTACCTTATTCAGGGTAACCCTTCATTTGTTCCATCATTATTCAACCCATATCACCATACCACAATTGTAAAATACTAAGATGGATTACTGGTATGAATGACTACAACTATCAGACACCTTTAATTAACATATTTCTTGCACATGTACACTGAAATCATACATAGAACCAATTTACATCCCTTAATATACCTTCAACAAATTATACTTCTAAAAACAAATTCACATATTACTAAAAGCCATTATTTTCTATTATCTCTCTCCTCATTCGCTACTACTTACTTTTTGCTACTTATCCTTCTCATTTTAATCATGTAGATTAAACATTCCTAAAATTGAAACATACAAGGTACAAATAGATTATTCATCATTCTTGCTATCACTGCAAGGTTTTATCTCACATCGCACTTCACTCATATTGTATTTCTCCTTTTGTTCAAAACACACTTGTTACATTTCAAATATATATATTACTCTTTACTCCAAATCATTTCCATATTGTTTATCTACCTTTTAGATTAGCTATCTTTAAACCCTGCATTACTATCAGTGCTAGTTTACTTCTCATAGTGCAAATCTCATGATCTTGTTTTATAGAGATGCTAGTATTCAAGGTCAAATCACTAGTGACATCCCTTGAACTACTACAACTCTAAACATTCTAGGGTTTGGTCCTTATCAGTAGCATAATGTTATTGTGATGTGACTTTACTCCCTTAATTTGAAATTCAAACTTTGGATCTCACAAGTTTTACTAAAGTCTTCTTTATCTTATCGATTGAATTTCCTTTCTCTTACTTGGCCATTCAGATAGATTACATTCTCAATTACCCTGCTAGGGTTTCATCATCATATTGTGTGTCATCATTACATTCACTAGATGTCTCTACCACGGTGATTATGCATCATATATGATTCATTTTCTTATCACTTCATTCCCACATTGCTCGCATTAAGGAAGATATGAAAGAGAAGATGATTTTGAGAATTAGAATTCTTATCTTCAAACATTCAATAATACATTTTTCATATGTAGGTTTAATTAGTTATCAACAAGGATACTTGAATAATTAGCACTTTCTTGAATCTCGCAACCTCTTTATTTTATAATCTATATTACTCCATTATATTTCATTACTTTCCATAATCCCCTTACCATATACTACTATTCCACATATCATCTTTAACTTCTAGTTTTCTCTAATGATCATGTTGCTTCTTTTATGTGTATGATCATGTATACCATGTTGCATATATTTCTTTTTATCCTTCTACTAATGTGAAGTTGAAATTCTAAATCAATAATCTCTCTACTAGTATCACCTCATGTTTAATACATTACATATCCTTCATTTTAAATCAAACGGCTCATGCATGGGTCAAACTTAGTATCTCTTTTAATCAAGTTTTTCCCTCCTGAATATAGTCTACCTTTGCATGACTTATTCATTGGTTAAGCTACACTTTTGTTCTTCTTTTAGAAACTAGTTTGTTGTTATATAGAGACTTAGAATCCAAAGGTGGTAAGGATGAATGTATTAAACTTATTAATAAAGGTATACATTCCATGCTCTCAATTATATCGTAACCCTCATTCCTTAATCAAGTTCATCATTTCCAACATTTATCTTTGTTTTAATTTAGTTTCTTATCATAGTCTTATGATTTACATATTTATAGTTTCTTATCCTAGTATTATGATTTACATATTTATCTAATTTTCTTTACTTTAACTCTTCTAAAGACTCTTCACTTATTTTTACGTACCGTATACTTAACTCTTTTCTTCTATTTTTCCTTTGCTTTGGAGTACATAAAAGCATTGTACTCGGTTATATAATCCATTCCTCATGATTGATTCTTACTACCTTGGCCCTCACATACTTTTCTCGTATCGTTTCCATATTTCATATTTAGAGTTCATATAATATTAATCATTAAACTTAATTTGAACCTTATGTCATGTTCTTTTATTCCCAATTAAGGATTTCTCATATGAGGTCCCAAAGTTGGGTCTCAGATATCAGTTCCAACTTATTCTTAGCTATTCTAATCTTTCCCATATGTTTCAACATCTTAGTGTATGTACATTCTCACTATGATGTGGGTCTAATTTATCCAGAGTCTACTCTTATCATATTGTTAATAGGAGTCATTAGATCCCAGTAATGCATCCTGCCAGTCGGACCAGGCCAAACCTGCAGTCTTGAAGCCAAGAGCTACTTAAGATTAACCAACTCCTATTAATCTCAAACATGTGGAAAGAATAACCACTTAGGAAAGTTCATTCAAAGATCATTTCTAGTCTACTTGATACAAAGAATGTAATCAATAAATGCTACAACTGCATGGTGTACAACAAATCTTAAAGACGTGTATATATTTCAAAATACTGAATATCTGAATTCAAACATATAAGAGTATTTCTATTCATCTCCAATAAAACAACAATATGAAATGAATGTTCTATCTCATTTTATATTTATGCTCTTAATTCGTGTTACTTATCTTGTTTTTAACCCTAATATTTTTAGGGTTCCTCTCTAGCCCATCCTTCCACTGTATACCTGGCCAGGGTATACATGAAAGAATAGACAGAGTAGCTTGATACTGGTTGATCCAAGTACTCAGATACCGGGTCAGGATATCCAAATACTAAAATATCTAGAACTAACATCATAACATCTCCTATCTGCCACACTTATGACTCTAACTTACTAACTTAATGGTCCTTGACAACTCAGCTTAAGCTTTGATACCATGTTGTTACACCCCGATCTCACAATTCCCATTAATCATGAGATTAGGGCATAAATTGAGGATTTAACGTAATACAAAGATCACCCTTAATTTTTTCTTCTCTTTCAAACTCTTTGTTTTCTTGCATTGAACCACATAAACTAACATTGCAAGAGAATCAAACTTTGATTACTTTAATATGATCTCAACATAAATGATACACATACATACATTCATTCTCAGGTACATACAACATGATAATCAAATACATTCTCTCTTATTAAGAAAACAAAGATACAAAACATCACTTATAACACTCTCACATCTATACTAGGACCTAGAGTGACAGGGACCGACTAGACTTAACTATACTCAGACTTAACTCTTATGGCAGATCTACTCTGATGCAATGGTATCTTCTTCAAGTCCATGTGATTTCCCTAACAATTTAGAGTAGAGGGGTGAGCCTACTCGCTCAGTGAATGAGTACTTCAAAGAAACAGCCTAAAGCACAGATATAATTATAGATATACTTTTGAGCAATTGATATCAATTATAATAGAAGTAAGCTTTAGAGAGTCTAATAATTGACAATCATAAATATGACAGGATACTCTAAATATCTATAAGAGTGAATCAATATATGAAATGCTTGATTGATCATAAAGAGAACTAATAATTCAGAAACATACAAAGAATAATTGAATAATTGTACACACTTGTTTGACCTCTCATTCATTTTATTATGCCCTAATCATATGCATTGTACTCTACATATGAAGACTCGTAGTGCACTACGATCACACCGTACAAGACTTAGAGGACACACCCGAGAAATGTTAAGTCTAACTACTCTCCTGGTCTGTAATAGGGAAATGGCTCTCTGGCCTAAACTGGACTCCTCCTCTAACCTGAGCACACAGGCGGAGAGTCAAGCCACCTCTTGGCTTTTCTGTACTCTAGTGCCACCAGGACTTCTGGTTGATGTTGTACACTGCAAACTATAATTTAAGGAGACTTCCACTAGGGCTTCGTCCCCCGTGCCACCTAATAGCATGTTCCTACCCCCGTATAATGGATGCTGCCAGGGTTAGGTCGTTTCACCCCTAAGGCGCAGACCTCACATAGGGGTTCTACTTTGTTCAGGGCTCCTAAGTCGATTGTTTTATTATTCCGAGAAAGCTCTTTCTACATTGTACCCTTCTCTTACTTATACTTGACTCTGGTATCTCTATGGTGTAGTGTCTACTTATTTGAAGTTATAATACAACATGTATATCTTTCTAAACTTGGAAGAGAAGTATATTCAAAACACTATAATATACTGAGAAATCAACATACTATACATGCAGGCAGACTGAAATACTTAACTAAACATAATGCATGTCCATTTAGCACTTATACACTAGAATCATGCAATTAAACATCTTAATATACTGATGAGAGCTAATTACTTGGCATACGAGTAATCATCATTTGCATCCATAAATTATTTGCACTTTCTTGGAAAACGTGCACATCAACCCAAATCTTGAGTTGTGCATCACCACATATCATATTGAGAACATTGATATCAAAATACTTGATTCATTGAACACCCTATCCTTAGGGTTACATTTACCTCATTCACTTATCACATGGATCTCATAAGGATTTCATATGACATAAACATTCACATAATAAAGGCTACTATCAACAAATCATATAAAATCAATATATATATGAAACCTTGGAACTGAGCTGAATTTGGGTTTCCATTTCATTCGCTGAGATAACATGCATCAATAGTAAAATTGAATAAATAAAGTCTATCATGTGAAGAAAATCTATTCAAATGGGTTTCACGATATCTATTCGCAAATATCCAACTTTTCCCGCATCTAGGGTTTCACCCTTTTTACTGAGATATCAAACAAATACTATTCACCTTAAATGAAATCCAAGATAGTATCTGACATATATGTACTATGAATTTAGATAAACAATCATTCCTAGCAAGGGGGTCTAGATAAGCAATTTTCTCTATTTACTTATACAGCAAATTTCAGTCATAGACAAATTCTCTATATTTCAATTTACTCTTATAACCTCTGTGAATACTTAGGGAATTCTCATTAGGATGTATTGTATACATTTCCAATATGATTTTATCATCTGAACTTCATCCAAATAGAGGAAGAATCCATTTCATATCATTTTGCAACAACTTAGAACAAATAGACAATTCAGGGTTTGTAGTCGCATACTAGCAATTTAAGATTATGGATGAATTAACCAATTTTCATGCAATATACTATTTAAAGGAAGTTCTCACTCACCCTAAGGTGTGAAAACACCTTAAAAACGTATCTCACCCCTGAAAATCTTTATCTCATATCAAATCCCTAGCAATTCACCCAATTCTTCTTCCTTTCAACTCGGAAACCCTAAAAATGAGGGATTATGAAGAAAGAGTGAGAAAAGGGGAAGTTTTTATAACATTTTGTATCAAATCAGAGGAGGGAGGGAATTTTTACATGTGAGAGAAGATTCACCATGAAACTATATCCAAAGAAGTTAAACTTATATGATTTCATCATTCCTCATACCGCAAAACCCTAGGTCAGCATCTCCATCAATTTCTCCTCTCAAACCCTTACTCTCTCTCTCTAGGATTTCATTTCTATGGATTGAATCACGAATTATGAGAGCTCCTTGTGTGTTAGGTTGACCATATAGAGCAATTGATCTTCTTGGGTCAATTGCACTTTGACCCCTTACTATACTTTTTCTTATTTCAGCAAAATTTTTCTGTCATAAAAAGGTTTTTGTAATTTCTTGTATTTTAGAGATCAAACCTCCTATAAAAATTATTAGAATTTATCATGTTGTGTATAATTTAGTTACAAAGCTTCAGTTAAAATTTTATATCATTCCAAGCTTCCATTAAATAATTACAAATCGAATAGTGCACTACTGTCTAGAATTCTACAGAAATGTCAGTTACTGTAATTCGTCTACTGATAAGGTCAAAATGCATCCAAAAATTATGAAAATTTATTTTGTTTATGATTGAGTTTTAGATCTCCAGATAAAATTTCAGATCATTTGGAGTTACCAATAAATAATTAAAAATAAAACACTACACTGCTGAAAAGCACTCTGTCAACATTTTGGTCGAAGTATAGTTCGACCGAGAACCACATTCAAAGAACACTTAAATATTCTGAAATTTTTCTCCAATATGCATCATTGACTTATCCATATCATATCCAAAATTCAATAAAATAAAAAATTTGTAGAAAATATGAAAAATCATTTACCACACTGCTATCCTGATCAAATTCCATATTCATGTACTATCAAAACCCTAATTTTTTGTCGATTAGGGTTTACATTTCTCAAACCCTAATTCTTCAAACTAAAATCATAGTTAGAGTTTATTCTTAGGTTTGAAATATAAAAATTGATCTACTATCATTAATCATGTTGAAATGATGTTCAATGTAATCAAACATGTAATCATTTAGGTAAACCCTAGTTTACCAATTAAGCACAAATGTGGTCATTACAAAATAGGTGTCAATTGTTCGATAACTGAAAATGTGCAGTCCTTTACTAGTTACAAATGTGACCTGGTATGGATTTTGTGATGTCAGTTTTTTCTAGTAACCGACAACTAAGACTCCTATTTATGTCAACTTCTTTTATAATCACAACCGAGGTTGGATCTGCGTCGTCGGTTTTGCTATCCCCAAATAATTAATGTCTTAGACATGTGACTGTAGTGTCACTCACTTAAGTTTCGATCCATAATCGACGTTATAGGGTTGTTTTAACCGACTCTAGAGATAGTTTTTTTACTAGTGTATGTAGACACAAGTTGTGGACCAAGCTACTTTAGTTGATACTTCCTCACTCCTAGACAATAGGAAGACAAATATTACTACATGTGAAGGTGTCTTTATTGATTCTCTTGAATCACCTACAGAAGAAAGGATTTGGATTTTTCATTCCCACAATAAACTTAATGTGATTCCTCAAATAACCACAAATGAGATAACTCAAAAACAAACACAAAATTAACACTAAGCAAGTGGATTAAAACACTAAAAATTTAAATCAATTTCATAGAAGCACCATAGGTTGGAAACTTTCACGTATAAGTTCACAACATGACACTTGAGTCACAAAACACATATCACAAGGTGCTTACATCATTGCTTTCATCCTTCCTATCATCAACATGATACATGAGATACCTTCTTCACACATATGCATACGTGTACATCTGCCAAAATTGTACAAAAAAGGCACACATGCCAAAAACATTGCAACGAGATCGTATCTACAAAACACATAGAGAACACACCCAAGGACATGAGTGTATAGGGACACTCTAGGACTCTATCACCAAAATACTAGCAGCACATCCAACCTTATCAGCTACTACTCTTGTTGTTGCTCTTTCTCAACTGCACGATCTCCACCACATCATGCATGACCCTAAAAGATGTGGAAACCCATGGGGTGAGACCAAACATCTCAGTGAGAGATATAACTCTCTACCAATGTCTATTAAAGTACAGACAAATGGAAGAAGATAGATAAATTACTTACTAGCTAAGCAGATTCAACTAAACAATATGTATTTAGCATGTAAAATAGGTTAAGCAATACTAGGAAGTTATCACTGAGCAGTAGAACAATTAGCATTATAAAAAGGAATATGACAAACATTTATATATACTATCAACTAAACTATACAAGAGTAAGGCAACGCTTCAACCAATGTTATTCACATTTTGTCCCTATGAAAATACACTACGTGGATGTATTACATATTTATATACGCCCTAAGGAGATGAGGTATACCACTCATACTCCAACCGACCATACCTAAGTCAAAATTAGTGCCATAAAAGGTCTATGGAAGAGCCAGAATCCATGGCCTCTCCACACCTCCCAGTCAGCATGAAAGAACACCACAGAGACATATCAAGTCTAACTACAAAACAGCCTAGTCTGCCTTGGTATATAGGCACAGTGCTAGTAAAACTGAGATATGACCACAGTCACACTCCTACCAGAGTATGGCCCGCAGCCAATCCTATGAAAGCATCATAAGCATATACAGTGAGTCACGTCACTGAGATATGGCTCGTAGCCACATTCCTACCAAGGTATGGCCTGTAGCCAATCCTGTGAATGCATATATTCAATAGTATATGGGTCTGAGATTCCACTAAGGGAAAAACCCATTTCACCATCCAGCATTAAGATTGACACTGGGATGGATCTATGGAACAGGGCAACTACATGATTAATGTTCCATTTGATTAATTATGCCAATTAAGTGTCTTTTAGCATCAATCAAGTTACAACGTACAAAGTCAAAACAAACTATACAAAAATAAGCACATAGTACAACTTCAGAAGATAAAAAAATGTATAAGGTGTGAACTTGTCACATCATTGATAACACCCAAATTAGCGCATATTTTCTATGCATTTTATCTATAGTTTTGTGCCACTTTAGTCTTAATATGCACTCTTTTGTTCATGTTTTATGTTTTCTGTCTCTCCATTAGATAATGTAGTGAAAATAGCCAATAATGTAGCTAATTAGCCTGTTTTAGACTTGCAGGCACCGAAACTAGTCAATTTTGGGACTCTCAAGTATCGAACCTGAAAAGACAAGAATTCTAGCAGCTGGTCGATACGGCTTCCCGATAGGGCCTGCCCGATACGACTGCCTGATAGGGCCTGGCCGATACAGTTGCCCGATATGGTCTGGCCGATACGGCTGCCCGATACGGCCTGCCTGATATGGCTGGCCGATACAGCTGCCTGACACTACCCTTGCCCGACACGGTCTTCGAGCGACAGTCATATTGGCCCACCTGATGCCTCAAGATTGAAGCCACGGATGAAGGACACGTGGACCAATAAAAGCTACAACTCCCATCAACTCGCTGCCTATAAATAGCAGATGCCAACCTACAAAGAGAGGGGAGCTAGAGGGAGGACTTTTCAAGAGCTAGTTCCTAGACCAAGGAGCTAGAGTGTCGAGTTCCCCAATACGGTTGCCTGATACAATCTGCCCGATACGGTCTGCCGATACGGTTTCTCGATACGGACTGCCTGATACAGTTGCCCGATATGGTCTAGAGAGAGAGTCGAGGAGTCCAGAGGGACGAAGAGAAGACCCAAGGGCCGAGATCTGACCTGCACAGAGGCCGAGGAGTGAGAGCCACCTCTCCTCTACGAGCTATATCTCTTCCCTCTTCTCTTTCATTCTACTGCATTCCTTTGTTTCTTGTACAAACGATGTTTATCCATCATTGTTCGGTGCCTGCTATGCTTGTCTATGGCTAGTTAGCTCCTTCTTGGCTATGTAGCCCGATCTGGGCATGTTTATATACTTTTGCCTTAAGCAAGTAGATTCATATCAGATCTAGTATGTTGCATGTTCTATTTTCTCTTTCCAAGTTATGATTGCTAGTTTGGTTGATCTCTTACTCGCTTGAACTGTTGTTTCTGCCTGTATCGAGAGATCCGTTGTAGGAATAGCTAAGAGACAATAGTTTGTATATGAACCCGAGAGGAGGGCGATCCGAGGTATTATGTTCCTAACACCCCGAATATCCTAAGACCCGAGAGGGAACTTAGTGTATTCCAAGGTGTTGATATGTCATTCCTCGAGAGAGGGTCATTGACATATTGTTGATGGTTTCAGTCACACATCGCGAGAGCGAGTGGGATGACCCCACAGGACAGATGCCACTGTGCGTACTAGATGCTTGCTTGGGTGTTCGAGGGTTGTCTATGCCCGAGAATGAGTGCATAGACTGTCCCGTTTGTGGTTACATAGCCAGGAACTCTCTTTCTCTGATTAGTAGACTCACGAGCTCTGTTTTGTTTTGTTTTATATCGTGACAACCCGCTAGACTAGTTCTAGCAATTACTTTTATCGACTATCATCTTGGCTTATCTGAATAAAGAACGAGATATGTGGCATCCTAAACGTCACCACGTCCCTGTGTTCGACCCCGTATATCTACTTCGACCCCGTAATAAAGTTGCGGGGGCCTAGAAGGTTTCGGGTTATAAATTTAAAGCTTGATTCCTTCCTTTGTCCCGCGTTCATTTCTGGACGAGTGAAAAAGGCAGATCAACTTTTGGTGCCACTGTCGGGGACGTGGTTTTCCACGTTTACACGCCTAGTAGATTTTTGTTCTGTCACTATAAGTCTGTATATACATGCATAGTTTTCCTCTTGCTTTACACATACTTGTTCATATATACTAAATCACTTTTCTTTTTCTCATACCTTTTTTTCAGCCATGGACCTTACTTCTGCAAGACAAGTCATCTTGTACACCTGTCCTCCTAAGTTTTTCTGCAGTTCCAACTACTGGCAAATAATTGAAGGTCGTGCTCTGCAACTAGTCAAGTTATACTCACCTCCATCGTCGTCATATGTTGAAATTCCAACAAAGGAGACTGCTAGTCAACCATCGACCCCCATTCTATCATGGGATCAAGAACTGATTAAGGCAGTGGAGTTGGCTAGGGAAAGTATTCAAGCACTCACCTCCTTAGCGCCTCATCTCCAAGAAGATGTCGATCCAATGCAACAAATGCTAGAAGAGCATGATCGTCATCTCAAAGTAGCCACCGAGGCTGCAGACTGCAGTAGTAGTATAGTTCAAACTGTTGAACAAGGATTCATCCTAAAGCATCAGTTTGATACAGCAGGTTCCCCTTATATGTGCATGGCAGAATCGATGGGTCTCGAAAGCATTTCTGCTCAAGTACAACAACTTCATGATAAAGATGTTGAACAAGGCAGGAGGCTCCAAGAGCTCATCGATTTGGTTACAATTTGGTTACAACTGCCATCACAAGACGACAAAGACGTTAGTCATCAAGACCATTCCATTGGGTCTGAAGTGGAGTATGCACCATCATCCTATTCAGACCATCAACTGGATTCACCAGGATTTTTCTGTGAAGACCAACACACTTGGGGAAGCCCTTCATTCTATCCAGATGACCTAACTGATGAACCAATGGAAGAAATGATTCATAGACATGAATGGGTCTATGATGACGATGATGAAGACTCGAAAAGCCAATCGACCTCACAACCAAAAGGTTGGTTTGAGGAACCAGAGTTAGATATTGAACAGACCAGAGTGACATCTCTCATATTGAGACTTGTCATTTCGCTTTGAGCAGTACGCCAACCATGGTTTGGAACAATTTGTTCGACGACGACGACGATGACAGCTGCTCGATATGGAGCAGTGAGTATAGTAACAAAGACGAGTTGGAGAAGCACGAGCCATCATTTGCCACCATCCCTTTACAAGGCTTGGTGTACGTCAAGGGGGCAGGATGGACGGTTCACTACAACATGGCTGCTGAGCATGAAGACACCCCTGACTCCACGCCAGGTGATAAGCTTGGGGTGGTAGAACTACAAACAGATTCTTTAGGGGGTAATTGCTCAAAAGATGATTGGATGACTCAGACAGTACATGAAGATTTATCTGAGCATCCAACTTCAAGTGCAGAGATGGAGAGAGAAGATATGAGTTCTCAAGATGACGTCCAACCTCTCTCATCTATTTCATCCTGTGTCGACATCCCAGGACCTTCATTTTTATATTCATATAATGAAAGGTACCTTGAGGGTCAAAAAGATGAAAAATATAAAAATGTGCAAAAGAGGCTTGGCCACCCACAAAATCCCAAAAATATCCATATAGTTCTCACCCAAGCCTAAAAATAGAATGCAGATGATAACAGCCTGAGTGTGAACAATAAATGAGCGCTTGTTTTCTCTTTTAGGAGAGTTGAGGATGGTGCCCAGCCAGTGTATGACTGCGCTCATTAATGCAGATATGTTGTGCCTGGTAGTACCACTCTAAAAGCTCATTAGAGAGTCACTAGGAACCCCCTAGGTGACCTATGAGACAATCTCAGAAGCAGGGTTGGTTCGGGCGCAGTACGAGGAGTTCATCTCACTGCTTTGGACCAACTAGTTCAGACTGCAAGGACTGTTGCTCGCTACATGGACCAACCTAATGCAGATCGGGATCCTCAGAAGTCATTAGAGTCTTTTTTTGCTTTGTTTCTTAGGACATGAATAAGTGAGAGGTGTGGTATTCCTGATTGGTTTGCATGGATTCATGGTGATGGCTCATTGCTCATCACCCGCGTGATCACCTGTGTGACAACTCTTTCATGTTTAAATAATTATGATTCAAACCCTCATGAGTATCAGCAGGCTGTAGTTAATTCGCTTAATCTTGCCTGGACACTCTTTGATCTTGCTTTGGCAGGATTGTGCTTATTTGGTGGGGGTTTGTTCTGAAATGACATGGATCAAGAGTATTGATGTTTTAAATTGTTTTTTTCTTAACCTTAGCATTTATTATCAAGCTTAATTTGGATGTTATCTTTTTGTTCTTTGATCCCAGTCTTGCTTGAGGACAAGCAAGTTTTAAGCTTGGGGTAGTTGATAACACCCAAATTAGTGCATATTTTCTATGCATTTTATCTATAGTTTTGTGCCACTTTAGCCTTAATATGCACTCTTTTGTTCATGTTTTATGTTTTCTGTCTCTCCATTAGATAATGTAGTGAAAATAGCCAATAATGTAGCTAATTAGCCTGTTTTAGACTTGCAGGCACCGCAACTAGTCAATTTTGGGACTCTCAAGTATCGAACCTAAAAAGACAAGAATTCCAGTAGCTGGCCGATACAGCTTCCCGATAGGGCCTAGCCGATACGACTGCCCGATAGGGCCTGGCCGATATAGTTGCCCGATATGGTCTGGCTGATACGGCTGCCTGATATGGCATGCCCGATATGGCTGGCCGATACAGCTGCCTGACACTACCCCTGCCTGACACGGTCTTCGAGCGATAGTCATATTGGCCCACCTGATGCCTCAAGATTGAAGCCACTGATGAAGGACACGTGGACCAATAAAAGCTACAACTCCCATCAACTCGTTGCCTATAAATAGCAGCTGCCAACCTACAAAGAAAGGGGAGCCAGAGGGAGGACCCTGCAAGAGCTAGTTCCTAGACCAAGGAGCTAGTGTGTCGAGTTCCCTGATATGGTTTCCCGATACGGTTTCCCGATACTGTCTGTCGATACGGTTGCCCGATATGGTTGCCCAATACGGATTGCCTAATACGGTTGCCTGATATGGTCTAGAGAGAGAGAGAGCTGAGGAGTCCAGAGGGACGAAGAGAAGACCCAAGTGCTGAGATCTGACCTGCATAGAGGCCGAGGAGTGATAGCCACCTCTCCTCTATGGGCTATATCTCTTCCCTCTTCTCTTTCATTCTACTGCATTCCTTTGTTTCTTATACAAACGATGTTTATCCATCATTGTTCGGTGTCTGCTATGCTTGTCTATGGCTAGTTAGCTCCTTCTTGTCTATGTAGCCCGATCTGGGCATGTTTATATATGTTTGCCTTAAGCAAGTAGATTCATATCAGATCTAGTATGTTGCATGTTATATTTTCTCTTTCCAAGTTATGATTGCTAGTTTGGTTGATCTCTTACTCGCTTGAACTACTGTTTCTGCCTATATCGAGAGATCCCTTGTAGGAATAGCTAAGAGACGATAGTTTGGATCTGAACCCGAGAGGAGGGCGATCCGAGGTATTCTGTTCCTAACACCCCGGAATATCCTAAGACCCGAGAGGGAACTTAGTGTATTTCGAGGTTTTGATATGTCATTCCTCGAGAGAGGGTCATTGACATATTGTTGATGGTTTCAGTCACACATCGCGAGAGCGAGTGGGACGACCCCACAGGACAGATGCCACTGTGCGTACTAGATGCTTGCTTAGGTGTTCGAGGGTTGTCTATGCCCGAGAACGAGTGCATAGACTGCCCCATTTGTGGTTACATATCCAGGAACTCTCTTTCTCTGATTAGTAGACTCACGAGCTCTATTTTGTTTTGTTTTCTTTTCTTTGTTTTGTTTTATATCGTGACAACCCGCTAGACTAGTTCTAGCAATTACTTTTATCGACTATCTTCTTGGCTTATCTGAATAAAGAACGAGATCTGTGGCGTCCTAAACGTCACCACGTCCATGTGTTCGACCCCGTATATCTACTTCGACCCCGTAATAAAGTTGCGGGGGCCTAGAAGGTTTCGGGTTATAAATTTAAAACTTGATTCCTTCCTTTGTCCCGCGTTCATTTCCGGACGCGTGAAAAAGGTCAATCAATCATCACATAGCACTATAGCACTACCATTTACAAGTCCATCATCACTATCAGACAGCCATATAAGGCTATCCCCAATGTCACATCACTATGGGATATCAATCTTTTAATGACATATCTAGAGGTTATCATCTATCATAATGCACAAGGAACCTATTAGGTCATCAGACCCAATCACATCATTCATGTATCACATGTGTCTCAACATGCCTCATAGGCTTATAGTCAGCATCTTGTATCATATAATTGTCACCATACCATACACAAGCCATGGAATTCATTTCACTATAAGGTTAGGGGTTCATAAACAAGAGAAAGAAATGCATCACAATATAGAGACCACTCCAAAGGAGACTAGCAACCACATCACGTTTCTCAACATTAGGGTTAGGGTTACATGCGTAGTCAATTATTGTTTATAAGCAATCACCAAACCCTAGGTACACCTTCCCCCACTTTCTTGGAACATGTTGGGGTTAGAACCTCATTAAGTAAACATGATTGAAACATTATATTAAAGGCACTAGTTATGCACATGTGTATGTGTACCACCTCATTGTTATGCATGTGTTACGACTATCCATCACACATATATGTATTGACCACACACAAAACACAAGAATCTCAACCACCATACGAGAATGGTGTCGACCACAACAAAATCACATGTTTCGGACACCCATCCAGGTTGGTCTAGACTGATACACACCAATAAGGTCACGACCACCACACACCATAGTCATGACCCTAACATTAGTGTGTCTCAACCACATACACAGAAGGCGTCTCGACCTCAACCAAACGGTACATCACACCCACGACAAACCAAGGCATATTGACTGAAACCCAAGGCAATGTCACGACCGTGACCAAGAGCAGTGTTGTGACCACGACGCCCACCAGGTGACATGTCTCGACCAACTCCAAAGGGAGGCATCTTGATCGGGATAGAAAAAGGAGTCTCAACTAAAACAAAGCAACGTTTTGACCTCAAACCAAAGCAGGGTGATGACCAAAATAGAAGCAAGCACGACGCGACTTCTCAGTCCCAAGCCAATGCAGTGTCTCAACCACCCAAAATAAGGAATTGTCTCAACCATCCAAGGAACAATCATCTTGACCCAGCAAAACAAGGTGTCTCGACCCAAAGAAAAACATGGGTGTGTGTGTCAACCCAACACACCAAGAGGACATATGCCTCGGTCATAACAAAGGTCAAACAACAAGAAACCAAACGTTACTAGGATTAAAATCCATGGAATCAAAGATCATCAAACCCTAGCACAAGCACCTCAAATATCATCAAATAAAATCACTTAGGAGAGAAAGAATCAAACTCCAACACATGGGTGAAAACATACAGAGCTCCAAGGAAAGCATGATGGCCGAACTTTAAACATGATCACAAAACCAAGGCTCAAGGTGCATGCAAGATCATCCTCTCAAGATCACTTAGAATTAGGGAACATAGAACTTGGGGTTTAAGAAAGAGAGCTAAACCATGTTTAATACATCCAAAACAAAACCCAAACTTAATAAAACATCAAGGTATACGAGCATCAAGCATGTGCTAAAAAACCAAGGTCAAAAGATAGGGGAAAACCACCATCACTAAAATCAGGTACCATAAATTAGGGTTTCGGATTCCAAGAAAACCAAGCATGATTATTACCATCATTCAAGTTCTAGATCATGGTGTCATCTACTAGCATGTTAGGATTATAATCTAGAGAGAGAAACATCAACATGCAAGCAATAATATGGTGCAAGTAATAGAAGAAGGTAGAGAGTTATATAACCCATCTGTTTTGAAGAGAAAACAAGTTCCAAGCTCAAGCTTCAAAAGAGGGAAGGAAGCTCCAACAAGGATCACCAATTCAGCCACAAGATCACCTCTAAAAAAATGAAGACCTTGGTCAAAGGTAGCTCAAAAAAAAGGTCAAGGAAACCCTAGGCTGAACCAAAGAAGAAAGGGGGAAAAGAGAAGAAAACATCCTCCCACTAGTTACCAGCATGGATAGTCCATAGTCTAAGGCCTTTGTTAAGAGGAGTTTCTCTCAAGGTTACCACTAGGGTAGAACCCTAGTCTACGTCCAAGGAAAGAAGAAGAATAAGATGAAGGTTCCAAAGGGAAACGTGATCAAGATGGTAAAATTACTTACCAAGGGAAGAAACCACCACAAGGAGGAAGTTCTAGCTTCAAGGCACCACATGTAAGGTAGAACCACCTTCAAAGCACCAAGGATAGCACATTCTTGCTCCACCAAGATCAAAGAACGAGCACAAGGTAAGGGAGAAGAAGAATGGCTGAAGAAGATCACTTGCATGGAGAAAAAAGGGTTTATATGGCAAAGCAAGAGAGAGGTAGGGTGGAGATGAGGTGTCAACACCAAAAGGCACCATAGGGACACTTGTCTGCCTAAGAAACCAACATGCAACCACTTAAAACACACATGCATGAGTTGGTGATACAAACTATGTTGGGTCTCGACCACGTGGGTCAGGTCTCGGTCATGACACACCAAGGACATACCACATGGTTAAGACGAAGCACCAAAACATCACTAGGTCGACACAAAGGATCACCACAAACACTAGGTTGAGACACATCTCACTAGAAGGAAACGGTCTCGATCCAAGACAAACCAAGCCCATCACGGTTGATACAACAACACCTAGAGAAGGTGTCTTGGATGACACACTCACAAGACACCCTCTCAAGGTCGAGACAAAGGTGACCACCTTCAACAAGGTGCACATGGTCAAGACACCCAAAACCCTAGGAATCATAATCACATCTAGTGATGCCATCACTCAACCAAGGCACTCCAAAATACCACACACTCTCTCATGAAACCAAGAGAGAGAAGAAACACTATAGAGGTGAAAATTTTCAAGATAACCCTCACAAATGGGTAAATTGCAATTTGTCCCAAAACAAGAACATAGGGCACAAACATCATCCAAACAAGCTCAAACTGGAGACTTAAGCTCTCTACAAGCTCTAAGAACATACCAAAGGATTAGAGAAAGGTTATAAGCACTTAATCAAGCCAAAGAAAATAGAGTTAACCTAAGACACAAGTCAGGGGTCTTACAATCCATAAATCTCTAACAGGGATTTCACCCCCAAAATCCTAATCAAAAAGAGATGTGCACTACCTCTGCATATCTAGATCAAGCTCCTACTCAGGTCAACCAAATAGATATAAATCAGAAGTAGACATATCAAAAAGAAATAACTTCCTTTAACCTATCTCTACTCACGGGGTGACCTCTCTTTCTGGCTGACTCAAGGCATAAAACTTAGTTGTTGCATGTCCAGATGAACCAGTTTGTGATGCTTGTCCATGTCCTCATCCTCCACCACTGCTAAAATGTTTTCTATGCAAGCCCTTTTGGCTCTTCCTTGCTTTCTGGGTCACCTCATCACCTCTTATTGGACACTCCCATCTAATATATCCCGTGTACCCACACTTATGGCAAGTCTTGGCCTCGTACTGTGGCCTAGACGGGCCCCTTCACTGACACAGATGTTGTATTGTGGATTCTGGCAGGTGGAAAACTACAGCCTCTACTCTTACTTGGTGACTAATGTGTCAGTGCACTGGACCTATGTTGTGCTGGTGGTGTAGAAAACCTAGGCTCCTTAAAGCAACCCGACGATTGTTCTTGGTATTGTGCTAGTCTCTTCTTGGCACCTTTGTCACGCTTCTCAACCATAGATCTCTTTATCCTCCTAACTGACTCCACAAATGTGGAAAAGCACTCTCTATTCTCTAAGGTGGTTGTCGACGTCGTCAACTTCGTACTCAACCCTTTCTCAAAATGTCTGATTCTCTCCTAATCTATGGCAGCCATGCAGGGATAGAACTGTTGCAAATCCATGAACTTTGCATCATACTTATTGATTGACATGGATCCCTACTGAATCCTCTCAAACTAGCTGATCTTCTCATCCAGATAGGTTCAAGGGAAGTATTGATTCACAAACTCTAGTCGAAACTCCTCCCCACCAATCACACAACCTAGCCTTTTCTCCTCTTCTATGTCCCACCAATGGCCAGCACTCCCATTCATTATATACATCGCATGCCTCACTATTTCTACCTCGGGGATGTTGAGGATCTTGAAGGCCTTCTCCAACTCCATCAACCAAATATCTACATTTGTTGGATCTATCGTACCAACATACTCCACAGCTCCAACTCGCCTCAATCGCTCAAAGTTCTTCCCTAAGACCAGAGATTCCATATTGGGGATTGCTGCTCTCACTTGTGGAATGGGCATTCTGTCTGCCATATGTGTAATCGTGGCCATAAATTGTCCAAATATGGACTGAAAAGCAGGGTTATCCACCACTGTAGAGTCTAACTGAGGCATCTCAGGCACCCTCTCCTCAACAGTCTGCCTCCTTGCACCTCCACCTGGTGCAGCAACACTGCTCTCAGCAACATGTTCTTTGTGTTCTCCAGCCATCTTTTCAACTCTCCTTCTTCTTCTACATAAGTAGAAGTCACTATAAGACAGACTGGATGACGCCAGAACAAACACAACCCCTAGTCCTAGGCCCATGTAGACTTGGTGAACCTAAAGTTCTGATACCAACCTTAGCTGTGACGCCCCGACACGCCACAAACAAGATAACTCAAAACCAAACACAGAATTAACACTAAGCAAGAGGATTACCAGAAAACATGAGAAATTTAAACTGATTCCATAGAAGCACCATAGGCTAAAAACTTTCACATTTAAGTCAACAACAGGACACTTGAATCACAAAACACATTATATAAGGTGCTTACACCATTGGTTTCATCCTTCCTGTCATCAACATGATACATGAGATATATGTGTCACACATATGCATACATGTACATCTGCCAAAATTGTACAACAAAAGGCACTCATGCCAAAAACTTTGCAATGAGATCATATATACAAAACACGTCAAGAACACCCCAAGGACCTGAGTGTATAGGGATGACTCTAGGAATCTATCACCAAAAGACTAGCAGCACATCCAACCTTATCAGCTACTTCTTTTGTTGCTGATCTTCCTCAGTTGCACGATCTCCACCACGTTGTGCACGACCACCTAAAAGATATGGAAACCCATGGGTTGAGACCAAACATCCCAGCGAGATATAACTCTCTACCAACGTCTATTAAACCATAGATAAATGTAAGCAGATAGATAAAGTACTTACTTACTAAGCAGATTCAACTAAATGATATGTATTCAGTAGGTAAAATAGGTTAAGCAATACTAGGTAGTTATCATTGAGCAGTAGAACAGTTAACATTCTAAAAAGGAATATGAATAACATGTATATCTTCTATCATCTAAACTATACAAGAGCAAGGCAAGGCTTCAACCAATGTTATTCGCATTTTGTCCCTATGCAAATACACTACATGGCTATATTATGTATTTATTTATGCCCTAAGGAGATGAGGTATACCACTCATACTCCAGATGACCATTGCTAAGTCAAAATCAGTGCCATGAAAGGTCTATAGAAGAGCTGGAATCCATGACCTCTCCACACCTCCCGGTCAGCACAAGAGAACACTACATAGACATATCAAGTCTAACTGCAAAATAGCCTATCCTTCCTTGGTATATAGGCACAATGCTAGTGAAACTAAGATACAACCCGTAGTCACACTCCTGCCAGGGTATGGCCCGCATCCAATCCTGTGAAAGTATCATCAACATATACACTGAGTCACGTCATTGAGCTATGGCTCGTAGCTACACTCCTTCCGAGATATGGCCCGCAGTTAATCTGGTGAATGTGTATACTCAACAGTATATGACTTTGAGCTTCCACTAAGGGAAAAACTCATTTCAGCACCCAGTACTAAGACTAACATTGAGATGGATCTATGTAACAGGGTAATTAAGGTTCCACTTTATTGATTATGCTAATTAAGTGTATTTTTAGCATCAATCAAGTTACAATGTACAAAGCCAAAACAAACTCTACAAAATAAGAGCATAGTACGACTTTAGAAGATATAAAATGTATAAGGTGTGAACTTGTCACATCATCACATAGCACTGCCATTCACAAGGCCATCATCATTGTCACACAGCCATACAAGGCTACCTCCAATGTCACATCATTGTGGGATATCAATCCCTTAATCACATCTCTAGAGGTTATTACCTCACATCATGCACAAGGCACCTGCCAGGTCATCATACCCAATCACATCATTCATGTATTACATGTGTCTCAACATGCCTCATAAGGCTTATAGTCAACACCCTGTATCATATAATCATCACCATAGCATACATAAGCCAGGGCATTCGTTTCACCTGCACGGTTAGGGGGTTCATAAACAAGAGACAAGAAAACATCACAATATAGAGACCACTCTAGAGGAGACAAGAAACCACATCATGTTTCTCAACATTAGGGTTAGCATTACATGTGCAGTCGATTAGGGTTAATAAGCAATCACTAAACCCTGGGTACACCTTCCCCCACTTTCTTGGATCATGTTGGGGTTAGCACCTCATTAAGTAAACATGATTGAAACATTATATTAAAGGAACTAGTTATGCAGATGTGTATGTGTACCACCTCATTGTTATGCATGTGTAACGACTAGCCATCACACATATATGTCTCGAACGCACACACAACACGAAAATCTCAACCACTATGCAAGAATTGTGTTGACCGCAACAAAACCATGTGTTTCGACCACCCAATTATGTTGGTCTTGACTAGTACATACCAATAAGGTCACGACCATCACACACCATAGTCGCGACCTTAACATTAGCACGTCTCGACTACCTGCACTGCAAGGTCTCGACCACAATCAAACACTATGTCGAGCCCGCAACAAACCAGGGTGTCTTGACCAAAACCCAAGGCAATGTCGTGACCGTGACCAAGGGCAGTGCCACAACCATGACGCCCACCAGGTGACATGTCTTGACCAACTCCAAGGGATGCATATCGACTGGGATAGAAGAAGGAGTCTCAACTAAAACAAAGCAACATTTTGACCTCAAACCAAAGTAGGGTCACGACCGAAATAGAAGCAAGCACAATACAGCGTATCAGTCGCAAGCCAACGGGGTGTCCCGACCACCCAAAACAAGGAATTGTCTCAACCATCCAAGGAACAAGCGTCTTGACCTCAGCAGAAAAAGGTGTCTCGACCCAAAGCAAAACATGGGTGTGTGTGTCAACCCAACACACCAATAGGACATATGCCTCAGTCATAAAAAAGGTCAAACATCTAGAAACCAAACGTTACTAGGATCAAAACTCATGGAATCAAATATCATCAAACCCTAGCACAAGCACCTCAAAGATCATCAAATAAAACTACTTAGGAGAGAAAGAACCTAACTCCAACACATGGGCAAAAACATCTAGAGCTCCAAGGAAAGCATGATGGCCGAACTTTAAACATGATCACAAAACCAAGGCTCAATACGCATGCAAGATCATCCTCTCATAATCACTTAGAATTAGGGCACATAGACCTTAGGGTTTAAGAAAGAGAGATAAACCATGTTTAACACATCCAAAATAGAATCCAAACTTCATAAAACATCAAGGTACACGAGAAACAAGCATTTTCTAAAAACCAAGGTCAAAAGATAGGGGAAAACCACCATCACACCATCACTAAAATCGGGTACCATACATTAGGGTTTTGGATTCCAACCAAAGCAAGCATTATTCCTACCATCATTCAAGTTCTAGAGTATGGTGTCATCTACTAGCATGTTAGGATTATAATCTAGAGAGAGAAATAGCAACATGCAAGTAATAATATGGTGCAAGTAATAGAAGAAGGTAGACAGTTATATAACATGCATGTTTTGAAGAGAAAACAAGCTCCAAGCTCAAGCTTCAAAAGAGGGAAGGAAGAACCAACAAGGGTCACCACTTCAGCCACAAGATCACCTACAAAAATAAAAACACCTTGGTCAAAGGTAGCTCAAGAAAAAGGGCAAGGAAACCCTAGGTTGAACGAAAGAAGAAAGGGGGAAAAGAGAAGAAAACATCCTCCCACTAGTTACCATCATGGATAGTCCATAGTCTAAGGCCTTTGTGAAGAGGATTTTCTCTCAAGGTGACTGGTAGGGTAGTAGCCTAGTCTATGGCCAATGAAAGAGGAAGAAGAAAATGGAGGTTCCAAAGGAAAACGTGATCAAGATGGTAAAACTACTTACCAAGGGAAGAAACCACCACAAGAAGGAAGTTTTAGCTTCAAGGCACCAAATGAAAGGTCAAACCACCTTCAAAGCACCAAGGACAGCACCTTCTTGCTCCACCAAACTCCAAGAACGAGCACAAGGGAAGCGAGAAGAATAATGGCCGAATAAGATCACTTGAATGGAGAGAAGAGGGTTTATATGGAAAAGGAGGAGAGAGGTAGGATGGATATGAAGTGTCAACACCAAAAGGCACCAAAGGGACACTTGTCCACCCAAGAAACCAACATGCAACCACTTAAAACACACATGCATGAGTTGATGATACAACCTATGTTGGGTCTCGACCACTTGGGTCACCCAACATATGGTCTCAGTCACAACACACTAAGGACATACCACATGGTCGAGACAAAGCACCAAAACATCACCAGGTCGAGACAAAAGGATTACCACTTAACACTAGGTCGAGACACTTCACTAGAAGGAAACTGTCTTGACCCAAGACAAACCAAGACCATCATGGTCGAGAAAACAAGACCTAGAGAAGGTGTCTCGGTCGAGACACTCACAAGACACCCTCTTAAGGTCGAGACAAAGGTCACCACACATGGTCGAGACACCCAAAACCCTAGGAACCCTAATCACCTCTAGTGATGCCACAACTCAACCAAGGCTCAAACAAGGCACCCCAAAGCACCACACTCTCTATCATGAAGACAAGAGAGAGAAGAAACACTGTAGGGGTGACAATTTCAAGATAACCTTCACAAATGGGTAAATTGCAATTTGTCCCAAAACAAGCACATAGGGCACAAACATTATCCAAACAAGCTCAAACTAGATACCTAATCTCTCCACAAGCTCTAAGAACATCCCAAAGGATTATAGCAAGGTTATCAACAATTAATCAAGCCACAGCAAATAGGGTTAACCCAAGACACAGGTTAGGGTTTTACACTTAAAGCAAGCACCTTCAATTCTTGAGCTTTGCATAGAGACGTGTTTTAAGGGAGTAAAGGTCATCCGAATCCTAGGTGAGTCCCAATTATAGGTGTCACTCACGAAGATGGTGAAGAATCAATAAAACACCACGAGGTCATGAAGACCCTTAAAGGAATCTACATATCCAAAGAGGCAAAATGAAAGCACTTGATGTCACCATTAGACTCATAGAAATTGTGAACTTCATATCACTCTCAAAATAATAGATACCAAGAGGTGAGGACAACAACAGTCCATTTCTTATTATAATGATACATGGAGGCCTCAGATCCCATAATGCTTCAATGATAATGGATCATGCATCAAAATGTGCCCCCTCAAGGCATTCATCACCCATAGTGAGACCCTAAACATACCCAACCTACTACAAAGAAAGACACTATCTTTTTATATACACTAAAAATTTCGCTAGGGATAAATCACAATTAAGATCCATATTAGACCACAAACGTTCTTAGTACTATTTTTAGTAACTAAACTGAGTCCAGCCTTTAATGTCTTTAAAGGAGGTTGTTGATGCATTAGAACAAGGTGGTAACTTCATCAATAGATCAAAAATCTCAAATATCAGATGGAAACATCATTTTCACCTACCATGGAGGTAGTCCAACTGGAACTACCACATGCTTAGAATAAGTGACCTATGATTCATGTCTAACGCACTATAAATTACAATTATTAGATTGTGTCACAACGGTATGTAAATTACAACATTTTCTAATCATCCAACATAATTAACTCAAGATTGTGAGACATGGACCTCCACCCAGATCGTGGCCTAAAATAGAGTCAACAAGGACACATTGACATCATACCAATCCATAAATAGATGAAGTGGATAGGTCTAGGGATCAAAGACCATCCAAATAGAAACCCATTTTCACAAGGTGGAAACCCAAGATGATATCATCCCTCTTGTGGCATATGCCACAAAACTTGATATGCCAAGGCAACCTCGCTATAACCTCCTTCTTAAAATATGAGTAGGGATTCCCAAAAAAATACTAAGATGAGATCACTAACTCAGGGTATTGTATATGTGGGGCCTTGGCCCTAGACACAACTCTACCCACCCTACTTCACGTGCATCGTTGCCACATATGGTGACGATTCATATTCTACCAAAGCCATAACCCTCACGGTAACATCTTACCTCAAATAAGTAGTTGATGAAGAAGGGAAAAATGAGTACCCTGAAGTCACAACTAGCACTGAGAAAATCACCCTCCTTAGTGAAAGAACCACCAAGAACAATCTACAATCCAAGGATAGAACAAATTTATTTTGGGAAAATGATATCAATGATACATAGGAAGTCATTGGAGTGACTCCCAAAGAGATGGGGAAATTGTATAATGTGACATGTTTCATAGTATTGGCATCTATACTTGACCTGCTATAGTGACCAAAATCCAATGAGTGGAGAAATGAGTATCCAAAGGAAGAATATGGCCTCCTTTGATGAATATGATGATGCATACACATTTTTTGATGGATGGGGTAACAACACCATATTTTAAGCACATACTTTCCATGTTCAAAGTGGGGACAAAGTGCACAATTGGAACAATGAGGATCAAGTTATATTGAACATGAAGCCACCACTTCTACCCAAAAAGGCCATTAGAATATCGAAACTCCAACTTTGTGGAGATTGTATTGTCTATAATTATCTATGATTTACAATGCCTCATACTTCCACAAAAAAATGCAAAAAAAATATCAAAAGGCAAAATACAAAAAATAATCAAAGAAACTCTAGCAAAATAGGATGTTGATGATTGTTTTTCTAAAGTAGCATAGATATTCAAAGATAATAATGAGGATTTTAAAGATGTTCTCATCCTAGACTACATGTTGAAGTAGCACTATCCCTTTCACATCAAAGATGAGACAAAAAAAATCAATATCAGCTCTGGCCCCTAGACACACAAAGTCAAAGCTAGTTTGTGTTTACCTCAATGTACCAAACACCAACTTATACAGCTTGTATCCAACTACATCAATGTATTCTCTTGAAAATATTCAGATATGTTGGGGTTGGGTGAGAAGCTTATGATACCTCGCATGCCAATCATACCTAGCATCCACCTAGTCAAGAAGAAAGAAATATGATTACGACCAAAATGGATCCTCAAGACTAGAAAGGAGGTTCAAAAATAATGTAGTGTTGATTTCTTAGAGCTGACCAACAATCCAATGTGACTTGTTAACATTTTACTTGTACTATGGAAAGATGGCAAAGTGTGTATGCACATGTATGTGGACTATCGCTATCTCAACAAGAAGAGATCCAACTCTCTGTGGAAGGAACAATATGAAGAGGCACTCCAGAATCTTTTAACAACTACCTCTCAGTGCATTAAGTTTTGAAAACTATTGTGACAGTCACTCTTCAACTATGCATATGTGATACATTGATGGGAGTAGTTCTAAGCCAATAGATAGTCAATGGAAAGCATGTCTTCTATTACCTACCCAAAAACTCCACAGAAACTGAGGCAAGTATATGATTTTTATAAAGTATTTATTGGCCTTGGAGCATGCTAGAAGGAATTTGACTCACTACATGATTATGTAATCACTCCAAATCAACTTTACACATGACCCATCAAATACTTTTGTGAATGACCTACACTCATTGGGAAAAGCATGGAACATTAAGTATTGTTTTTTGTGTTTGACATCACATATCTACCCATGAAAGTTGCCAAAGCACAAGCCTTAGTAGACCATCAAGAAAACTTTCCTCTTCAAAAAGAACAAACCCAAAAGTACAAGTTTCCCGACAAAGACATAAGATTGATCCTCTCACCAGACATCATTATCCCATTAGATCCATAGACATGTATGATCTTATTCATTGAATCCAACAATCATAAGGAGTTCAAGACTGGAGTGGTCCTTGAAGATCTAATCAGTGAACAACTATCTGTGGAGAGATTTTTAGACTTCATCCCCACTAACAATGTTCTTGAATATGAAGCATGCACCCTGGTACTCCAACCTTCCAAATAACAAGTAGATCACTTACAAGCCTATAACAATTATCTCCTTATGATCTCTTAGTTCAATAACAATTGGAGAACTCACCATCAAAATCTAATTCTCTATCAATAATGTGTGTGCTCTCATTCTGGGAATTTTAAACAACTCTCATTCACCTTCATGAAACAAGAGCACAATGCATTCAGTTGATGCTTGGTCCGCACTCTCCTCATGGATCGATATCCAAGGTTACCAAAGCTTCCCTTTTGAAGTTCAATAAATATTTTAGTTGGCCTATTGCATGATCAATGGTAATGCCCTCATTCTGGGAATTTTAAACAACTCTCATTCACGTTCATGAAACAAGAGCACAATGCATTCAATTGATGGTTTGTCCGCACTCTCCTCATAGATCGATATCCATAGTTACCAAAGCTTCTCTTTTGAAGTTCAAAAAAATATTTTAGTTGGCCTATTGCATGATCAATGGTAATGCAACTCACAATGAAGAAAATGCATGGTTTGATGACATCACAACATATCTCGAGAACATGTTCATCCCTGAAGGTCTCTCTCAAAGAGACCGGCAAGTGCATAAATGACAATCCATGCATTACATATTGGGAGTGGGGAATCTTTATCATAGATCGTATAACTAAAACGTCCTAAGTGTGTCGATAAGACTAAGGCCAGAACTATCCTGAAGGATATCCATAGAGCATCATGCAGCACACACATGATTGGAGTCATGCTCGTAAACAAAATACAACTTCTAGGTTACTATTGGAACACCACAAAGATGAATTGTTGTTAGTACGTCCATGAATGTCAAGTCTACTAGATCACGGCGACTAAATTTCTACACTAACCAACTATACAAAAAGGCCATGCCTTGTTCCATCTCTAATTGGGGCATTGACATGATCAGAAAGTTACATCCTAAATCATCAAGCAGGAATTGTTTGATTATGGTCACAAAAGACTACTTCACCAAATAGGTGGAAGCTGCCTCCATCACCAATTCATCAACACAGCTAGTGTTCATGTTCTAGTACGGCTGGTCAAGTTCTTATGGGTGATCGTTACTTAGCCCACTAGGAATGATACTTTCTCAAGACGTGCAAGCACATAGAAAGGGGCAAACAAACAGGAATTGCTAAGTATGGATTTTAGCAGACCATGATCTAAGTGGGAGACCCACCATACTCATTTTTTGTTTTCAACCATCCAAGAGATCGTTTACCAATTAATTTAGCCACGAAAGGGCCTTCAGAGTTCTTGCTATTCTAGCCATAGCTAGAGGGCTATGATTACCACTATCCACACAAAAAGATTCAGGTGTCAATGAATGAATTGTGGCTCTACAACGGATTTGACTACCTTCAATATGTGTTTTTCTTTCCTTCGGCGCCAGTATCAACTAGAGTTTATACTTCTCAATTCTTAATTCGAAGAAATATTCACAGTTTTTTATTTGGCTGGGCGTTACCTCAATAACTACCCTTGACTGTCAACTAATTAATTCTAAAATCTTCAACTACAATTTTGATCAGATAATGTATAGCATACCCATCAAACTAAATTATTCTCGAATGTATCGACCGTGTCTATAACTCAATTTTGCTACCGCCATTCTTCCTTTCTCCCAGCAAATTTCATTATACCTCTTGGTAACCCACAGTTGCTACATGCATGATTTGAGTTTCGTTTCCAAGATGACATTATTCTTGTATCACCTTACAGTGTTTCAACTATAATCATCGTCGTGTTAATAAAGCGTCAGGCAAGCTCAAGCATCAGGGACGTTGAGCAACAAAGATGGACAAGTGGAGTAAAGCATAGTGCAAGACTAAGAAATAGAGAAATGAATAGTTTTCGACAGGAAGTCAAGACAGGGCAACACCACACCCCATCTTGCTCAATCGCTTGACGTTGACAGATGGTGGTTTGGAGGAATACCCATCACCGTGGGTGACGACCGTGCTTCATATAGTGATCCTCTTCCTGTGAACACTTGCAAGCTAGCAGCGTCTATACACTCCCGACCCGACCAGGAAAAAAGACAATTTGCTAGAGATCCACTCGGAAATGTGTTGTGCACGTGCTAACCAACCGCAAGTGGCATGTGCCTTTTGAACCTACCAAAAAGAGACGTAGATATGGGATTTGACGTTCGGACGACGACTACGGGAACAAGAACGCTATGTTGATTATTAGATCAGTGTATAATGTTGTGTGAAATACATAGTTTCAGATAAGCTCCCGTTGAATAAAGATTTTCATGACAGAATCAACACGGGCTTACGACTTATTTCAGCAACTTCGTGCGACAGTTGTTTCAGCTTCTTCCTTTTAGGGTAGCCTCTCGTCTACAAAATACTAAAGAGAACATATACCACTAAGATAAATCGCACTATTCTCACATGAAACTTATACAAAGCTGTAGGAACTGGAAAACAGTTCAGCACTAACAATATAGTTTATTATTAATAGGATAAAGTAAATGTTTATACACAGCTATCTGACAGAATGATATTAAATGAAAAACAAACTATACACAAAAGTAGTAACAGGCAGACTTCTGTCCAACCTGCTTAAGTGGGGGAAATGCCCAAGTTAAATCACCCTGTAGTTAAGATGCCGATCAGCTACAGGTAACTATTCCGTTGGTTGATCATTTGACATTCTATCATACAAACGGTATAATAGAGATGACTTTGACATCTGGTGCTCTCTCTCCAAGACAGAGATAAGATCTTTAACAGTAATGTTGCGGGCAACTCTCCCATGTGAAGTCATATTCCTTACTCCTTTCTTCCCCGCACCTATGTGATTGGCATAACAAAATCAACCAAAGAGACTAACATAGAAAGATTTATATTTGAAAGTTTTTCAAGATAAGAACATAATTATAAGAAAATGAAATGAAGGTAATAAGTTCGAGATCTAGCAAAAGCTCACAAAACGAACCTTTCTTATCCCCCTCTTGAGTGTCTTTCGTCCTCCCAGTGCCATGCAAAGCCTTGCGGCCTGATAATTTGCCTGTTTGACTACCAGATGGACCGTCTGAACTGCCCTCACGTTTCTGCCGGGCTTGCTCAGCCATAAGTTGCCACTTTGATAACATGTCATCTCCGCCAACAGCAACCCGAGCTGCCACATTGGCAGCTGTTGTTCGCATTTTATCATCTTCCTCCTTGTTTGGTTGTACCTACAGAACAGAACAAAGTCGGATTGAAGCTTAACGGTACATGTATAACTAATGTACAACAGTTACTCAAGCATACCTTGGGAGCTTTTGAACGAGCTTCATCCTTGTCCTTCTCAGAGTCAACCTTATTGCTTCCATCACTCTATAAGGCCAACACTAGACATTAGTCACTTTTCCCTCACATCGTGACCAGTGAACAAAACAGCAGAGTACAAAAAAGTATCAAAAAAGAACATCAACTAATAATACATAACTCCAAAGCGGACCATATACCCCTTTGAGGCCTATATTTATGTCTTATCTGCACCCTAGCACTGGAGTCCATATTTTACAAGTGGTGAATCACTCTCTAAATATTAATCCTTTTGTTCCTGTGTGTTTCTGTTTTATTTGGAGGTGTTCCCTGTTTTTTTTTTTTGCAACAATGTACACTATTAGAATCTAAATGATCTTTATGCATTAGCATTTGTATAATCTAGGATTATATTATGAACAGAAGCCATCTGAAAGCTTTAGTGGAATTTTAAAAAAAAAAAAAACGATCTGGTTAGGATGACACAAATTGAAGATATTATTCTAAAAAAAGCCCTTGGGTCAAAGACCTGCCCACGTTTTGTTGATTTTATTTTTTTCTTCCCTAAATGACCATGTGATTAATTTCGATGTCCTTAACACAACCTTAATTATTCCCTACAATAATATATTCAATTACTAAGTGATTTATAATTTGAGCATTGCAAAATCATTTGTTTGCTTCTTTAATAGTTCTTGACTTTCTTAGATTAATGTTTCATAATTCATCATTTCATGCTTCCATATAGTATGTTATATACATACACTTGTATCATATATATGTGCATGCATGCATATTATAAGTACATACATGCATATATATGTGTATATAGTGTTATTATGTATATGGTGTTATGATGATGTCACTGAGTCCATCTCTTGGTAGTGTCTGAAAACTATGGATGTAAAGGTGAACGGCCCATCAGCATGAGGGTGGTCCGCCCAGCTCCCATTAAACCCCTAGGCGCCTAGAATTAGGACCCAATGGAGCACCTAGGCGAGGAATGAGGTAATCGATTTCGATGTCGTTTCGATTGTGTGAAAATGGAAATTTAAAGAAATTTCGACGAAAATTTAGATAAAAGCAATTGTGCTCATTTCAACGTCAACATGAATGAATCCAACCGTGAAATTTTACAAGTGTGATCTATATGCCTAAATGCATTGTTTTATGCAATGAAATTTTATACGGGGGAAGATGACAGGGGTCCCTCATGTGGGAAGTAAGGAGACCTTCCTGTTTGTTAGGAATTTCGAAGAAGGATTTCGATGACAAAATGTAGGAATTAAGTTACGTGATTTTGCAAGCATGAGCTAATACATACATGTACTTAGTTATGCATCACATATCGGATATGTAGGGCATCCCCCCAACATATTTTACTTGGGTTGATTGTTTGATGTTGATATTGACTCAATTGTTAACCATTTCATTAGCCCTACGATCAATAGTGCAATGTTTCCAAGCAAAATCATTGTTTTTTGGTGTGGTTGGCTTCCTAGCACCTCATTGTCTAATAAACCACCACCAGAATACATGTCGCCCACACTAAAGAAAATAAAAACAACATAAAGCATGCATTGCATTAGTATTTAATATTTTGAATAGTAAATATTAGGGAATGTAATGCAATTATAATATTATTATTATAAGTACATATTTACTAAATGATAAAATCACCCCAAACCCCCTATTCTCCTCTTCATACAGTAACAATAATACCAAGGATTGTGATTATCAAAATTTCCATCAAATTTTTTAATTGTTCACAAAAAACCTCCAAACCCATCAAATTGGCAAAAAAAATTGATATCATCAAAAAAAATTCAAAAACAGATGCAATATTGGTAGCAGATCTCGTCGAAACCAACACAATCGCATTATTTATAGCAGATCCCATCAAATTGGAAAAAAGGTGAAACTTTGACGATTTCAATGAAACCCCATTCCTTGCTCCTAGGTGTGTCCACGCCCCCACCTCGATAACTATGATTTACTCTTAATTCAAGATGATAAATTCATATGAAATGGTATATGCTCATCCATGTTGTAAGTTATGAATGTCGGATATTAAAGAGACACGATGTTTAGAAGATGAATGGGCAGAAATGTGAAAGCAAAGGTGGATGCATGGAAAGGTCGCCTCAAAATTGACTCTGTAAGAAATATAGTGCTAGTAGCGATTATAGAGACAATCTGTAAGAGCACTGTCTTAGATAGTTTGGACATGTGCTAGTAAGACTGGAAAATTGTCTTGGGGAGTTAATGAGGAAAGTTGTGGATGTGTTACATCTTTAGAGAGAATACGATCTAGAACAGAGTAGAGTGGAAAGAAGGATCCATGCAGTTGACCCCAACATAGCCGGGATCGAGCACTGTATTAAAAAACGGCTCAGGCGGCCGCTTAAGCGACCGCTTAATCGGCCAAGACCCCCATCCGCTTATTTTTGCCCTTAAGCGCCCGCTTACTCGGTTTGAAGAAAAGCGCCCGCTTTTTTCCCGCTTCACCCGTTTTTTCCCGCTTTTTTGCCCACTTTTTCCCCTCTTTTTGAAAAAAATGTTGTTGTAAGCATGTAATGTTAATTAAATATATAATCCAAGTAGTATTGAGTATAATATATGAAGCTTGTATACATTAAATGTTCTATGATATACCTAGTCCTACTTTAAAATGCAAACTTTGTATGTAAGCTGTATACAATAGGGTACTGCTGTAATATATCCAAGTAAATATTGTATTACTCTATTATACTTCTAATGGTTTTACTGATTTTCTTGCAGATTTCGTTCATTACTAATTGATACTACTGGTTAGTATTACTGATTTCCTTAGAAATATATTTTTTATGTACACATACATGTAATTTTGTATATAAATATATAAGATTTTAAGCATCCGCTTTTTCAAAAATCGCCTGCTTAATCGCCCGCCTGCCGCTTAATCGGCTACAAGGTCCCGTCCGCACGCCTCCCGCTTCACGCTTTTTAAAACATTGGGATTGAGAGTTAGATTATGATGATTCCATGTCTACAAAATTATCATATACATATAAGTGTGAGTATATTTTATTTAAAGCAATATTTGCGTTGGAAATGTGGAAATAGTTCTTTTGTTCCACTAAATGTTGGAAATGAAACTAACGTTAAATCACTCAAAATTTGCAACCCTATTATTAACATAAGACGGAGCATTTTATTATACTTTAAAATGTAGGTAGTAGGCACTCACATATTTAAAAGGATAGCGCGAAGATCTCTTTCAAATTTCAATTTATCACAATGGCATCATAAAAAGGATTCACTTCAATTATTATGTTACACACACAATTTGTATGCTCCAATTATATATAATCTAATATATGAAAATTCCAGCTAATGTACATTAATCTATATTATCATTGAATGACTAAAATATGCAAGTATCTATACTCAGATCCCATCAGTGAAATGAAAAATGTGTTGAGTAGCTGCTTAAAAAAGGCCCTAATTGCCGATTAATTGGATATACAAAAATTGCCCAATTAACACCTACTTTTCCTGATTAACCGGATGCTTAGAGCAGTCAAAAAATCGCCCACTTGGAGCCTTTATTTTTTAAGCGCCCAGCTGGGTCGCCAAGTTCTGTATTTCTTTTTTGTATGTGACTTTTTTTGTAATTAGTATGTTCTAAAGTACTGTAACTATGTTTCTGTCAGTTAATTACTGACTAAGTCACTTCTAGTGTATGAAATACTAATCAATTGCTGACAGCTGTAACTATTCCTATAAATTAGAATGCAACGTTAAGAACTACTGACTTGGAAAATATAATTTTTTTAAATGTAATATTACAAATTTACTCGGATGATCCTAATACTGTTGTAACATAAGTAATTCATATGATCCAAGTATTATAGACTATCATACATTAATTCTATGTAAATTAGACTGTAGGCATTGTTTGAATGTACTGCTGTAATGTATGACTAATTGACCATATGTAAATGTAATACAAGTTAGTAAGGTATCTTTGTAGGTCTATTATTTACTGTTTAGCTATGTATACATGTGATGTAAAATTGGGGGCCTTACATGTATACATGCCTCAGGCTGGGAGTACATCTACGATGTCACAAGTTTATTGTTTACTAGATTATAGCTATAATCATTGTTTGATAGTTGTGTTATAAACTATGTGGGTGTTTTGCATGGTTGTGTAGGGTGTTTAGATGTGTAGAAAAGTTCCTAAAAAATATGATTTATATACATGGTGTGTAATTTTCTATAAAAGTGTATAGGAAATTCAAACTCACTTTTTCAAAAATCATCCGCTTAATCACCCGCTTAGCGCTTAACCAGTCACAAGGTGTTGTCGCTTCACATTTTTAAAACATTGGATCATATAGGGTTTTTTTAATAGACCATTTCCATTTCCAATGTTTTGGGTAATTTGTTATGGGAAAGAGAGTACCAAACCAATAACAAATTTTGAGCAATTAGAGATCAGCAATGAAAGGGTAAGGATGCTTATTGTTAAAGTGATTGAGATGAAAGGCAAACATCTCCATTAATGCTTAGGCGAAACCCATCTCGGGCCCCTAATCTTACTAATGTCGATGGATGATGCAACAGTTTGTGGAGGATGATGCTAGTCCTTGGAACAACAATCATGTCAGGTTGGTGTGGATAAAATGCAACTAAAGTCTGATTTCCTTTCTTGGCCTACCACATGATATCATCATCTTAGATAGATCGTAATGCTTTCTCACGTTTGCTAGGTCTGAGTGGTTCATCATGGTGTTGAGGTGTTCCCAAATTTACTTCGGTGGCCTATGTTGTTAGTAGTCACGTGCTTCACGTGCTAACAGTTGACATAAAGTTCCTAACTTGGTGTGCAGAACTAGTAGCATCGGTTATACTGTCGGGTTGTTTTGGTAGGTGTGTGTGGTAATTTTTTAGATACTGCCCAAAAGTGGTGCTAATAGGAGGGCATCAATGTCGTAATAGCATCGATGTTGTGACGATATAGCTTTGAGTAGGCATTGTGGGTGGAAATCACACTTGCATTAATCTAGTTCTGCGGAGAAAAAGAGTCAGACATTTGCTTGTCATGGTTTATTGTTTTGTTTAAGCATCTTGAGTTGCATGGTTTGTAACAATAATTCATGGTGACCTAGAATTGGCTCCCATCGAAACTTGCAATGATGTTGGTGAAGCGGTCACAAGTAGGTCACTCCTTGATGGAAGGGGCACAAGATGAGGTGGTCATCATGTAGTCCAACCCTACATGACCTATGCAGTCGCAATTATCCGGCTTCAGTTTGGAACACGCCCTAATGTGGCACACATCACATGGAAGCAGGTTTAGGGAAATAAACTAGATAACAATTTCTTCAAATTCATTCATCTACCTAGATAAGGTCCCCAAAGTTAGGGTAGACTGACTTGAAGCCGTAACATTGAGAACAATTGTGCAAAATAGTATTTAAAGAAAACCTTGCAAATACTAATAAGCAAATAAGTACTAATAAATTAATCTAATCATGTCGTCTAGGTAACTTTTGGTTCCAAACATGGGCCTAATGCACATCTTGTCCTTCATCAACTCCTTTTAACTGAGAAAGACGAGACCCCATTGACTTTAGCGGATGGTGGCATAAGTCAAAGTGTGCGTCGAAGCAATGCTTCCCGTTGGGGGAAACCATAAGAAAGTGTCAAATGTCATTCCGAACACCATTGTCCTCTCGGATTTTGAACATCCGATCTATAAAATAGAAAGGTGTTTATTTGATGTGTCTAAAACAATTACAGTGCTCTCTCTTTTATAGGATAAGAGAGTAAAACATAAAATAGGGATAAGCGATATGGGATAAAAGAAAGGCTAATAGACAAGACAAGTCTAAAGCCTGTAACACAACAAATAACATAACATAACATAACCAGTAAAATATATATACTAATACTCCCCCTCAAGCTTAAGCATAGGTATCAAGCATGCCTAGCTTGTCCAACATGGTCGTGAATCTAGCCTTCGGAAGAAGCTTGGTGAAGATGCATGCTACTTGATCCGAAGTATGTGTATATGGAGAGGGAATCTAGCCAGATAAGACAGCTTCCTACACAAAGTGGCAATCCACTTCAATATGTTTGGTGTGTTCATAAAAGGTAGGATTGCTGGCAATTAATATAGCGGCTTTGTTATTACAATACATGAGAATACGTGTAGAATCTGAAATACCAAATTCTTTCAAAAGACTACGGACCCATAAGAGCTCACAAGTAGTATGAGCCATTGCTCTATACTCAGCTTCAACTCTAGAGCAGGCAAACAAAGTTTGTTTCTTGCTCCGCCAGGTAACAAGGTTACCTCCTACAAAAGTGCAGTAGCCAAATGTAGATTTGTGATTGATCTTGCTTCCTGAATAATTAGAATCGGAGTAGCCTATGAGTTTACAAATGCCCATGTATCCTATAAAACAAGCCTTTTCCTGAAGAACTCTTCAGTTACTTCAGAATGTGGCATACAGCGTCCCAGTGAGTGGGTTTATCTAGGAATCAGCTGACTAGGCCCACTGTAGAAGTGATATCAGCTCTGGTAACTGTAAGATATATGAGTTTTCCTACCATTCTACGATATTGTGGATGGTCAGGGTATGGAGGAGAACTATCATCATCCCAATTAGTATTGGGATCTAAGGGAGTAGCAGCAGGTTTTGCCCCAAGCATTTTTATTTCAGAGAAGAGATCCAGAACATATTTTCGTAGTGATAAGCATAGACCTGAAGACGAGTGAGAAACTTCAATGCCCAGAAAATATCTTAATCTACCCAGATCTTTGGTGACAAAGTGCCTTTCCAAGTATTCTTTCGTGGCCTGGATACCTGATGGATCACCGCCAAATAATATGATATCATCAACATAGACAATCAGGATAACAAGACCACATGGAGTTTTTTTAATAAAAACAGAATTGATCAAACTGAGATCGGTGCAAGTTGAACTTTTGAAGAATAGTACTCAGTTTGTCAAATCTGACACGGGGACTCTATTTTAGGCCATAAATAGCTTTTCGTAGTCAGCATACTTTGGAAGACTCCCCCTGAGTAACAAATCCGAGAGGTTGCTCCATGTAAACCTCCTCAGGTTTGCCCAACTGACATGTTTCACAATGAAAAATAGAATCTAAAATATCAGGCAATAAATGCTTCAACTTAGCAGGAGTCCCAATCTATAGTGCCATTGTAGGCCGGTCACAGAAGCAGTCAGAAATTCAGCAGTCTTTCGGCGTATCCAAATAGTATAAGTTGTCTAGTCCCTCATGGCCGGAACGAATCTTCATCCTCGCGCGCAGATCCCGAAAGACTAACACCATCTGGGTCAAAAGTAATAGAACACTATAGGCTCAGTTCTACTAACCGATAACAAATTAATTGGGAATTTTAGAACATATAGAGCTAAACGTAATAAAAGTCGACCAGGATGCATATATTCCCAATTCCAAAAACAGGCGTTTGAGAACCATCGGCAAGGGTAACATGTGGAACAGTGAAAGTCTTATGCAGTTCAGAATATAATGTATGATTGCCAGAAATATGTGAGGTGGCTCCAGAGTCAATCACCTATGTGTGCTTACCGAACTGTGTAGAAGAGGCAAGTGGAGCACAACCTCCATCAGTAGAAGCTTCAACAGAGGAAGCCAGACGAGCTTGAAGTAGCTTCTCAAATTCGGAGCGGATCCAATATGTAGAATGTTGGACGGACAAGGATGGGGCAATGTCAGGCTGGTCAGACGTGACTTGATTGGCCCATGTAGGTTAGCCATGCCTGATCTAGCAGCGGTCTTGATTATGGTTTGTGTGCTTACAAACTTTGCAGTAGCGTTGTTCAATAGAGGAAGAGTCAGAGCCAGATGAGTAAGATCCTCGATCGGGCCCAGCAGCAAAGCGACCACGTCCACTGAAAGAATCACCAGAACGGACGGCAAGGCTCAACATTGTTGACCATCCAGGTCATAATGCCAGAGTCCATCCACAGGTCATAAGCCTGTTTTCTTTTATCATCAGCATTCGCAGCAAGAACATTCGGAGCAGCAACAGTAAGATGGGAGTAACATCCTTGAGCTTTAACATAGAGCTCGAAGGAGGCAGACCAAGTATGGTAGTTGGAGCCATCCAACTTAAATATAGTGACGCAAAGTGTCTGTAGCGGATTGGTGAACGCCAACAGAGAAATATGCAGAAGATGGCAGGAAGCAGAAGCAGGTTGGAGGAGCATGACGCAGGGGCAGTAACAGCAGGCAGCAGGCAGACACAGCAGTTAGCAGATAATAGAAGCAATAGAAACCCAACACATGGGCAGTATAAAGCCTTGATCAGCAGATCCGGCAAAATCCGCAACGGGGCAGAATGCAGAAGAAGAAGATTTGACGCATCAGATCTTAGAGACCAACACAAGGGGCAGAAAAAGAGATAAAGACCTATGCTAACATGGGGAGAGAGTTACTCCACCATGAGGTGCAGGCAGGCAACAAGCAAAGGCCAATTAAGACTTCAACGTGCAATTGTTTGAAAGTTACCGAAGACAGAGATGGAGATGGAAGAGGACAAGGAGATGGATTGGGAGAGGCTAGATGGTGGAGAGGGGATAACGGTGGGATATTGGATGAAGAGAGCAGCAGCATGAGGGGTTATAGTGGTGGAAGAGGCGGCGGATGGGGTGATGGTGGTGAGCGGCGGCGGCGGCAACAGCGTGGGGAAGGGGCAGGGTGGCGACGGCAATAGGAGATAGGGGAGAAGGAGAGGAGGTAGCAACAAGGGGAAGAAGAGAAAGAGGTGGCGGCGGAGAGAGGGGAGACGGGGCAGCAGCAAGAAGAGAGAAAGAAAGAGGAGGAAGGGATCAGCGGCGCAGGTCCAGGCAGTGGTGGGGGGGTTGACAGGTGGAGAGAGGGGGGGAGTGGTGTTCAGGGTTAAGTTGGATGGCGGCTAGGGTTAGTGGTGGATGGCGGCTAGAGTTGAGGGGAAAGGGGGTTAGGGTGGATCAAATTGTTGCTCGATACCATATAAAATAGAAAGGTGTTTATTTGATGTGTCTAAAACAATTACGGTGCTCTCTCTTTTATAGGATAAGACAGTAAAACATAAAATAGGGATAAGCGATATGGGATAAAAGAAAGGCTAAGAGACAAGACAAGTCCAAAGCCCATAACACAACAAATAACATAACATAACAAAATCAGTAAAATCTATATACTAATGTGATCAAAATTAGAAAACAAATCATCCATAATGGTCTTTCGTGGTTTGACACTACTATCATTGATTGTACATGATTAAGAAATTTCTGAATGGCCATCACATTATTTTCAATATGTTGGAGAACAACAACCAAATGTTCTTTCATCAACTAACCAAGGGACAAATCAAATAGGGGTCATTAAGCTATCTACATTATAAACATTAATCATGATCACCTTAGAGACAAAACTTGTGATCGCACTAGTGTTATCGATTTTGTACCATGAGTTAAAAGTTTTAAGTTTGTCCATATCATTAGTCAGTGTTGACCAATGTTATCAGACTCTAACTGAACCGGCCAGTTCGACCGGGAACCGATCACTCTACCGGTTCGGTTCTGTCCAACAGCCGGAATCAGCATCTAACCATTGTTGAACCGGTGAACCGACCGGTCGAACCGGCGAACCGGCCCGGTTCCAGCCCAACTAGCCAGTTCCTTCATGTTTCACTCTAAGGCCCACGTGAGTGGCACATGCTTGTCAAATACACTGGGGGGGAGAAAAACCCCGACTTCCTGACTCACCCCCGACACCCCCTCTCTCGCTACTCGCCCGATGCCCGTCTCTCGCGAAGAAGCTGAAGCCCTAGTCCATTGCAAGCCAGTCGGGAGCTCGCTGCCGACCAACCAGAAGCTACCGCGGAGCCTTCCTCTTGTTGCAGTTGTTGCCGTTGGAGCCTGACACCCCCTTTCTCCATTGCTACAGTTGTTGTCGTTGGAGCTGCTTCTCTCAACGGTCCTTGTTGCACGACAGGTACTTTCCTCCTTCGTCTTCCTCTTCTTCTTCCTACTACTCTTCTTCCTCCACTCTTCTTCTTCATGTTCCTCTTCTTCCTATTCTTCTCCCTGTTCGTCCTACTACTCTTCTTCTTCCTGCTCCTCTTCTTCCTCCACTCGTCTTCCTGCAATCCTGCTCCTCTTCTTCCTACTCCTCCCTGTTCGTCCTACTCCTCTTCCTGCCCCTCTTCTTCCTCCACTCTTCTTCCTGCTCCTCTTCTTCCTCCACTCTTCTTGTTGTCCGAAAATGTTCCAAATTTCAATGTTGCTAATTCTTCCTGCTTCTCTAAAATTAATGCATATTGACCCCTAATTAATGCATATTGACCCCTAATCATTACTCATTAGGCTTCATTTTGATTCAAATCTTTGAGATATTCAATCATGGTTAATTTACTGTTTAGTATTTACAATTGTGCACTTGATTACATCAATGTGATTTTCTTATGTCTCCTTTATATGTTGAGTTTGTAGAAAATTTTGTATTTTTATTTTATATATTAATTAATTAATTAATTATGACGTCATGCTAACGTCACCAGTTGAACCAGTCGAACCACTGGTTGAACCAATGAACCGAGAACCAGAGGCCTCACCGGTTCGGTTCAGACAAGCATGGTGTTGACTCAAGGTCTAAATTGACTGAACCCTTGTTTTGATGATGACTAACCATTTCATTTCTTTGTGTCTAATTCTTCTACTTGAGTGATTTCAGCTTAGGTATAGACACACTTCCGCACCCTAACTTGGAGAAAAGACAAGTTAAAGTCAATACAAGTGCACGTTTTTAGAATATGATGTAAATCCATTAGAATCATGTTGTAAATCACTTATAATGATTGTATGACTTGTAGTTAAGCTTAGAAAAAATCAGGAGCACTTAGATCAAATATTTAAGCTCTCAAAAGCCATTTTCTAAAATTCACATCAAGTTGTTCATCAGTCGAGTTGGAAACTCGACCGATCCTTATTGGATTTTGAAAATGACTTTTGATCGATCGAGTTTCCATTTCATAGAATTTGACTGATCCCTCTACAGACCAAAACTGATTTAAGTGGATCAGTCGAGTTACCCCAGGACAAACTCAACCGATGGCCTAAGTTGGTCTTGTCGCTTAGTGGGATCGGTCAAGTTATCTTTATAGAAACTCGACCGATAGCACTGTACGGAAAAGTACAGAAAAGTATTTCTAACCGTTGTGGAGTTGCAACAATCGAAAATATATCTGTTGCAAGCCACAAAACGGCTAGTTTTCGTTCTTAAGTGTTCCCAAAGGCTAAGAGGCATCCCCAACTATAAATAGGACCCCTTGGGCTTCATTCCAAGGTTGAGCATTCAATACAAAACTCTATATGAGGTTCCCAGTCTATAGTTAAGTGCATCCTCTCTCTCTCTAAGCTTAATCACTTGCTACATCCATTAGAGTGAGTAGGAGATTTGTAAGAGAGCTAGTCCTACATGTATATCTTGTAAGGCTCTCACTTCCACCACCTCCCTACCTCTCATTTCAACCATGAAGATGAAGGTTCTCTCTCTTGGCTAAGAGAGGTGGAGAAGAACAAGGGAAGGAGACCCTTGGTTAAGATCAAGGCCGAAGACTTGGAGCAAGAGTGGGGACAATTTCATCTTTCTTCTTGTAGGTACTTGCAAATGGGTTGACTTGAGCTATTGAATTGCAAATTGACTTCTCAATCCACATGAAAGAAGAAAGGAGAGATGTGTAGAGGGTGACAACAAGTGGAAAAGAAATGGTAAGCACTGAGGTAATGTTTTTCTTGCTAATATCCAATCATAGTGTGTTTTATCAAGTTATTGTGCACTATGCATGTGGTTTTTGAGTCAAAAGTGGTATTTTTTGATTCTATTACACTCTTGCTCAAAAACTATTTCTAATGCTTTCATAGTGCATTACTAACTTGCTTACACATGTTTAGATATGGCTTATATTTTGAGCATGTCTCTAAATATGTTTTTATGAAATATATGCAATTTTTTACAGCAGCTTTGTCGGTCGAGTTTGTCTTGTTTGAAACTCGATCGATAGACATCAATGGGTGTTGCCAACAGTTGTTGTCGGTCGACTTGCCATAACACAAAACTCGACCGATGGCACTGTACACAGAATACACAGTTGGCTTATTTATTGAATGAGAATTTCCCTCTCAACTAGATTTTCTCAACCAATAGTCTTATTCTTTGGCACTCCCTTGGTACCTTAGTATGCATATTGGCATGCTTTAAATTGTCTATCTTGCTTACAACTCTATCTTTCTAATTGCTATTATTGGTATTCTTATATCTTGCAATAACTTGCTTTGAGTTGTTTTGCAGGTTTTGATGATGATCTCTTCGGATCTCCTAGTTGTCTTAAAATGTTTCTGTTGTGCTCTAACTTGCTACATCTATATAGTTGTATATCTTGTTTTGATACAACCTTGAGGTTCTTAGTGGTAATCATATTTTGGTAATGATGCACATATGTGCTAGTGAGTTATATCCTTCTTGCCTCCTAAAATTGTATATCTCTTTGTTTGGATATATCTCTACATCTACTCATAGCTTGTTTTATCTTGTGTATCTTGCTATGATCTAGATCCTACTAGTAGCCCTAATTTGTGATATCATCTACTAGTAGTTCACATACATGTAGTTCTAGCATTGCTTATCTTTTCTATAAATGTGTAGAACATATATGAGTAGAACATATATGTGTAGAACATATATGAGTAGAAGACATCGTATTCTATAAATGTTATGAAAGCAAACCATGCAGGAGAAATAACATCAATTGAGGGGGAGTACGAGAACTCCATGAACATCAATTGAGGGGGAGCATATGAACTAAATTCCATTGAAACCCCTTGGTTTCGCCAAAGGTATGTCTTTACTTCAATGCTTCCAATACATTTATGGAATGGTTTGTCATTTTTCTTAGAAAGTAAAAGATGGTTATGCGTTGTTGCATTAAATTGAAGAAACCCTACACCTACAAATAGGAGGACGGGGAAGCGTACAGACATAAGACCAACCCTAACGGGCCCGAACACTTAGGCCCATATTACAAACTAATAATAAAACATTAACTAAATAACTCTCAACACTCTCCCTCAAGCTAAAGTTGGGAGAATCCCAAATCAGCTTGCAAACAGAGAGTCAAACTAGAAAACAAAGAAACAAAACACAAAAGATAAACCAAGCCCATACAGAATTTTTCTCCCCCTCAATATTACATTAAAGCACTCAAACACTCAGAAACTCATACACTCCCCCTCAAGTAGATACTCCAAGCAAGCAGGTCACAGAAGCTTGTTGATCATCTGGAGCAGAAATAAACAGTAACACAATCATCTGGAGCAAAAGATAAAATAGTTCATAGGCACCAAGGTCTTCATCAAAGTCGTCGTCGTAGTAGCCGGAGAGTGCTGGGTCACAGTGGCAGAGTAGCAGAGCCCAGAGAGTGTTGGATCACAGTAGCAGTAGTAGTCAACGTACAAATAAAGTACGGACGGGTCAACGTTCGAAACAAAGCACGGACGAGCCAGAGAGTGCTGGCACACAGTAGTAGGGGGTAGACATGCACACAAGGCATGGACAAAAAGAGAGTCAACGTGTCAAAACACAGACATGCCAGAGAGTGTTGGCGCATAGAAGCAACAGTCGACGATGTAGGCAGATATAAGATCAGTGGACAGAGTAGCAAGCAAATAAATAACTCTAGTAGACGAAGCTCCATGTAAAGTCAACAACAAATGTCTTCATCTTCCCTCTTCATAAAGTATCCATCACGGTAGCAGACGCCAAAGTCCAGATAGTACTGGTCCACAGAGTCTAGAGAGTGTTGGTCCACAGAAGAAAGTCAACGTGCAAATAAAGCACGGACAGCAGAAAGTGCAAAAGCACAAAGCAGCAAATAGAATGTGCTAGTCATAGCACTAGTAAGAACGATGTCCGAATACGTAACTTCATAGCAGTAGTCGAGGTAGATGATGAATAAGCAATAATAGCAACAACAAGTATCACATAGCAGCAGAAGAAACCATATATCAGCAGTAAATTTGGCATGAAGTTCAATAGAACAGTAGAATAAAATTATTCTTCCTCTCTCCATCTCTCCTCCATCTCATCTCTTCCCTCTACTCTTCATCCTCTATTCTCCCCCTCACGCCAAGCATGAAAGAGTCAAAGAGTGGTTGGCGTGGAGAGTCAAAAATCAATGGTAGAGGCAAGGTTTGATGTAGGAAAAAATATGTGGAGGAGGTAGTAGATAATATGAGTAATGGTGGAAAATGACCCGATTAGGCAGATCCGGATAGGAAAATAAATGAATCTTTCTCCGACGTGAAAGGGGATTTGTTCAAGCCTGTAGGGCAACAAATCTGGGGGTGCGGGGCAGAGCCTCCACAAAAATCCGATAAGGCTAAAAATTGGATCCTATTAGCACAAATATGTAGAGTGTATATGGGGGGGGTCAGTAGAAAATATTGAGGGGCATAAAAAAAATGGGTTGTTTGGTGGCACGATTAGAGGCGGTAGGGGGCGGTGGATAGCAACAACAAGCCGATGGCAGCTCGTCTAGGAGTAGCAGGCGGCATTAGAGCGCAGACGGAAAGGCGGCAACATGCGACGGGGCAAGCAACAAGATCCGGCAGTGCGAAGGCGGCGTGGAGGCGAGCGTAGGCGCGGCAGCAACAGAGGCTGGTGATTGGCGACGGTAGGCAACAGTTGCAGGAATAAGATGGCGGCAATGACGAGTGTTGCAGCGACATGACGACTTAATAGCAGGCAGTAGCAGCACGGAGGACCATCGACTGTGGCAAGGTAGCAGTGAGTAGTGGTTAGGATAGCCTTTTCAAGGCAAGCAGCAGAAGGCAACAACAGCTACAGCGGCCAAGGGCAGTGGAGGCTGTCAGGCAGTAGTGGATGGTGATGTGGCTTGGCAGTAGGAAGTGGAGCTGCAACAGGGGTTGGGGGTGGCGACGGGTAGAGTAGTAGGCGAGACAGCAGGGCGCAGTAGTAGCGGCGGCGCACAGAGTATCAGCAACACAGGGGCAAGCAACGGCGGTAGGAGTTTGGATAGCAAGCAGCAGCAAGGCGGGCACGGTCAGGTGGCAAGAGCCGACGGGGACGGAAAGGGGCTGCAGCGGGTAGCGTGGAGCAGCAGATGATCAAAAGGGGCGGCGGCCAGTAGTAAGAGAGTAGAGGATGTTGAGGAACAAGGAAGAAGGCAGGGAACTAGGAAGGAATTCCCTGCGGGCAGCCAAGCACCGCCAAGGGCAACGGCCGCCCACAAGGGGACGCTCCTCCTTTTCTCTCTCTCTCTCTCACATAGGGTTTTGGTCCCTAGGACGACGACTCTGATACCATCTTAGAAAGTAAAAGACAGCTATGCGTTGTTGTATTGAATTGAAGAAACCCCACTCCTATAAATAGGAGGACAGGGAAGCGTACAGACATAAGACCAATCCTAATGGTCCCGAACACTTAGGCCCATATTACAAACTAATAATAAAACACTAGCTAAATAACTCTCAACAATCTTCAAAAAGAGGGAGAATGTTGACTCAAGGTCTAAATTGATTGAGCCCTTGTTTGATGATGACTAACCATTCCATTTTTGTGTCTAATTCTTTTACTTGAGTGATTTCAGCTTAGGTATGAACACACTCCAAATGCCCTAACTTGCGCACCATAACTTGGAGAAAAGACAAGTCAAAGTCAATACAAGTACACGTTTTTGGAATATGATGTAAATCCGTTAAAATCATGTTGTAAATCACTCGTAATGATTGTATGACTTGTAATTAAGCTTAGAAAAAATCAGGAGCACTTAGATCGAATATTTAAGCATTCAAAAGCCATTTTTTAAAATTCACGTCAGGTTGTTCATCGGTAGAGTTGCAAACTCGACCGATCCTTATTGGATTTTAAAAATGACTTTTGATCGGTCGAGTTTCCATTTCACCGAACTCGATCGATTCCTTTGCAGACCAAAACTGATTTAAGTGGATCGGTCGAGTTACCCCAGGACAAACTCGGCCGATAGCCTAAATTGGTCTTGTCGCTTAGTGGGATCGGTCGAGTTATCTTTATAGTAACTCAACTGATAGCACTGTACGGAAAAGTGCAGAAAAGTGTTTCTAGCCGTTGTAGAGTTGCAACAATCAAAAATATATCTGTTGCAAGCCACAAACGGCTAGTTTTAATTATTAAGTGTTCCCAAAGGCTAAGAGGCATCCCCAACTATAAATAAGACCCTTTGGGCTTCATTCCAAGGATGAGCATTCAATGCAAAACTCTATATGAGGTTCCTAGTCTATAGTTGAGTGCATCCTCTCTCTCTCTAAGCTTAATCACTTGCTACATCTATTAGAGTGAGTATGAGATTTGTAAGAGAACTAGTCCTACATGTATATCTTGTGAGGCTCTCACTTCCACCACCTCCCTACCTCTCATTTCAACCATGAAGATGAAGGTTCTCTCTCTTGGCTAAGAGAGGTGGAGAAGAACAAGGGAAGGAGTCCCTTGGTAAAGATCAAGGCCGAAGACTTGGAGCAAGAGTGGGTAAGCCCTTGGTGAAGGCAGAAGACTCTTTGCTCAAGTGGGTAAGTCCTTGGTGGAAGCTTCTCCGAGTGAAGGTGAAGTCAAAGGCCGAAGATCCAAGAAGAGTGTGTAATTCCTAGAAGGCTAAAGATTTGTGCAAGAGTGGGTAAGTCCTTGGAGAAGGCCGAAGACTCGTTGCAAAGTGGGTAAGTTCTTAGTAAGGTTGAAGACTCTTTGTATTGGATACGTAAATCCTTTGGTATGTTATGTATTGTAAGTCTTATGAATGAATATAAGAGTGCACTGGTTAAGAAATCCTAGAGGTTGACCTCTCTAGGTAGTGGACTGACATACTTCTAGTTTGAAGTGTGGAACCACTCTACATAGCTTGTCAATTGGTGTATGTTCAATCTCTCTCTCCCTTGATATGTATGTTTTAGTTGCACTCAAATTTCCTATTTAGCAACTTTATCTTGTGATATAACTTTAAGGCCGAATGAATTTTGTTTTAGTGCACTCAGCTCTATTCACCCCCCATCTAGAGCATCTAATCACCCATCCTAGGATCCAACAGCCAGCATGTCTCAAGTAATATTGCCTTTATGATCAACAACCCAAATGAAAAGTTTAGAAAGGTATCAGGATCACTTGATGAAAATTTGGTTCATTGTTTCATCAAAGGGAGCCTCGGATTTATAGATGTTGGGTGAACAAAATAACAACTGAAAAACACAAACATTGTTCACTCCATTCTTGGTTTGGAGTGTGGCCAAAACAATTATGCATTGATTATCACACACTAGAGTCTTACAGTTCCCTTTTGCAACATCATAAGGGCCAAAAGGAAGTCACACATGGTTACCCAACATTTTCTTGTCCTTACCATGTTTAAAGCTTACATGAAGCAAATGTTGGATCGGTATGAAGTAAAGGACAACATAATTAAAGAACCAAGTGTTGCATCTTGTGTTACACTATATTATAGCCAAGTAAATATTTATCAAACCAGTTACTCTAAAATGGCATATCTTGGATCCTTAGTATGTCCTTGGAAAGTAATGGCCATGAGGTCTACAAAGTCACTTTTGCAAGTAGGCCCTTCGCATTGGAATAGGATGATAACTCGAAATGAGAGGTCATAGTCTCATATTTGCAATCATGTTTCCAAACTAAAACTAGGTTTAATTTGGTTACAACTTCCTAACACACATTGAATGTTTATGGGATTTATCACTAGTTTATATATGACATCTGGACTAGGTTCGCATTTAATTTTTCAGTATATGATGACTCAAGGGTATGTTATATTTCGAGCATACATGTTTTTATGATAAGTGGGTGACAGTTGATTCTTATTTGAAGGAATGTTGTGGAACTAGTCAAGGAGTACCTCTGCGTGACAGTCGTCGTTGTAATTTGATATGTTTAAGGTTGTAGACTGGTGTGAATTGTTAATGTTGATTATCATGCAGATATGTTGTTATTTAATATGCTAGAGACGAACGTCGAGATCCCCCTATCGTTGCAAGATGAGATTGGGATGTGAAGGGTTTCCACATGTATTGCCGAAAATTAGCATGTTGTTGACAGAGTTCAACAAGTTGATCTAACATGTTGGTCTTAAACGTATTAAATCTTTCTTATTCACCATGACTGCCAAAAGTGGCACATGATCGGGTAGATTGTGACAGATTATGGAGGAAGGTTGATTCCAGTTGTCTTATTAGCGGATCCAACTTACGTAATTGCCTCAGGTCTAGGGTGGAGTTGTTTATGATAAATATCAATATTGGGGACATGTCCCAAGCAAACGCTTAGATGTTGAGAAAGATTTTTAATTCTTTTTCGTTAATACATTTCTTCTTCTGACATTTCTGGATCAGTTACTATTACGTACATGTGATTGTTATTGTCACTAGATTTATATTCTTATCGAGTAGAAAGTAGGAAAAGATAAGAAAAGATGAACAACAAAGATATATTATACAATTTGAGAGAAACATGTGAAACAAAAGTAATGATTAATGAAACACTAAACATATGTCATAATGGTACTAACAGATAAGAAAATTAATGAAAAAAGCAAGTTTGCCTATTTACAATTTAAGAGAAGAATATCAAATCGGGGATGCTTTGAGAGTTTAGGATGCCTACGAAGGTGTGAGGGAAATAGGGGAGAACAAGAAAGATTCATTTGCATAAAAGATAAATGAAAAGGAGGAATAAGGAAATTCTCTGAGTACTTACCTCAAGTTGGTGTGATTGGGTTGATGAAGCTAAAGTCACCACCATTTAGGAATTAGAAACACGAGAGAGCACACTAAGAGAAGTAGAAGAAATAGAAGTGCAAATGTAGGGATAAGAAAATGGAGGTGTTAGGAAGAAGGGGAAGATGAATAAAATAGGTCGCAAGACAGATAGAAGGGAAGAGGAGAAGGAAACAAAAAGAGGATGATGAGGCAGCAGTTGGAAAAAAGAAAAGGATGAGGACACAACATCAGAGAAGAAGGGGAGGAAGGGGAAAAAGGATAATGCAACAACATAGACTGTCGGGAGGGTGGGTTTGGGGTTTAGTCATAGTTGTCTAGGAAGCTAGGCAGGCCCTTTTTAATTAAGGGGCGCCTAGAGAGCTAGGCGTTTCTAAGCATATTAGCTTTTTTTATTTTTTTTGCATATACATAATAACATTTACATATTCAAATAGATACATTACTATGTATATTTCTAATGGTTATATCTAAGTTGTAACAATTATATTTGACCTAAATCACACCTAACATGACCTAAACTAGACCTGATTGGCCCTAATTTGACCTATCACTGTCTAAATTGGACCTAATTTGACCTAAATCTAACCTAATTTGGCATTGTATAAACTTCTTAGACCTAAACTTTCGCTAATTTACCTATGGTTACCTAAATAATACCTTATTTGGCCAAATTTCCCAAAGCAGACCTATTCCCCAAATTAGACCAAGTTGCTTAAAGTTTTGGCTTAACTCGGACCTAATTTTGCATAACATGACCTAAACAGACCTTACTTCCACTAATTTATCCTATGTTGACCTAAATGAAACATAAGTTTGACCAAATCAGACCTCCTTTCCCTAAATCAAATGGATTTCACCAAAAACAAACCTGTTTTCCTATAATCGGACCTAATTTTTTAAAATTTGACCTGATTTAACCTAAATTAGACCTAACATTGCATAACATGACCTAATCAACCCTTCCACTAATTTACCCTGTACTGACTTAAATGAAACCCAATTTAGCCAAATCGGACCTAATTTCCACAAATCAGGTCTATTTTCCCCAAATCAGACCTTATTTGCCAAAATTTGACCTGATTTGGCCTAAATCAGACCTATTTCAACCATAAGATGACTCAAGGTGGTCTACTTTGATTATATCTAGACCTTATGCTTTTTTACCCAAGATATGCTAATTAGTCTTTAAATGGCTTAGTTTGGGCCAAAAAGACCTTGGGACGCCTACTTAGCACACTTGATAGGTTGGGTGCCTAGTTTGAGGAGCCTTGCCTAGCGCCTAGGGTGCCTAGGCTTGCCTAGGCAGGCTCTGTGACAACTAAGGGTTTAGTGTATATGAAGAGTTTTCTATACGTGGTTTTGTAAAAAAAGGAGCAGGCAACTTAAAAGAGAACAAATGTAAAAAAATTGAATAAATAGTTAAAAGAGGAAAAAAATGAAAAATCAGCAATTAACATATTAACCGGGATGAGCATTCGGGAACCTGTAACATCACAAACAATCATCGACTTTTTCGTAAAATTCAGAGACTTTTGTTACAACGGATATGAGGGGAAATTTACATTGGTAACCAGTATAACTCATTTGCACCGTTGATATTTAGTTTTGCAAATACAATTGGTTTAATTTATCGCAATAGAATACAATAACAGAACATGATTCTACTCCTTTCTTGCACACCATACTTTTAGAAGTTTGAGATATTGATATCAAGCTTTGCAGTTACAACTGGATTGACTGACCACTGTTTCTTTCTTGTGCACTTCGCGTATTTTTATCAGCAAACTTATGTAGCACATCGACGTACTAGTATATATTGAAAGTCAACATAAAGTCAAGAAAGAAATAAATATGTAAGCATAAAGTCAAGGGGGAATGTAAAAATCACAACTATAGGCACATAAACCAAAATTCGATACTGCTATTCCTGACCATATCCTACCGTGTCATTAGGCTTCTTGAGCTTCTCAACTTCTTCGGCTTGTTTCTTTTCCCACTCTTCTTTAGCTTTTTGACTAATTTCCAATATCTGACGGCGAACATCTGAAGTGAAAACGATTTGATGGCGAGCCTTCTCAATATCTAGCCGCTGAAGGGAAAATAAAATCAAATTTCGAATTCACAATATTTTTTCCAATCAAAAACAAAATGCCAACCTTCTTCGAGACCCTTACAAGGCTACTTATTATTCCACGAAGACGCTCCTCCACACACTGAAACCATAAATACGGAGATGATTAACATTAAAGTAATGAAAACAGGCAACTTGGTACTTAGTACTCACCATTGATAAACAGCGATTCACATCACTGCCTGCATTTTCTATTCCACACTTCGACACTGCATAAACAACAGAAACCAACTTCAGCTACATTTCTTCTCCAATGGGTTAATTATAGCAGTGAATTCTGGCTAAATCATTATTTCACATCTTCAGTCACATCATATTCCGGCCAAATTATAGATAATTTCGATACTGTTAAAAATAATGATTTAAATATGCAGCACAAGGAAAGGAATTTGAATTATGATTTGAAGATCTCAAAAATGGGAAAAAATCTAGACAAGGTTGAGTTATGGATCCTCTTCAATGTTCTTTTGAAGAGGAAGCTTATATAGAATCAATCTGGAATTAGAATTTGATAATCCTTCTCAAAAAACATGTGCGAAAAACTAGACAAGATTGAGTAACTGATTTCAGCAATTTTCTTCTGGAGAGGACTCTTATGTAGAATCAATCTTTCTTCTTCTTCTTGGACAGCCCTTCGTGCTGCTTCCGATGCACGGGTTTCCTCCTTGGGAGCAGCTAGCAGCTGCTCTTCTTCTTCCTATTATAATATTAATGTGAACAATGTCATTTTCAGTTATTAACAAAGAATAGAAGCTCATTGAACATGATTGAGGATGAAAGAAGCAATAAATCAGTGTACAACTCAACAAAAAGCTGGAAGTCTACCCTTAGATTAACTCCACTGACAGCAGTAACATCATTAAGCTGCTCGATGCTTTGATCTTGAAATGCACCAGTAACCTTTTGCTTTTTGCTGAAAGATTAAAAACTATCAAATAGCCATTGTAAGTCGGACACCATAAAATTGTTGATGACATTGTTGAGTTTGATCCAGATAAGAAATCGTTATCATCCTCAGAATCAAGTACCTGGATCCGGTTAAAACAGTAATGACTGTCAAGAATCAAATATTACCTAGAAGCGGGAGGAGTGCTTTGGGAGTCGAGCGGTTTCTTCTGTCCAACTGAGGGCTTCTTTTGAGGAGTCTTTAGATTTGCTCCTGGTACAGTTTGTGGTGTACCAGAAGGAGCACGAGCCTGCCTTCCATGGAATAATATGGTATAATTTTTCAAGCAATGCAAAATAATTACTACAGCAGTTATATAGCAACCTCACAGAGAATGACACTAAAGACTAGAATCATATATAATTGATTCAACTATTTTGATGTGACCCAGAAGCCAGCCTCAAGTGTTGCATGCTATGTATATAATCCGACCTAGTGGATCAAATGTGCAACGACTCGCATAGAAACGACTAGAATTCATCAATTGGGGAAGAGGCAAGCACTTAACGAGAATGTTTGAAGTTACTTTGGGGATTCCTTAAACCCCTCTATTTTTGTTCTTACATAAAGTGGAATTGGCACGTGCCGACGGCAATGACATAAAAACAAAATTTTGAGTATATAACACCATCATCTTGGAGAGAGACGATGCCATGAGCATATCGTCCTTACCAAGATCACCATGTACATGCTCTCCTAATGCCTACTTACATAGGCTAACAATTATTGTTTTCACTGTTGTCAATGTGTTTCACCACCCTCATTCTCGTGTACTAGGAGCAAATGTATCGTAGGGTACATAATGACCTCTCGCATATAAGTCGACCAATTTTTGGTAACCCCTCGTCAAACGTATTGAATCAATTCGACTCTCCAAGTACTATACAAATATCAACAATGACATTGTCTTTTGATTTTGTGCCCACCTAACACCACCAAGTTTCCGACTTCTCCAAGAATTACGACATTCATAGAAAAAAACAACAAAATTTTCCCTAATTAGAAGCACCTTTCTTTCATTCGCAAATCTGCGCAAGTAACATTACTTACAAGATCCTACATCATCCTTGAAGACAGCAAAGATCGCGGAAATGAAGTAATAAAATGATATTTCATCATAGCAAACTCTATTTTCATTTACTCATTAGGTCAAATAATAAATCAAATTTCTTTGTCAGTCACATTTTTCTCATTAAGACTAAAATTCCAATCCATTCTTTAAAAATATGCCTCATAGGTTCAACCCCCAAGCTATATTGTAATAAGACTCATCCACTTGCAAGTGTGTTTTATTGTCCTATTCCTAAGGCCGGAACTAGGATTTGATTTGAGTGAGCGTATACACAATTATAGGTTGAGTATTTTTTAGAGATCATGGATGTGGGGATGTGTAATTCATCTTGGCCATGTAATTAGGCTTTTATCAAATTAATTGCATGTTTTCCATAACTCATATTGTTGACCTAATTAGACATGCTAATAGGGTTTAATAGTCTTTGGTTGGGTTTGTGAGATAAAACCCTAGTTTTGGTTAAATTACGGGTTTGGGGTTGTATAAGTGTACTCCATTAAGGTATTTTGGTAATTTTGAAATTCAAAAGAAATGAGTATACCATATACATTAGAGGCTTTAGAGCTGCTTTAGACAAATCCTACTAATTCAAAACTTGCAGTCTCATCAAACTGATAGAAAAAAAGGTCAAAAGCACTGACCGTTGCAGATTCTGGTGTGGAGATCGTAGGACTACTCATCACAGGTGCAGCGGCAATGTTTGCTGTAGAAGGGGGAAGTCTAGAGGGCTGTTTCTCTAATGCTTCATTCTTTAAGGAAGAGGCAGATTTTTCAGAATCAGAGTCAATTACAGGAACAAATTGAGGTTGATTTGATTCACCGGGTTCTTGTTTCAAATTTACAGTGGATGATGAAGAATTCTTCGTCTGCTCATTGCCACCTGATGGGTGCCATGGGATCTGGTTTTGATGCGTCAATGGATTTGTAAATTGGGAGTTAAAACCAGCTTGGAGCCTTTTGGCATCACTTGCAGCATTCTGCATGAAAACACTTCCTTGAGCCTGAGGCAAGAATGCTGGTGAAGCTATAGGAGACCTTTGGAAAGGTCGGATACCATAGTTGCCTGCTGGGGTTCCCGGCATATGAAAAGGCGATGAGGGCATTAAAGCATGAGTCTGTTGTGAATTAACTACTGGCAGTGAAATTGGATCACTAGTTTCTTTTTTTATGGGAACAACATCAGCAGATCGGATCCCCTTTCCATTCAAATGACTTTCATTATGCATCTGAACTGCTGAAGGTGTGATAGGCGTCTGACCTGTCTGAAATTGGCTACTAGATGCAGGATGAAGTTGAGAGACAGTGCGGTTTTCAGTAAGTAGAGGACCATGAGGCAAACTTCTTTGCGGAAGCTGGCTGGCTGCCTGATTATGTACTTGAAGCTGGTTTTGGTTTGTTTGAGAATTCCGAGCAGCAACCTGCCCTTGCTGTGCCTGTTGCTGTTTTCAGGAAATATACATTGATGATGAGCTTTAATGAGCATGACAATTTGATCAAAAGTTAATAACTTGCCTGCATCATTTTGTGTGCTGCTTGCCTCAACATTTGGTCTCCAACAATATTCCTTATGACTCTTAAAAAGTCATCCCTGCCTATTTCCTTACTCTGGAACATTAATTACACCAAACGATTCATTATTGAATAAGACAAGCAAGCACTCTAGGATTGATATCTAATTTTCTATATAAACCCTTACCTTCAGTTTAGCAAAGACGTTGTTAAGTTGCATCGTTCTATCTTTATCCAGATGAGGTCGCAAAATTGGAATTAGCGAATGGAATGGTATAGACTGTAATTTCATCCGCCTCATAGGGGTATTTGCTTGTTCTGAAGATTGTCCTTGCTGATTATTAAACTGCTGCGTACGAAACTGAGGTTGGTTTCCAGAAAGCTGAAATTTTCCTTCTTCTGACACATGGGAAGGGGCTTTTTCTGGAATCTGAACATGCCCTTGCTCAGTAGTCCTATTACTTTCTGATTCGGGTGTTTGCAATGAAGGCAGCTGATGCTGTTGTTGCTGCTGTATGTTTTGATGTTGTTCCTGTGCTGAATTGCTCTGGCTCTTTTCTTGTTGTACATCACTTAAAGGACTAATGTCCTGGGAACCAGGTTGCTGGTTTATATCTCCTACTTGGGGTGGCTCATGTTCCTGAAAACACGGCTTCTGGGAGTCAAGTTGATCGCTTTGCTGAATTCTGTTTATTTCTTCATCTAAAGTCTGCCATTGTCCAGCTAACGGACTCGATGTAGAATTACTTCCTTGGGATAATATTGCTGCTTCGAGAGATAATCCAAGAGAAGATCAGAAACAACTAAAAATCTGGCATTAAGATAGATAATATTCCATAAGCATACCAAACCATGTAGTAATTGAAAAGCAGTTACCATAGCCATATGATACAAGAAACTTGTCTGGGGTAATGAATTGTGGGCTAGGTTTACAAGAGTGTGAGGTATTAATTTTTCTGACAAGATGTATAGCAATAGCATATGTGATGCAAGGAATAAGGTTTCGCCGAAACCGGCGAAATTTCACCCCAAAATACCGATTTCGATAACACCTGATACGAAACCATGCGACTGTGTCGATACCGTCGCATTTCGTGAAATAAAAATGCAATTTCGCCAAAGTTTCAATGGTTTCGCTAATTTCGCCAAATTTCGAGGGGTCCAGTGCAGTTTTTCCAACTTATCTATCGGTAAGCAGCTGAAACCGGCGAAACCTGCCGGTTTTTGCAGCTGCTTTGTTGCTGCTGCTCTTCTTTGTGGAGAAATGGGTGATTTTGAGGGGGATTTGCCATTTGGAGCCAAAGATCGACTACATTAAGGTACATAAATATATTTTCTTCCATTTTCATTCATCTCCAACCTCTATTTCTCCTAATATCATCTATTTTGAACACATATTTCTCTATTTCACATAATTTCGTATTTTACATTAAAATATTAGATCTACTTCACTATTCATCAAATTTGTGTGTTCTAAACATAGATCCACACATCTAAGCCATGGATCTATATATATCTTCAATAAATTTACACAAATAACTAATTTTTATATCTTTTTTAGATTATAAATACTAATAATAGTATATATAATCTATATTCATCATAACTAGTTATTTCACTTAGCTTTAGTAGAAGTTGTTACAAACACTAATATGAACACAAGGAAAATAATTCATGTTGTATGCTGAACAACCAACTCAGTTATTCCTCAAGCTCAAGTCCCAATGCATGCTACTTTTCCTCAAGCTCGTCAACCTCCATCTGAAAGCAGGAGTCGATATCTTAGAGATCTGGAAGATCACTTTCCAAGGTTTGGGATGATGCAGTTCATTTCTAGTGATGTGCATGAGGAACATGTGATTTCATACAACACACTTACAGAATGTACATGACCTGGGAGCAATATGTCAACCATATCAACACAATACAGTATGCTGAACAACCAACTCAACCAGCACGGCACTCAACATACAACTGATTTGAGTTGGTAAGTTACTATATTATTCATATGTTGTAAGTTTGATATTATTGGAGAAGTGTGTGTACTTATGTTTATGGATTGTGCTAGTAAAATTGCATAACTTAATTCCTATATTTTGTCATCGAAATCCTCAAGAAACAGGACAGTTCCCTTACATCCCACATGAAGGACCCCCCCCCAACCTACCCCCACATAAAATTTTATTGCATAAAACGATGCATTTAGGTGTAGAGATCACGCCTGTAAAATTTCATAAATTAATTCATTCATTTTGGCATCGAAACAGGCATAGTTGCATTTATCGAAATTTTTGTCGAAATTTCCATAAATTTCGATTTCCATGCTGTCGAAACGGTATCGAAATCGGATACCTTATTCCTTGATGTGATGTTAGGAGTCTGTCAAACATACAGGACAACTACATCAGCTTATTTGAGATAAGAAATACTTGGTCTTTTTGATACATTATTTGGTAAGAAAGAGTCGTGACCAGTTTTGATATTTTGTTTATTTTATGAATTTTTTCAGTTATTGTATATTCTCCTTTTATATCACTTTTCCTTTGTTTCATTGGGTTGCATGTTACTCTTACTCACATATGATGTTGCACCCTTCTTTATGAATCTGAAAAATATGGTTAGCGCCTTAGCGGTTCTGTCCTTGCATGGTATCAGAAGTGTACTTCGATGATCAGACCTGACTGCCATCTCCCAAAGCCCCGTCATAGACTTGTTTGGTTCATCCTCAGAGTCATCACCCCTCCTCCGTCCAATATTACTCCTTTTTCCCACTAACTTCTAAAGTCACATAAGGTACACTCTTCCGGTCTCCCACCGCTGCAGTTTCCTTTTCTTGAGGCTGCATTCTTTGGTGCTTCTTGGCCAGTCAGTGTATGCTAATTGCTGCCATCTTTCTCTGGGAGGCTTTTGTTACCGACCAAGGTCAAACAACTTCTCCCTACTTCACTTATTCTTCTCTGGCTGCCCTGTCAATATCCTACATGAAGGTTGTAGGCTACAGGGGCAAGCAGGTGCTTCTTCCATTATTCTCGTTTGTTGTAAGGGTTATACTTATCGTCCTAAGGGTCTTCAAACCCTTATCATCTACCTCTTCCACGATATTCTTCTATGTTTGTGTATCTGCAGCAATGACTATACCTCAACGGTCATCCATGGGGACCTTGTCCAAATCCAACATCATCCATGATTACATGCGACATCTGCAAAGCTTGTTGGGATTAACAATCAGTGTGGGCTTGCTCCTTGAAGATTTTTCTCGATCTCCGGGGGCACCATTTTTCACATGATTAACAAGGCTCCTATGCTGACATCCAAAAAGAAGAACCCTCGTCATGTTCTGACATATACAAGAGGATTGGATCTCTGCACTATGATGAGACCCTTCCTGTTGATTATTACTCAACTTCCCTAAAATTTAATATATATACTTCCCTAAGCACTGTAGTTTTTTGTTGCAAAAGTAACAATGAGAATTTGCACTTGGCATATAAGCCAATGCCGAATTCATTACTTTTGATTCTTTATTTAACACTCCTGAATGTCCACCTATCTCATGCCCTGATCTTTTTTGGGCCATCACTAAATGATACTACCCTTATACTTTCCTTTAGAGGTTGTAGTTATGGTCGTGGTCGCAAGTGTAGCCGACTAGCCACATCTCGAAAGGAAAGGGCAAACTCTCCTAAGTCCCAGTGCCACTGCAACTTTTATGGTCTTTAGAATCACATGGAAAAATTTTGATCGAAGCATGCAAAGCTCGAGTGAGCAAACCTAGTGTTGTCAGTCCTAGCCTGTTTGTTGAGGCCTAATCTACCTAGCAAATTTTCATCATAAGGTCATGTGAAATTCAGCTGTCCTGAATAGGTTGATTTAGGCGGAGGTTAGACACTTGCACGCTTACCAGTAAATGACAAAAATAGGCATTTAGTGGAAAGACAGCCAATACCATTGGATATCAAGGGATTGATGCAAGCACAACTTATGGTCGTTGTCTTAGCGGTATGGAACAATATAACCACCATTTTTACATTTTTTTTCTTTCTAAGTTGTAATGTTGTTTGGATAGGAGAAAAGGCATCAAGGAAGATTTCAAATATTTGAACCTATAGGTGTAAGGTTTTCAGAGAAGAGGGCGCAACGAAAAATACAAAATTTTTCCCAACAAAAACCCTTACTCAATGGATCTGTGGTAGCCATAAAACATCGGTATTAAAGACATAGAAGGGATGTCAAATATACCTTGGCGCACTCTAGTTGTCCAATAACTAAACATGTCTTATGTCAGTATGGAACTCGCACTTCTAGATCCTGGTCCGAAGTGATTGTTTTTGTTGTCTCCGCCTCGTGCTCACAACATCTTGTCTTCTCCATAGGGAAGTTATACAAACAATGTTCCCAACAAAAACCCTTACTCAATGGATCTGTGGTAGCCATAAAACATCGGTATTAAAGACATAGAAGGGATGTCAAATATACCTTGGCGCACTCTAGTTGTCTAATAACTAAACATGTCTTATGTCAGTATGGAACTCACACTTCTAGACCCTGGTCCGAAGTGGTTGTTTTTGTTGTCTCCGCCTTGTCCTCACAACATCTTGTCTTCTCCTTAAGGAAGTTGCTCGTCCTCAAGCAACCGCACAAGGACCTTAGTGTTTACGTCGTCCACGCAGATGCAAGAGCTCTTAAAGCACCACCTTAGTTTTTAGGAGGAAGATGAACTCAAATAGTCGACGTGCTAGCATAGCTCCCTCTCCTCCTATTGTCGGGGTTGTTCTTCAGATGAGTTTTTTTCTCCCTCTCTCTACGAAAAAGAACTCTTAGACAACTTCTGTCTGAATGTGTGTCTCCCTTTGGACGTTCACCGCTTATATAGGAGAATCATGGAGAATCATGGATTTGGTTTTCTCGAAAATCAATCTGGTTCATAATCGCAACTAAAACAGAATCAAACTAGGCATACTCGGCAAAGATCCAGTCCATGGAGTGAGACTCCCAATCAATCGGTTGGCCAGATTATGCGAGTCTCAATCTGAATCCAAATCGACCAGTTCGATTCCAAATCAAACAGGTCTGGTTTTTCCTTGTTTCTTGATTTGTATCAATCAGCCGCTTGGCACTTTTCCAAAGTGGTGATCGATCAGTCATCTAATAATCAATTGATCAATAGATTTGATCTATCCATTTGATCGACTGGCTTGCTCAGTCGATCGATTGGATTGAAATCAGTATGTACAAGATTCAGGACCATCTAATCATGTCTTTGATTGTGAACTTATTTTCCCTTAAGCATCCTTGTCTTTGATTGTGAACTTCATTTCCTTTAAGCATCCTTATACTTGTGGCGTGGTGGATTTCATATTACATTAGCAGAGATGTCAAAAACCTCACAAGAAAAAAGCGGTATTTAACAACACGGGATTGCTACCCAAGTAAATGGAATAAGTTGAGAATTTTAACTAGTAAGTGATCAATGTTACCATGAACAGATAATCCTTTTTGTCACATTTCTTGATTGAACTCAGAGGCATGGAGTAATCATTCTCTTACTAGTCAACTTATGCTTCTTGAACTGGAGTGCACTATAGAGAGTGACTGAGCTCAATATCATATACTGACTCATATGATCAAGGCCATGCATTCAATAGTCTTGTTTATCAAGTGGTCGGGATATCACTCCAATTAATGGACAAATTCTATTTACATCACTCACAATGATCCACAAGAACTTCTCTTTACATATGTATTATTGTTGTCCTATAAAATCCAAAATAAAAACTGACCAGGGACATAACAAGAACGAATACTCTTGAGTATACATATGATCACATGCTCACATCCTCATCCTAAATCATATGACAATAAGTCAAAACAATTATATGACATTATTATATTTATTCAACTCAATAATAAAGTGAATATAACAAGTGGAATTGCCTATTATCAAAATCGCCATATGCAATGTATCCATATTACCAGCATCACATGGAGGTTTTTAGGGCATACAACCAACAAAGAGACCTAATAAAATGTATTTTATGATTTCTATTCTCTATCATTTACACCCCCTCTATCCTAAAATCTCATTTCACCCAAAAACGTGTTTTAACTGGAAAATACATGCCCAAACGTTTGTTTTACTTATGTGCTACATGTTGGATGGTACTAGCCATAGATCTCAAACCTCATCACTTAGATCTACATTATAATCAAAGACATGCCTACACAAGAACTGCCTAAACATGGAGGAATGTATTCTTGGTAGCAAGTTGGAATAGGGACCAGTCCATATGAGTTGCCAAGGAGATAACAATTCAGACTGAAGCAATATAAACAAAAGGTAAAACATTTTTAAATAATTCCAGTCCAAAGGTCTGAGTGAAGACCTCGACAACGAGACGGACTTTGAGGCATTCAAATGAGCCGTCAAAATCAAACTTGATAGAGAAGAGGTTCCACCGAATGCTCCGGTGTCTCGGCAAAGATCTTGTGAGTGTGCAGTCTTGCTTCAGATGATATCCAAAAGGTTGAAAAGACCTAATTCGAGAAACTCAATCTGAGGCAAGAGAGATAGAAAAGTACGCGTAGCGAAGAAGATGTCGAATTCATGAAAAGTAACATTTGTCGAGACATTCACACTATGGTTGCTTGGGCTATAGCATTTGTGACCTTTTAGAAAGGTAGAATAGTCAAGAAAAACAATCCCAGAATAGCCAAGAAAAACAATCCCAATCAAGCTTGGATCAAGTTTGTCTACCTTCGGATCAAAATTGTGAATGAAGACAGTAGAACCCCAAATCTAGAGAGGAAGATGAAAGACTATCTTCGAGAAAGACGATAGAAAATAGGATTTCAATCTGAAGAACAGAAGACAGTTGGTGATTGGTGAGGTAGCTGTGAGGATGGCTTTAGATAGACCAGTAGGATTTAGGCAGTTGAGCTAAAACAGAAGGGCTCAAGTGATGTCCAACAAGTGGGGATTCTTGCATTCGACAAGTTTGTTTTGTTTTGAATGTGGGCACTAAGATTTTTGACGGATCATTGCGGTGTTCGAGAAAAAATTCAACATAAAACCATAAGATTAATGGATTATTAAACAAAGTTTTCAGCATTTTTAAGACAATTGATTAATACCAAACACTTCAACACGACATTTCAAAGATATATTCACGTCATTCTAGAGAAATCATTAATAAATGTCACAAATACCAAAATCGATTAGAATTTGTAATTCGAAAGGGACAACTTGTATCACTGAGCAAGATCATATATAATTGTTAAAGTGGAAACAAAATCCTATGGTGCTTCCCCAATTGACAATAATCTCACAAAATACTTTTTTAACTAGATGGTGACAGACTGACGGCTCAAAACTATTTCGAGTTTTTTCAAAAATGGGCACTCATATAGCCGTTGAAGTTGAAGCTGTTAACATGAAAGAATAGCATAATGTTGATTTCCACAACCGAAGTAACAGGTCACCAACTCTAGAACCCGAACCAACCGTCTTCAAACTCTAAGAATCCTGCTATGGGAGTATACGTAATATTCAAAAAGTCAATAAGTTGAGTAACAAACATTAAGTTAAAAGGAAAGTTTGTGATATAATGCAAAACGAAAAGTTTCAGTTTGGGTGAAAAATTGCACTGCCATACTATTGGACTGTTGTAATAAATATGTCAGCAAGGGTGAGAGATTAATAAGGAATATGGGATTCAAGGTTTGAAGAAGGTTTCTCATACCAGTCTTGTGTTGTGCAGACCCAGAGTCAACTATCTAGAGAAAATTAAAGGTCGTCATTGAGGCCCCCACATTAACTTGGTTGAAGGTCAAACGCGTTGAAGATGTCGTAGTGAGTTGTGTAGTCCTGGAGTCCCCAGATCCTACAAGGTTTTGAGACGCTTGCAAAAGTTGATCCTACTCGGCAGAATAAATGGTGACTTGCAAGGAGCTGTCTGCAATTTGGGCACATGAGTTATATCAACTCTACAGCCTCGTCCACAAGGATACATGTGCTTCTGGCAGCAGTTCTCCTCAAAGTGACCAAGTTTGTTCTAGAAGGTAAATTTTGGTCTGTGGGCATGTCCTCATCCACGTGCAACAGCAACTGTAGCAAGTTGTAGTTTTGGTAGAGCAACTGAGCAAAGTTGTGTTCACATGTCTAACTACCAAAGACAAGATTCCAAGGTCAAGAATTGGTCTCATGCCAAGTTGAGAGTGCAAACAGGAGCACATGCCGAGTAGGATCGTTGAGGAATCATGTTGTGATGAGGCCAACGCATTCTTTTGTACATTCATCAAAAGTGGTCCAAGTTGTTGTGATAAGGCAATAATAGCATCATAGTAGTCGTTTAGAAATTAGGAACCCTAGTGTTCAACAAACAGCTTATCGCAGATCATGTAGGTACACATCGTATTCTTTTCTTAGTAAAGTGACAATGAGCGGCATCCCACACATCCTTAGCGTTTTTGTGGAACATGTACTTAGATTGGAATCAATAGAGGGATCATCGTATTCCACAACCCATTATTGACTTGGTTGTAATCCGGTCCCCACTCGACAGTGTCCTCGGCAAGCATTTCAAAGAAATTCAATTTATCTCTAGACTTGAGAATTGCACCGATTGAATTCATCCAGGGTTTGTAATTATCTCCATTTATTTGATAATGTAAGTAGGAGTCATTGTAGGCAATGGTTTGGGAGCCTTGTCGCCAACCATGTACGGAGATGCGAGTCACATGGAAGAAGAATGGTGAATAAACATAGTAATTTATCGATAAGATGCACGCCGAATAGATGAGTGGGTGTCGTTAAGAAGGGTGGTGCAGCACTATCATAGATAAGAAGCATTGTGGTAGGTTCTAGGAGAGATTCCCTAAACTAGAAGCACTCACACATGCACTCAAGGAAGGTGCATGGCGAGGTAGAGAGAAGGATGGGACCCAGTGAGCTGACAAAATTTATTCAATCACCACAAAGGAAGTTGGTGTTGTTAACAAGTGGGAATCCAGTTCAGTTGATGGAAAACATAGAGCCAAAGTCTATTTACATCGATGGAGGTTGTTGTCCCCTAGACGGACCCAGAGGTGACTAATTTTCCTTCTCTAGGGTATGGTGGTTGTACGGCTAGACTCCCAAGAGTCTGTGCCTGCTTCTCCTTGAGAGAAAGGCAGCATGCCAATGTTGCTCCCTCGGAGGCGGTACTGCTAGTGCTCCCCTTAAGGGGTGGCAACGGCGCCTCCTGCAAGGGCATGTTAGCCTCTCCTTGAGGCAGTGGTGGCCTCCTTGAGGGGGTTGCTCCTTCCCTGGGGTGGGAGCTACCCATGTGGGGGGGGGGGGGGTTGAGGGCTGCGACGCGGTATCCATGGTGCATGCAGTAGCTACTCTTCCTTAGGAGCAGCAGCTGCTTTCCCTAGGGCAGGAGCCGTTGTTTCTTCTGGGGAGGGTGATTGTGCTAGATCCTAGGTTTTGGCGGGAAGCATGTGGATTGACCCCCTTGAAGCGGGAAGCGAAAAGCGGGTTTTAAAGCGGACTAAAACGGGCATTTTTGAAAAAACGGTATGCGTTGTTTTAAAAATGAAGAAAAATTTAGTGATTGTCATACTGCTAACATAAAGAATAGTACTCAACAATCAAGCATTCCAAATGATATTTCACTGCATCAGAACGACTTTCACGTATTAAAAGGGTCCTAATTACAAAGGTAAATTGTTGCAAGCTAAAAACATTCAAACATCATAAAAATCCATAATCCTCCCTCAACAATAAGTATCATACCAGTACTGTGTATTTAATATTGTTTCAACGGTTGGGCTTAGAAATTAGCATTTAGTAAAATAACATTAGTAGATATTAGTAGTTAGATACTAGTACTTTGTACAAATATTGTTGACTAAGATAGTCTTCAACATAATGTAAACAGATGCACATTTAAACAGTAAGAAAGAGAAATACATGACAATATAGTAGGATCAAGATAATTAGATATTACTCAGTAAATCCTAAACAACAATAAGCTACTAGACTTCGTAAAATAACAGACAATATAACAAATTTTACAACCTTATTTTGTTACAGTCTACAGATGGTTGTGCAAAGTTTTTGTACAAGTATATAGAGTGGCTGACTATTAATCTGTCAGTGGTAATAAAAAAATGAAACATACATGCCAATATCATACATAGCAAATCGTAAAGAGCAATAAACTACTACACTTAGTACATAATTGACAATATAACAATATTTTACGACGTCATTTTGTTACAGTTTAGAGATGGTTGTGCAAAGGTCTTGTATAAGTATATACAGAATGTCAAGACTATTAGACTATCAGTGGTAATAAACAACATTAAACATACACGGTAATATCATATACAAAATTGGCAGTACAAGTACTAGTCTAGTTGTACAAAGTGTACAGACAGCAGTAACAAAGTAAAGAATAAATGCTAATTAATAAACTTTCTCGCACCTTTTGAAATACGACAGTTGGAGCATCACATCTCCCAAAAGTAGTGCTTTCATTTTTTTATAGATTTTGTGTGTGATTGGGCCACTCCACCGATACTTGTGTTGTGAAGCGCCCAAAAGCGTCCACTTAAGCGGGGCTGAAAAAGCCGCCTGAAGGGGGTAAAAGCGGTCGTTTCACTCCAAAACGCTGCAAAGCCAGCTTCAACTGAAATTACAACGGTACATGTGCTTGACCACTTAAGCGGCCACTTCACCCGCTTTTTAATTCACTGGCTAGATCATAACCGTAAGGATGGGTTTTTGAGTTGTTATGATACCATGTGATAAATCCAAAGCATTCATTAACCAAAACAAGGATACAATGAGTCATGTATACAGAATAGGCTCGGGATAAGTTGTAAATGAGAGTAACATAAGATTAGATAACCTTTACTAATGGGCATAAGTGAGGACAGGCAATTAGCTCTATTAATAACTCTAATGCTCTAACAAGTTGCTAAAGTTATCAAGTCTTTGATAATATTTTGGAATAGTAAGGTTATCAATTATTATAATACATATATTCTAGTTATTAATATCATTTAGGGTAAAGTGAAGAAAATCTGCTAATAGTTACACTAACACAATCAAACTATTTGAGAAAATATATAGCTTTCGTATAATTTGTATTTACATATATTACAAAAAAGTATTTTTTTAAATAGACTAAATACCTACTTTCAATTCATGTATACATAAATGGAATATAATGGATACATACATTTATATTTACAGTCAAAATGTCTCTTAGAGAAGAGGCTAGAGTCGTCACTGTCGTCAAAATAAAGAGGTGCAACAAATGTTTTTTCGCCATCAATAGGTACCCATCCTCCCCCTTCTTCCCCTTCTTCCTTTGCTCAGAGCCTTACGCTTATTTACCGCCTCGACACCTTGCACCTTTTCACTCCACCTCACAGAATTAAGGTGCATGCCTCTGGGTGCACCCGAGGTCATGTCGTATGCCGCAGGTTGTACCTTGTAATACCATGAGTATACACTAACTGCCTCCAGCACGGTGGGTAGATTTCTGAAAGTTGATAAAGCCAAGAAAAGCAAGCAACCCAAGAGGGAGGCTTAGAAAGCTTATACAGAGTCATGCTTCTATGTAGGGACCACATATACTACATTTAAGTTGAATGATGACACAGTCTACCCTCTCGGGCGTGATACAACATATTCTCACCATCTGTATAAGAGGGAACATAGAAATGCCCATAGATCTGAGTGGAAGAGGGAGGCACAAATTTATAGGAGATTTAGCCCGTTGAGCCTAGGTGGAGCAACGGTGCATAGAGAGCACATGTTCAGATTGTTGACTTGGAGGAAGAAGACCAGCATGTTCAACCCAAACAAAAGAATGGCAATTAATGTAACTTTTTATGCTAGTGTCGAATGGAAATGTTGATAAGCTAGGGATCAAGAATACAAAGACTAGATAGATAAACTCTCCAACTGATATTTCTTAGCGTGAAGGAGAAGGTAGGAAAGGCAGTGGGTAAGTCCTGCCTTGCTCATGACATCCCAGCACATACTCTGAGTGAGCCCTAACTGCAAGTCTGCAACATATGGTAGATGTGATACAGGAACTTCGTAGTGGCGTCAAGGACCCACAACTTACAAATTGATGCAAAAACATCTTCCTCACCAAAAGAAATCAGATCCTAGGATGCATTTTTCAGCAAAAGAAATTTTGGTAAAGTACGGGTTTACACTCATGTGATGAGTAAACCAATGGAAACAAAAGGCTGATAATAAACTTTCTCCCTCATTGTTGTGGGTCTACTATCTATCCGAATTGCTGCAGGAGAAATATGAGAACAAATTTATTATGAGTGGTACACATTTTCTCGAATAATGGCAACAACAATAAGAATGTCACACACAGTTTAATGTGAAGATAATTCATCTATTGGACGTCATATGTCACTTGTTGCATAAATATTAATATGAAGGACATGGCACACTTTATCATATCAAAAATCTTAAAAGTCAATGTTTTAAAAATCATATTGAGCGGTCGCTTAATCGCCAATAGGTCTTAGCCCGATTAAAAATCACTTAAAGCAGTTGTGGAGCGGATTGAAGAAAGTGACCGCTTTTTGCTCGCTTCACCCGCTTTTGCCCGCTTTATTTTTAAAAAATAGTGTTTTCAGCATGTAACATTAAGTACATTCTATGGTCTAATTAGGATTGACTATAGTATATTTTTTTAAAATTGGCGATTCATTCATCATGTCGTTTGGGTTCGATACTGCGACCTCTCCGTCGTACATCAACACTTTTACCAACCGGGTGCCACATCTTTGGCTAACTATAATATACTAAACTTGCATACATTAAAGGTTTTATGATATACCTAATTCTAATTTAGAATGCATACTTTGTATGTAAGCTATAATAATAGGGTAACTATATGTAACTATTATTTAATGTAGAATGCATACTTTGATTGCATGTATTGTTGTAAACTTGTAATGTATGACTAATTGATGATGTGCAAATGTAACAATTTATTTGTAAGGCGCCTATGATAAGTCTATTGTTTACTGTTAGCTATGTAAACCTGTGACACAAAATCGTTGTTGTATCATGTACATACACTTATTATTTTTATAGGTGTAGGGTGCTTTATCTATGACAAGTATATTGTTTACTATATTATAAAGCTATAATCATTGTTTTATAGTTGTGTTATAAACTATTTGGGTGTCTTATATTGTTGTGTACAGCATTTACATATGTATAAAAGTTCCAAAAAAATATCGTGTACAGTGTTTAGATATGTATAAAAGTTCCAAAAATATAGTATTTATACACGTGATTTTGCATAAAATTTTATAAGAAATTAAAATCCGCTTTGGAACAAAGCACCCGCTTAATCGCCCGTCTGACGATTAATCAGCTACAAGTTCCCATCCGCAGGCTTCCCACTTCGCGCTTTTTAGAACATTGCTTAAAGTTGAAGCGAGGTTAATATTCGCTTTTATATACAATTGTTCCTTTCTACATCATGCATGAAAAGACGATGCCAGTGTGCAGATTATCTTATTTTGATATTGACGACTAAATTTTCGACCAACTTCTTGGCCTCCTTCCTTAAGTTCAAAAGGGATAGAATTAGGTTGCTCTTCACAAGAGTGGAGTGGATTTCTAGGCGAACAAGATCCAAATTCAGAAAACACTTAAAGAACTCATTGTGTAATAACCCAATCCAGAAAAGAATCAAAGAACTCGTTGCCAGTCAAGTCATCTGGGAAAAGATCACTATATTGTTAAAAATAATGTAGTGCAGTGTAGAAATCATGGAACTAAACTTCGACGAAGTTGGGTGAAGTTTTGCCGCAACTTCAAACTTCGACCATGGGCGAAGTCGAATCCTGAATACTTCTGCCTCTTCCAAACTTCAGAGTGAAGTTTTCCTATTTCCGTCACAGTTGAATTTGTATTTTCGTCCCAACTTCTCCTAAGTTGTCAAAGTTTCCTCGAAGTTGGCGAAGTTGAGACGACCCTGCACATTAATCCTAACTAGTGCCCTGACGGCCATAAAAGGCATAAGTGTCGCCTCCAACCCTCATCACAATTTCTAATATCAACTCCCATTTTTATTGTTGCTACTTTTTCCAAGACAGTGTCTGTGACTACTATTTGGTTGTATACTGTATATAATACATATGTTCAACACTTTGAACTTTATTTGTATGTGTATTGCACGTTTGACCATTGCAAGCAACACATTGTATTATCAACCTAATTAGGGCCAGAGAATCATGAATCGTGTTTTTGTGTTAAATTAACAATTATAAGATAGAGTTATAGCATAACTAGAAGTTTTCAATTGAAATTTCCTTCAAATTTAAATCATTTTTTCAAAGGGCAGCGAAGTTTGTCAAAGTTTGTGTCTAAACTTCCTCGAAGTTTCCACAAACTTCCACTTCCACACCTAGTGAAGTCGACACGAAGTCAAAGTCCCGCACCATGGCAGAAATCCTCATATTAGTATATCACAATAAACTACTAGATTGCCTTCAGTATTAGATGTAATGGTAAAAGTGAGAGAAAGTCAAGACATGACTCCTAAATCCACGGCACTATACTTGACCATAATAGAAAATTGATGGATCAATATGTGCACCTGAATCCACAGTAACAAAAGTCTCCGAATTTTACAAAAATCGGCGATTTTTACTATGTTATAGACTCCTGAATGTTTATCACGATTAATACGCCGGTCGCTGAATTTTCACGACTTTTCACAATTTATCTCGTATTTTCGCAATTTAAACGATTTTTTACAATTCTTCGTGACTTTTCACAATTTTTCATGATTTTTCTCTTTTAAGCCGCTTGCTCTTTTTTGCCAAACCATGTACATAAAACTCCTGATATACACTAAACCTACAACCCCTACTCCTAGGGTTGAGCAAATGATGGTCTAGACCGCAAAACCGGACCGGACCTGTTCAGTTCGGTCCGGTCCTGGACTGGTCTGAGTTTAGTCCATGGTCCGGGAAATTTTGGAAGTGCGGTCTGCAGTCCGATCCGGACCAAAACCGGTCAAACCACTGTCCAAACCGTAGACTGGTTTATATGCAAATACATTGATATTTGAATATGTACTGTGTCACAAATACAAACGCATCACACATATATCTATATTATATAATTGTTAATATAATTAAGATTATCTATTTTTTACTATTATATAAGTTGTGAAATGCAAAAAAAGTCTAATTGCGGTCCAAACGGTCTGGTCCAATATTAAAATAGCCTGGTCCCGGTCCGGTCTGTTGACTCAAGGTCTAAATTGACTAAACCCTTGTTTTAATAATGACTAAACCATTCCAATTATTTGTGTCTAATGCCTCTACTTGAGTGATTTCAGATTAAGTATAGACACACTCCAAATGCCCTAACTTGCGCATCTCAACTTGGAGAAAAGACAAGCCAAAGTCAATACAAGTGCACGTTTTTGGAATATGATGTAAATCCATTAGAATCATGTTGTAAATCACTTGTAATGATTGTATGACTTGTAATTAATCTTAGAAAAAATCAGGAGCACTTAGATCAAATATTTAAGCACTCAAAAGCCATTTTCCTAAATTCACATCAGGTTGTTCATCGGTCGAGTTGCAAACTCGACCGATCCTGATTGCAAAGAAGAAAATGTCCGATTTTGATGTCGTTTCGGTGGCCACAGAAACAAAAATTTCGACAAATTTCGACAGAAATTTTGATAAATGCGTTCATGGCATTTCGACGGCAAAATAAACGAATTAATTTATGAAATTTTACGAGAATGATTTACTAGTGTAGATCTACTCAAATATGTAATAATATTTCACATTGGATATGTGCGGGTGGGGTCTCGTTATTTTTTAGTGAATGACCTTGAACTGTTTCGATGGGCATTTCGATGGGGATTTTTGATGTCAATTTTCAATAGCAAAATCAATGATTTCGATGGGCATTTCGATGGGGATTTTTGATGTCAATTTTCAATAGCAAAATCAATGAACTAAGTCATTATAGTTTGCAAACACAATATATAGACTTAAAGACACAAAACTGTGCAAAACAAATATGCTCTAGCTACATAGTATATAAAAAAGTAAAAAAAAAACGATGATCTGCCTGTTTTGAGAGTTTCGTCAGTCAATTTCGATGTCCGATTGCCACAGAAACAGAAATTTCGCCATAAATTTCGACAATTTCGTCGAAATTTTGAACATTGCCTGATTGGATCTTGAAAATGACTTTTGATCGGTCGAGTTTACATTTCACAGAACTCGACCGATCCCTCTACAAACCAAAACTGATTTAAGTGAATCAGACGAGTTACCCAGAACAAACTCGACCGATGACCTAAATTGGTCTTGTCTCTTAGTGGGGAGTTACCTTTATAGAAACTCGACCGATTGCACTGTACGGAAAAGTGCAGAAAAGTGTTTCTAGCCGTTGTGGAGTTGCAACAAGTGAAAATATATCTGTTGCAAGCCACAAAACGGCTAGTTTTCGTTCTTAAGTGTTCCCAAAGGCTAAGAGGCATTCCCAGCTATAAATAGGACCCCTTGGGCTTCATTCCAAGGTTGAGCATTCAATGCAAAACTATATGTAAGGTTCCTATTCTATAGTTGAGTGATTCCTACAGCCTCCTCTCTCTCTCTCTCTCTAAGCTTAATCACTTGCTACATTCGTTAGACTGAGTAGGAAATCTGTAAGAGAGCTAGTCCTACATGTACATCTTGTGAGGCTCTCACTTCCACCACCTCCCTATCTCTCATTTCAACCATGAAGATGAAGGTTCTCTCTCTTGGCTAAGAGAGGTGAAGAACAACAAGGGAAGGAGTCCCTTGGTGAAGATCAAGGTTGAAAACTTTGAGTAAGAGTGGGTAAGCCCTTGGTGAAGGCAGAAGACTCCTTGCTCAAGTGGGTAAGTCCTTGGTAGAAGCTTCTCCGAGTAAAGGTGAAGTCAAAGGTTGAAGATTCAAGAAGAGTAGAAAAGTCCTTGAAGGCGGAAGACTTGTGCTAGAGTGGGTAAGACCTTGGAAAAGGCTGAAGACTCTTGGCAAAGTGGGTAAGTCAATACTCTTGGTGCTTGGATGGATAAGTCCTTTGGTGGTCATGTATCGTAAGTCTTATGAATGAATATAAGAGTGCAATGGTTAAGAAATCCTAGAGGTTGACCTCTCTAGGTAGTGGACTAACTCACTTCTACTTTGAAGTGTGGAACCACTCTACATAGCTTGTCACTTGGTGTATGTTCAATCTCTCTCTCCCTATCTATGCATGTTTTAATTGCACTCAAACTTCCTATTTAGCAACCTTATCTTGTGATATATCTTGAAGGTCTAATGAATTTTGTTTAAGTACATTCAGCTCTATTCACCCCCCCCCCTCTAGAGCATCCAATCACCCATTAGGATCCAACAATTGGTATCAGAGCGGGCTTCTCCATAGTAGGAGAAGATGGGTGACTACCAAGGTGGGAGATACTTCATCAACCTTCCAATCTTTGATGGGAGTAACTTCCTTTATTGGAAAATAAGACTACAATTCTACATCAAGGATCAAGTCTTGAGCTATGGCAAATGGTGGACCATCCATACAAGCTACCGGTGACAAAGATAGAAGAATGGGATGAAGCTCCCATGAAGAAAGCCACTTTGAATGCAAGAGCAATCAACATCCTCTATGCCACTATATTGAAAACCTCTAGAGGGGGGGGGTGAATAGAGTTTTATGATAATTTAAAACACTTTAAACTCAAACAACCAAAGTAAAAGATAAGAAGAGAGACACAGGTGTTTAGAGTGGTTCCACCTTAGCAAATGCTAAGGAGTCAGTCCACTACCCGGTTGCTTACCCAACCGGGATTTTGAAAGTATTGAATTTTATTACCTTTTAAGGATGTTACATAAAATTACAACACTCTCTAAACACCCTTTGGACAGCCTTCACCTAGAAGTAATCTTGCCAACCTTGAAGCAGCCTTCCTTGGAGTAACTTCAAGCTCCCCCTTGAAGTAGCCTCCCTCCCGAAGTAGCTTCCCGTCAAGATAGCCTTCTGAAGTAGTCCAAAGTCCTCCTCTTCACACGAAGAGCTTCACCCTCTTCCTATATGCAGCCTCCTCCCTGGAGTAGCAACGAAGAGTACGAATATTACAAGGAACAAGAAGGAAAATAAGAAAGTACAACTTATCCTTTTAAGCTCAAGGCTTGAATTGCCTATATCAAGCGTATGGATTTTCCTAGCCAAGGTAATAGACTTGTGGATGCTAGGGTTAGGAAAATCTAGCCTATAGGACGAGCTTGAGCTAGATGGAATATGGCCAAGTAATCACAGTGCTCAATTGCTTGTAAAAGATTGCTCAAGAGTGCTTAGAAGGAATTCTCAAGTGTAGCAAGGTGAAATTGTAGTGTCCTATGGCTTGTCCTATTTATAGGGATAGCCTAAGTATGCTTAAGGACCTTCTAGATAGTTTCTAGGGGGTTCCAAGTGCTCAATTAGCCGTTAGGAATAGATTGGTCGTTTTTACAACGGCTAATTGCTTTAACTCTATAGATTCTGTCAGAGACCGTCTCGGTCGACAGATGGTCGACCGAGACACCCACTCGGTCGAGCTTTTCTCGACCGACAGGCTCTCTGAGTGCAACGTTCACTTCCAACTGCCAACTAACTCATTTGCTAAGTCTAACGGCTAATAGCAGAGATTGTCTCGGTCGAAGAAGGTCGACCGAGACACCTCTCGGTCGAGGACTTGTCGACCGACAGGCTTCTCTTTTCTCAAGTTTTATTCAGAAGTGTCTAACGGCTACTTTAGGTCAATCTCGGTCGAGAAGGTTGTCGACCGAGAGTGTCTCGGTCGAGAAGTGTGTCGACCGAGATTGACTCTGTTTCAATCTATCAATTAAGATACTAAGTGTGTGCATGAGTGTGCATAATGTGATCCTATTGGAAGGGATGACTTGTCTAACTATGGTGTGTAGCTAGGGAAGATCCAATGCTTGATTTACATGCAATCTAGGTACTTGTACATTATATAACTGTACAAGTTTTTACAATAGTGATTACATTGCATGAAAATAAAACTATAAACTTATGATCTCCCTAGTTGCTTCGTCATCCACCATAATCCTGCACACTCAAGTAGCTCGTTAGATAAATAAGAATGAAATGTTTGTCATAATCAAAACAAAGGGATTTTATAGATGTCCATTTAGCCAACAATCTCCCCCTTTTTGAAGATGACAAACATTTCCAAAATATGAATAAAGGAAATATAAAACATATAAATGCCATACCTTTAGATTGCCGTTTGGAACTTTTCCTCTTATTTATAAAATGTGTGCTTAGTATCCTTAGTGAATTATGGAACATGAAATCCAGTTCATTTGGGAATATAGCAACTTTCAATGTAAAGCCAAGAGTATATTTATGAAACTCATTGATTGAGTTTGTCATAAATACTAAGTTGTATTTTTATATATCTCTCCCCCTTTGTCATTTCAAAAAGATAATCGTTGTATTGATAAAACTCCCCTTAAATTTGTATTTTTCTCCCCCTTAAATGGATATTCCTTTAAGAATATTGATTTTATGCTTGTCTAATTTAGCCACAATATCTCTCAATCATACAAATCTTGTTTAACAATACTAAGGTCATAGCCCTTTTCAAATAATGTTTGCACAGTATTTGGAAAAATTTGTAATCATTCAGATTTGTGTTTATTGTTCATATAAAAGATTTTACAAAGATATATGCAATTATTATGTCAGTCTGAAAACAGGAACCAGGTCGGTCGACCATTGTTCGACCGACAGTGTTTCTCGGTCGACTATTGTCTCGACCGAGAAAGTTTCTAGAGAACAGAATTTTCTGCATTTGTTGATTTAATTATAGTAGAAATATTTTTCCTTTGAATTGTTATTACTTCCTTGTTTGTTATGCTCTACAATAATGAACCAATGATCCATATTTTGAAGTATGCCAAAATAAATAATCATGTGAAAAGAGTAGCAATTTTCATTCAATAACATGAAGAAGATTACAATCATATGGAATACAACTATTACAACACCAACACTTCACAGGAAAGATTTAAGAATTACATCAATGTCCGGATCTTTCCCAAGAAATGGCTCAGCTCCATAGTATTGGACCAGAGTTTTCCAATCCAAAGCACCAGTTGTAGTCAACGCATATGCTTCCAGGAAAGTGGGGACTCGGTCAAAACGGAAGTGAGCAGCTATGTCTTGCAATTGTATGGAAGAAAATTTAGTATGTGCAAGATCCATTGATGGTGAAGGTGGAGGTTGATAGTAGTTGTATGAGGGGTTAAATGGGTCGAGCATGCCAGGGTTTAAAGAATGCGGATATTCATCGGTTTGGCCAGGAGAAAGGTTTTGCATTCTTTGATTCAAATATGTCATGGCATGGTGATTGTAGTTTAATTGTTTACTAAGATGGTATTGGGAGCCAGCAATATAAGTAAGGGTGTTTTGGATGGGATCAATGGAAAGGTTAGTAGAAGGAGGGGGTGGTATATCCTGATGTGATGACTCTCCTTCTACTCTTGCCTTTTTATGGCCAAAGTCAATCCCCATTTTCTCTACGGTGTTCTTACTTATTTTTGGTGGTCTACGCTCCCATATATATCCCATATCTTCAATGTTTACCTTAAGAAAATGTTGAGTAATCTGGCATACAAAATCGGCATATGGTGGATTGCCAGAAAACTCAAGCATATTTTTAAGTACTATGCGAATAAAGTTGATGGGAATTTCTTTTATGATAGCATAAATGAGACACATGCGGAAAATGGGAACCTCGGATTTATTGGCTCGTGGATGTATGTTGGTGGAAACAATGAGGTTTACTATTCTACATGCAGGTTTTAGGTTTATAGCATAATAGGTTCCCCTATCTTCATGACAAGTGGTATTGGCTTGAAATATGGCTCTTTTGATATCACTTAAGCTAATGGTATGGTCATCATCGGAAAATAAATTTATTGGATTGCTGGTGGTAAGGTCAAGGAAATCTTGATATTCATCTATATCAATTTCAAGCATGTCAAGAATATCCCCTTCGGAAAATTTAAAACTATGTCCATTGACCATGGAGTAGAAGAAAGTGGTGTCATTTTCGGTGTGAGAGAGAAGATTGGCATAGAACTCGTTGACTACCTTAATGGAGTAGGAAAGGATGGATTGATGAAGTCCTTCATCTTTTGTACTCCAAAGAGATGCTCCAGATCTACGATGTTGATGAAGTCCATCACTTCGACCGGACGTCGGGGAAGAGGAGCTTTAGAGGAAAGCCGAAAGTATCTATCTCCAGCATCTCCGTCGACGAAAGCTATGTCATTGATGATCGTCAGTGGTGGAGTTGCTTCCCTCTCTTCTCTTCTTTTTCTTCCAGCAACTTTCTTCTTCCCACGAACAGTTGATGATGAGGCCATTGTGTTTCTTGAGAGTGGAGAAGAAGCAAGGAAGATTTGAGGGTAAGAGTGCTGAAGGATTGCACGAAATTGCACTAGAGATGGACTATGGAAGCAAGGAAATGCAAGTGTGAGTAAGTGGCTCGTTTTTGCACTTATTTATAGAATTCCAGCGACCCGGTCGGTCGACGGCTCGTCGACCGAGCGTCCGCAACGGTCAAGTTGCAGACGCGCCACTTGGTCCTCCAACGGTAAAGAAAACGGTCATAACGGTCGGGTCGCAACGGTCATATCCAACGGCTATTTCTCGGTCGAGCGCTTGTCGACCGACATTGTCTCGGTCGAGCACTCGTCGACCGACAGTTTGTCTGATACTTAGTCTGTTTAGAATTTGTCGGTCGAGTGAGACGGGCTGACCGAGTGGTTCTCGGTCGAGCATTTGTCGACCGACTAACTTTCTGAGTTCAATTTTTGGCTGAATCTTAATGCAAATCATAGAACATTTTTGTAGAGCATATGTATATTCCAAGGGAGTAATAATATTTAAGGCTTCTAACTACAAATGATTTGACGTTTTGATTTAAAAATATGCTAAGATAAAGTTCAATAAAATAATGTTTAAATAAACAATTTTTATCAAAGTTTATTTTAGGTCGCCCTTGATTACGACCATAGTGCCCCTTGGTCAAATTTTATTTTAACCAAGAGGCATATTTTGCAGGTTTCCAGTATGAATCATTCATATGCGAAGTATGAGTTCTGCAGATAGCTTGAGACTCATTAAAGTGTACTAATTATGAGAGCTTAATAAGGACATCAAATATGGTGAAGCATACTCAAGAATAATATCCATTCATGAATTTAAGATTACTTTGGATAGACTAAGATATAGAAGCATACAAAAAATTTATTTGAAACATTTTATTCATTGCAAGTATTTTTGAAAAGAATGATTAAATAGAATCTTTCAAGAATAATTTTCACATACAATGCAAAGATTTTGTTATCCCTAAATGTTAAGTTGAGATAGACATAAGAATATACAAATTAAGGTCTATGGTCATATCTCAACTTAGTCGAATCTGTTTAATTTGGGGTTTTTGGAACCCATACCATCTCGACATTCTTTTTCTTGTATGGGCACGAAAAAGAATAATGTCCAAGGCGTGAGCAATAATGACAACAAATTGTATCAACCTCAAGCCTTTTTCTATGGTTTTGATTTAGGTTATTCTTGGGTATATACATTTTTGTGCCTCTAGGTATATAAGCAGATTGACTCGCTTGTGTACTTCTAGGTTGTTGATGGGATTTCTCATTAGGCTTATAACCTAGTCCTCTTCTCCCTATTTGATGATAGGAATTTTCTAGTATATTATCAAGGATTCCATTGTTGCTTAACTTGCTAACTTTTTGTTGCAACTTAATGATCTCATCCATTCTTTTCTTGATATCTAATTTTGCTTGATCTAGATTGGATGTTAACATATTTCTTTCTTTCACTATATTGTCATAATCTACATGGGTGCACAATATAGGTTGTTTTTGAATATCATTTAACTTTGCAAGCAATTCAGTCTTTTCTTGACATAGAAGATCATAGTTAGTCTCTAGAGTGAAAATTTTCACTTCACTATTACTCAGAGATGATTTCAAAATACGATTGTCAGACATAATGCTATCTTTTTCAAAACCAAGAGTATTCAATTTAGCATATAGATCATCATTTTCGGATGTAAGCTCAAGAAGTCTAGCATTTAGATTATCATTCTCTTTATTTGATTTCTTTAATTTCTTTTTGTATTCAACATATTTGTTATGTGTTTCTTCAATAATAGCAATTAACTCCTCCTTGGGTAAATCAAGCAAACTTACCTCTTCTTCTTCTTCCTCACTTATTGTAGCAACGAAACACTCTTTATGTGCATCTCTTTTCTTTGACCTCCATGGACATTTAGACGTAGAGTGCTTTGTTCCCAAGCACCAATTGCAACTTGTCGAACTTTTGTCCATGCTCCTTTTCTTGTGGTTGTAGTCACCTCCTCCCTTTATTTCTTCAAGACCTTGTTAGGGCTCCTTGAAGCCTGCTCTGATACCAATTGAAAACCTCTAGAGGGGGGGGTGAATAGAGTTTTATGATAATTTAAAACACTTTAAACTCAAACAACCAAAGTAAAAGATAAGAAGAGAGACACAGGTGTTTAGAGTGGTTCCACCTTAGCAAATGCTAAGGAGTCAGTCCACTACCCGGTTGCTTACCCAACCGGGATTTTGAAAGTATTGAATTTTATTACCTTTTAAGGATGTTACATAAAATTACAACACTCTCTAAACACCCTTTGGACAGCCTTCACCTAGAAGTAATCTTGCCAACCTTGAAGCAGCCTTCCTTGGAGTAACTTCAAGCTCCCCCTTGAAGTAGCCTCCCTCCCGAAGTAGCTTCCCGTCAAGATAGCCTTCTGAAGTAGTCCAAAGTCCTCCTCTTCACACGAAGAGCTTCACCCTCTTCCTATATGCAGCCTCCTCCCTGGAGTAGCAACGAAGAGTACGAATATTACAAGGAACAAGAAGGAAAATAAGAAAGTACAACTTATCCTTTTAAGCTCAAGGCTTGAATTGCCTATATCAAGCGTATGGATTTTCCTAGCCAAGGTAATAGACTTGTGGATGCTAGGGTTAGGAAAATCTAGCCTATAGGACGAGCTTGAGCTAGATGGAATATGGCCAAGTAATCACAGTGCTCAATTGCTTGTAAAAGATTGCTCAAGAGTGCTTAGAAGGAATTCTCAAGTGTAGCAAGGTGAAATTGTAGTGTCCTATGGCTTGTCCTATTTATAGGGATAGCCTAAGTATGCTTAAGGACCTTCTAGATAGTTTCTAGGGGGTTCCAAGTGCTCAATTAGCCGTTAGGAATAGATTGGTCGTTTTTACAACGGCTAATTGCTTTAACTCTATAGATTCTGTCAGAGACCGTCTCGGTCGACAGATGGTCGACCGAGACACCCACTCGGTCGAGCTTTTCTCGACCGACAGGCTCTCTGAGTGCAACGTTCACTTCCAACTGCCAACTAACTCATTTGCTAAGTCTAACGGCTAATAGCAGAGATTGTCTCGGTCGAAGAAGGTCGACCGAGACACCTCTCGGTCGAGGACTTGTCGACCGACAGGCTTCTCTTTTCTCAAGTTTTATTCAGAAGTGTCTAACGGCTACTTTAGGTCAATCTCGGTCGAGAAGGTTGTCGACCGAGAGTGTCTCGGTCGAGAAGTGTGTCGACCGAGATTGACTCTGTTTCAATCTATCAATTAAGATACTAAGTGTGTGCATGAGTGTGCATAATGTGATCCTATTGGAAGGGATGACTTGTCTAACTATGGTGTGTAGCTAGGGAAGATCCAATGCTTGATTTACATGCAATCTAGGTACTTGTACATTATATAACTGTACAAGTTTTTACAATAGTGATTACATTGCATGAAAATAAAACTATAAACTTATGATCTCCCTAGTTGCTTCGTCATCCACCATAATCCTGCACACTCAAGTAGCTCGTTAGATAAATAAGAATGAAATGTTTGTCATAATCAAAACAAAGGGATTTTATAGATGTCCATTTAGCCAACAACTTCCACCGAATTTAACCGGATTTCTTCTTGTGAGACGGCCTATAAGGTATGGAGAAAGCTATGCATCACCTATGTGGGGACAGCTCAAGTGAAGGAAAGCAAAGTCTACATACTCAAATGGCTTTTTGAGAACTTCAAGATGGGAAAGGATGAGAAGATAGCCAACATGTACTCAAGGCTCAACACCATTGTGAATGGTCCTGTTGTTCTAGGACATCCTATGAGTAGAGGACAGATCAACTCAAAGATTCTTAGAACCCTCCCCAAAAGATGGGAACCCAAGGTGACTTCAATTGAAGAAGTACGGTCTCTTGATGATATCCCCATTGAAGAGCTCATTGGTAATCTACAAGCCCATGAAGTCACACTTGAAAAAAGAGAAGAAGTTGAAAGACAAGAGGAGAAAGAGATAAAGAAAATGAAGAAGGCTGAAATGAAGGCTCAAATTGAAGCTATTATGGGACAAGCCTCTCCATCCTCTCATGTTGAAGAAGATGCCATGTACTAGGGTAGATTCTACAAAGGCAAGAATTTCTCCTCCATCCGGTACCTCAAGTGTGGAAAGAAGGGTCACTTCAAGATAGATTGTCTACAAGGCAAGAAGACCCATCATCACAAGGAAAGAGAAGATAAGTACATGAAGAAGGAGAAATGGCACTCAAGCTCAAGTGACTCCTCCAACTCAAGCTCAAGTGAAGATTTAAGTGGAGGATCTAGCTCAAGCTCTAGTATAGAAGGAAAATGTCATTTTGCTCTTATGGCTTCTGTAAGAAAAAACTCAAATAAGGTAAATCTAAACTCTTTAGATAAAGAACCTTTAATTGCTATCATTAATGCTACTCGTGCCTCTTTTAAGTCTTCTAAAAAGAAAAGAAAAAAGCTTGCTAGAATTGTTGATAATATGCATGTAGAACTAGATGATCTTGAACATGCTAATTCTTGCTTGCTTGATGATGAAAATGCTTGTCTTAGCTAAGGAGACTCTCTTAAACTTGAAAATGTTAGTTTGCTTGATAAGATTAGATTTCTAGAAGCTCAACCTCTCATGCCTAGTTCTAATGAAGAGCATAATTTAATTGTTGATTCTCTCATGCATGATATTGATGTTCTAAAATCTGAAAACAAGGACAATGATTTTGTTTTACAATGATTGGAATCTGGAAATGGTGTTTATCTTTCTAAGATTGCTTTGTTTGAAACAAAAAATGCCTCCTTGCTTGCTAAAATCAATGTGCTTGAATCTTGTTCTAGTTCTACTAGTAGAGAGAATAATGTTGTTGCTTTTCATATTGATAGAGATTCGTATTTAACTAAAGTTCTTTGCTTAGAAAATGATCTTTTGCATGCTAGAGATAATATCAATCATTTGTCTTCCACTATTGCTTCTCTTATGCATGACAATCATAGTTTGAGATCTTCTTTGCAAAGATTCTTAGTTGGTAAAAAGAATCTTAATAATATCCTACACCATACTACTAAACAAATTGGTAGACATGGTTTAGGGTATGATGGTAGTCAAAGGAACAACAAAGGTAAAGGACCTCCAATATTCCATGGAGAATCCTCTAGTTCCAAGACTATGGGCACATGCAACTATTGCAATGATTTTTGTCATTATTCTACTTGTTACCCTTTTAGGAAAGCACCCAAGAGCACCAGGACTTGGGTTACTAAGCTAACTCTCCCGGACCCAAAAACATGATTGGGGACCATTTCATCTTTCTTCTTGTAGGTACTTAAAAATAGATTGACTTGAGCCATTGAATTGCAAATTGACTTCTCAATCCACATGAAAGAAGAAAGGTGAGATGTGCAGAGGGTGACAACAAGAGGAAAATGGAATGGTAAGAACAAAGGTAAATGTTTTCTTGCTTATAACCAATCCCAACTTGTTTTTGTCAAGTTAGTGTGCATTATGCATGTGATTTTTGAGTCAAAAGTGGTATTTTGTGTTTTTCTTCACACTCTTGCTCAAAAACTATTTCTAATGCTTCCATAGTGCATTACTAACTTGCTTACACATGTTTGGATATGGCTTATAATTTTAGCATGCCTCTAAATATGTTTTTATGAATATATGTGCTTTTTACAGCAGCTTTGTCGGTCGAGTTTGTCCTGCTTGAAACTCGACCGATAGGCACCAACGGGTGTTGCCAACAGCTGTCATCGGTCGAGTTGTCAATACACAGAACTCGACCGACAACACTGTGCACAGAATACACAGTTGGCTTATTGGATGAGAATTCCCCTCTCAACTAGACTTTCTCAACCAAATAGCCTTATTCTTTGACAATCCCTTGGTACCTTTATATATACATATTGCCATGTTCTAAATTGCCTATCTTGCATGCAACTCTATCTCTCTAATTGATCTAAATTGGTATATCTATATCTTGCAATTACTTGATTTGAGTTGCTTTGCAGGTTCTCTTTAGATCTCTTGGTTGTGTCTTAAATTGCTTCTGTTGTACTCTAACTTGCTACATCTATCTAGTGGTATATCTTGTTTAGATACAACCTTGAGGCTCTTAGTCGTAATCATCTTTTAGTAATGATGCATATTTGCTAGTTAGTTATATCCTTTCCATGCTTCTAAATTTACATGTCTCTTTGTTTGGATATATCTCTACATCTACTCATAGCTTGCTCTATCTTGTGTATCTTTTGGTATCTCTTGCTATGATCTAGATCCTACTAGTAGTCCTAACTTGTGATATCATCTACTAGTAGTCCATATATATGTGGTTCTAGCCTTGTTCATCAAGTGGTATTCGACTATATGCTATGCTTGTTCTTGTTTCATACTTGCTCAAGCTTGTTCCTTGAATTGCATATAAACTATCTTGAGTTGCTTACATGACATTGTGATGCAGGACACATAGAGCTACATTGTATATAGAAATTGGAGTATTTTTGGATTTTATGCAGATTTTTCTCTAGTTTCAGTTTTAGGTGCAAGAGTAGTTTTTTTTATGCAGAAACGGCCTTCTAAGCAAGACCCATTGCTTCGCCATGAGCCCTGACACTTTTTGGGCAAATTCTGTCATCTTGAGGGTCAAAATTGTGATTAATTATTTTTCTACAGCACTTTATCTTGCATTTTGGGTTGTTCAAGTACATGCTTTAACTGGCTTTTATTCTATGCTTGGATAAGCCCCTAACTGTGCTCTTCTACCCTCCTTATATAATTTTTTGTTATCTCCTTTCCTTTAACAAGTGGTGTTTCTTATTTCTTAATACTCCCACCTTTTGAAATGACAAAGGGGGAGAAAGGTATGTCTTCTTTTGACAAAATAGGGAGAAGGCACGTCTTACATGAAAAGGAGAAGTATGTCCATGTAAGGGGGGGGAGGTAAATGGGAGAAGACATATATGTGTAGAACATATATGAGTAGAAGACATGGTATTCTATAAATGTTATGAAAGCTAACCATGCAAGAGAACTAGCATCAATTGAGGGGGAGTATGACAACTCCACTAGCATCAATTAAGGGGGAGCATATGAACTCCATTCTACTGAAACCCCTAGGTTTCTCCAAAGGTATAACTTTACTTAAATGCTTTCAATACATTTATGGAATGGTTTGTCATCTTCAAAAAGGGGGAGAATGTTGACTCAAGGTCTAAATTGACTAAACCCTTGTTTTGATGATGACTAAACCATTCCAATTATTTGTGTCTAATGCCTCTACTTGAGTGATTTTAGATTAGGTATAGACACACTCCAAATGCCCTAACTTGCGCATCTCAACTTGGAAAAAAGACAAGTCAAAATCAATACAAGTGCACGTTTTTGGAATATGATGTAAATCCATTAGAACCATGTTGTAAATCACTTGTAATGATTGTATGGCTTGTAATTAAACTTAGAAAAAATCAGGAGACTTAGATCGAATATTTAAGCACTCAAAAGCCATTTTCTAAAATTCACATCAGGCTGTCCATCGGTCGAGTTGAAAACTCAATCGATCCTGATTGGATCTTGAAAATGACTTTTGATCGGTCGAGTTTACATTTCACAGAACTCGACCGATCCATCTGCAGACCAAAACTGATTTAAGTGAATCGGTCGAGTTACCCCAGAACAAACTCGACCGATGACCTAAATTGGTCTTATCTCTTCGTGGGATCGGTCGAGTTACCTTTATAGAAACTTGACCGATTGCACTGTACGGAAAAGTGCATAAAAGTATTTCTAGCTGTTGTGGAGTTACAACAAGTGAAAATATATCTGTTGCAAGCCACAAAACGGCTAGTTTTCGTTCTTAAGTGTTCCCAAAGGCTAAGAGGCATTCCCAGCTATAAATAGGACCCCTTGGGCTTCATTCCAAGGTTGAGCATTCAATGCAAAACTCTATGTAAGGTTCTTATTCTATAGTTGAGTGCTTCCTACAGCCTCCTTTCTCTCTCTCTAAGCTTAATCATTTGCTACATTCGTTAGAGTGAGTAGGAAATTTGTAAGAGAGCTAGTCCTACATGTACATCTTGTGAGGCTCTCACTTCCACCACCTCCCTATCTCTCATTTCAACCATGAAGATGAAGGTTCTCTCTCTTGGCTAATCTTGGCTAAGAGAGGTGAAGAACAACAAGGGAAGGAGTCCCTTGGTGAAGATCAAGGCTGAAGACTTGGAGCAAGAGTGGGTAAGCCCTTGGTGAAGGCAGAAGACTCCTTGCTCAAGTGGGTAAGTCCTTGGTGGAAGCTTCTCCGAGTGAAGGTGAAGTCAAAGGCTGAAGATCCAAGAAAAGTAGAAAAGTCCTTAAAGGCGGAAAACTTGTGCTAGAGTGGGTAAGACCTTGGAAAAGGCTGAAGACTCTTGGCAAAGTGGGTAAGTCCTTGGTAAGGTAGAATACTCTTGGTGTTTAGATGGGTAAGTCCTTTGGTGGTCATGTATCGTAAGTCTTATGAATGAATATAAGAGTGCAATGGTTAAGAAATCCTAGAGGTTGACCTCTCTAGGTAGTGGACTAACTCACTTCTACTTTGAAGCTAGGTTGTTAAGGCGGCTAGGCGCTCAATTTTTCTACAGTACCGCCTAGTAAGCCTAGGCGCCCGCCTAGGCGTTTCTAGGCGTTTTGAACAGATGGAAAAATCTGCTGTCTTGTAGATATATAAATCCTAAATTGAGTAATACATTAAACTGTATTAAACTGTAAACTACACAAGAACAGAGTACAGACTGGACAGCCCTATATATCCATAAATCTATTATGCATTGCCAGTAATAAACCAGAAAATAGATAGAACTGAAAAGATGTCCAAAATTGGTGGAGAATAGAAGTTGAACTTGATACATCAATAAAATATGAAAGCAGAAATCAGATTAGTAATTTATAACCACATGTCTAATTGTCTATAGGTATATAACTAATGTAATAAGACAGCCTTAGCTAACAATAATCAATAATGAAATTCAAGATCATTTCTTAAGTGATAGCTATATCATCGGATTCATCTTTGTCTTCATCTTCATCATAATTATATGACTCATCTGTTTGATTATCATCTTCTTCAACTTCCTCATCATCTTGATGATCAACTACAGTTTTGCTCTTTCCTTTCTCTGCTTTTGCCAAGACATTCTCCTTTTTTTGTGCCTTTGGCTGTATTGGTGTGCTTGTAGAAGCATGTACAGCCTTTCTCTTACGGGAATAAGTTGCAACTTGTTCGGTTGTAGCATCTTCCCCTTTTTCAGCAGCAATAGATGACCTTGCAGCTCATTTTCTCTTGGGTCTACTCTCTTCTTCAACCCCCATTGCCTCATCAACGAGTCTCCAAGTTAGGCCATCATGATCAGGTTCGGTGGCCTCATCCGGAATCCCAGTCATCCACTCACTACTCCAATTCAGTTCTTCTATCTGAATTGGGTCAAAATCTGTGTTTTCATCCATGAGTTTTTCCCTACGTTCAGCTAGTCTGCGGTTGTATTGAATATAGACCAATTTGTCTAATTTCTTTTGCACCAACCGATTCCTCCTCTTTGTGTGAATCTAACATTAACAAAAAAGATGACTTAGCAAATATTTGTTAATATTTAAAATATTGATTATTGAAGCGTATGTATATTGTATAGACATGTAAACATGTACTTACAAATTCAAAAGTACTCCAATTTCTTTCACAGTTGGAGGCTGTACAACACAAACTAAGTATACGTAGGGCTACCCTCTTTAAAGAGGGAGTCCCGGCTCCATATATCTCCCACCAATTCACTATACATGATTAACAAGTAAATTTAATCAGACACGTAATGAAATACGGAAAAATTAGAATCTCTAATTCTAAATTACGTATTCGGTTCGGTAACTTACATGCCCGCTTCTGTGATCTATGGCGAATAGCAGCCTCTTGTCCAAACAGACCACGACACAGAATGTATGACTCCATCTCTAAAATAACCTTGTCAACCTCTGCAGGGTCACTTTCCATCTGCAAAAAGCAATCCAAGAAAGCAGCCTCTGCATTGTCGCATTCCTCTTGTAGGTTGCCACTCTCTTTAGCTTTAAAAAACCCATCAGGGTTTAGGAAAAAACCTGCACCATGCAAATCTGTGTTCATCTGGCTCAAACAGCGATTGTTCAAGATCTCGATAATTGGCTTATACTCTCTCATTTTTCCCAAAGTTTTCTTTGATCTTGCGTCTTGCATGTGTAAGCGCCATCACTAGGTATCCCATACACGGCTTCTCATCTGAATCAACTAACCTGAGAAGTTGTACAAGTGGCATTGTGGCCCTCAAGTACGAATCAACTGTCTCATAGAACTTGTGAGACAATGCGATGTGTACAATCCTCTCACCTGCTGTAGACCTTGACCAATTGCTTGTCCTCCATAAATCAGAAACAAAAAGCTGGGCAATGGGATTCCTCAAATCATGGATACTCTGAAGTGTCAGAAATGATGTGGCAAACCTTGTAATGGAACATCTAGAAAGCTCTTTCCCATCTGATAACTGTAAGAAATGGTGGTGCAACAGTGTATGAGAATAGACAAACGACGTCAGCATCCGTTCCTTTTTAATCACACCAGCATAATGTGGCAAGCTTGCAATGTCCTCGAGCATTAGGTCAATGCAATGTGCTGCACAAGGTGTCCAGAACAAATGCGGCCATTTTTCCTTAAGAAGTTTGGATGCCAATACAAAATTTGAAGCGTTGTCTGTAACCACCTGTGTCACATATTTTGGACCTATCTTCTCAATAGCCTCAGATAAAAGACCAAATAGAAAGTCACCTGTGTGACTATGGCCAGAGATATCAACTGAATAGAGAAAGAAAGTTCCATGAGGTGAGTTTACGAGAAAGTTGATGAGACTTCTTCCTCGCCTATCAGACCAACCGTCAGACATCAAACTGCAACCGTACTTTTTCCATGCAGAAATGTGATCCCGCTGTAACTCACCTGTAGAGATATACTCCTCATCCAACAACCTGGTCCTCAACGAGTGATACTTGGGTGGCACATATCCTCTGCCTGCTTGAGCAATTGCCTCCACCATAACTTCATATTGTGTGTTGTTTGCGGCATTGAATGGTATCCCTGCTTGATAAAACCATCTAGCTAACGCCCTATCGGCTCTAGCAGCGGCCTCCTTCTTGAATGCAGTATCAATTGTCCTGGGTGCTCGTCCAACCTTTCTAAGTGCTACAACTTCGTGTGGTAGTAGAGAAATGTGTGCATCCATTGGTCCTCTTTCAGTCACCCCCTGCTTTTTTGTCATCCCTCCTGTTGATCGACTGACATTCTTCACGTTCTGAGCCTGGCCTTCAACCTCTGTGTCTTCAATGTCGTCATCATCAGCAGAAGTAGGGAACAAATGTATGTCACCACTGAGAACAGGTGTCTTCCTCTTGTTCTTTTGCATATGCTCTAAAATCTCATGCCTAATCTGTGCTGTGGTATTGTTGCATTTTACCACATTTGACCCTTTACCAGTAAGGTGTTCTTTCAACCTCTTGATCCCTGCATTACTTATGTGGCCGCACAAACCACATTGAACTTTGTTCTTGTCAGACATATCAGGCCAGAAACCAAATCTCCAACCAGGATCAGTAGACTTAGCCTTTCTCTTAGGGTGATTAACCAAGACTGAAAAATGATTATTTCCAATACCACTATCACCATCCGGGACAGCAGCAGTTGAAGCATTCATGTCATTGTAAGACTCCATCCTAGACGTAAAACAATTACAATTAGATAACAATCACTTTTTTTGTTTCGAACTTTAGATTTTGCAATGAATAAGTTACACGATTTAAATAAAAAAAGGTGTTGCAAATTTAATTAAGAGATGTGTTTGACTGTTTGCAGTTGCACTTGTATAATTGTATTTCAGTGTTTAAGTTTTATTAACTTGCAATGTTTACGTTAAATTTTATTCAAATATTCATCTATGACTTTTTAGTAAAAATGTCTTACTACTGCATAATAAGTTAATAACCGTTATTTGTGTATATCTTAGACAGGAATCACAAAGAAGAATGCATGTGAACTGTGAAAGTGAATAATGAATTGAGAGAATACCCCGTTTGTTTGCTTTTTATTGGAAAAAAAGGCTGGCAATAGCAATTAGCAACGTATACTCTGAAGCTACGAACTGCTGCAAATAGCAAATTGCAAACTGAAAAATAAAAACAGGGTTGTTAGACGATGAAGATGAACAGGGCTGTTTGATGATGAATAGGAAAAGAAGAGTAGGGCGCCAATACCAAGGTTGCTTTAGACGATGTACAGGAGCAATTGTCAGGTGAAGAATGAAGACGATGAAGAGGGAGTCAGGGGACTGCTCACTGCTGTTGCAAACTGAAAAAAAAAAAGAAAACCAACAGAGCAAGTATGAGGGGAAGAAGAAGAAGAGCAGTGGAGGGGGCGGGAGAAAAGGTGGTGGAAGGACATGAGAAGGAGAAGGAGAAGATAGGGGAGTCGTGGACATACCTTATTTGGCGCCAAGCCTATTTCACTTCAGCGCTGATCCATCCAGCTCCAGCCCGATCTTCCGTCTGCCGTAAAGCAGAGTGCTACGGCTGGGAGTCAGGGACTGCTCTTATAAACTGAAGAAAAAAAAAACGAAGATGAACAAGAGCAACGGAGGGGGCGGGAGAAGAGGAGGGGGAAGGAGAGAAGAAGACAGGGGAGTCGTGGACATACCTGCGTGGCTGCGTCAAGCTTCACCTGTCGTCTGCCACAAAGCAGAGTGTTGCGGCTGCAAAAAAAAGGCAACACAGGAGATCAAGCAAGAAGGAACACAAGAGAGGGAGAGGGAGAGGGAGAGGGGAGGAGGAGGAGGAGGGGGGGGAGGCAGAGAACACACTTGTGAGAGACGGCCAGACGCCAAAGAAGGTCGGCGGCAGGGAGACGAGCCGTTTTTCTTCGGCGCGCGGAACAGAGTGCGTGCGTAAGCTTGTATTAGCGGCTAGGTTGGGTGGTTAGAATTGTTAGATTAGGGTATTATTTTATAGAGGGTCTGGGTTGACGATTCACATTCTATTTAGAATAATATTAATGTTAGTTTTAATTAAAAATATATTTAAAATAGGATTCCATTTTGTGCAACCAATTAATGGGCCTTTAATTGGGTCGACGCATTGGGCCAACGCCTTGGTGGCTCGCCTAGCCCGCCTTGGCCGCCTAGCCTGCCTGGCCGCCTAGTTTTTTAAGGAATTCCTGGGGGCCTAAAATTTCAGGACACATTGTCCGCCCAGCCCGCCTAGGCGTGCCTAGGCGCCCGCCCTGACGAGCGTGCTTTGAAGTGTGGAACCACTCTACATAGCTTGTCACTTGGTGTATGTTCAATCTCTCTCTCTCCCTATCTATGCATGTTTTAATTGCATTCAAACTTCCTATTTAGCAACCTTATCTTGTGATATATCTTGAAGGTCTAATGAATTTTGTTTAAGTGCGTTCAGCTCTATTCACCCCCCCCTCTAGAGCATCCAATCACCCATTAGGATCCAACACGGTCCAACTTCAAAACAGTCCGATCTACGATCCATAAATTTGTTGAAATTTGGTCCTCGGTTCGATCCGGTTCTGGACCAATGCTCACCCCTGCCTAACTCCAGACAGTTCATTGTTATTACTCAACTATTCTTCTTTTCCTACTTTTTCACTCACTAAGATTGTATGACTTGTGACCTTAATAGTTACATGTATTAGATATGTATGTATATACATACATACATACATACATACATTTATATATATGCCGACAAGGAGTGGTCAAACATGGTGTCCCCTAACAAAGGGACCCAGGTTCGAGTCTCAGGCGCCGCCTTGATTTACCACCCTCCCAGGCATTCGGCCTCCGCCACGAGCGTGGGAGAGGGGGGAGAAAAAAAATTTCTCTTAAATCTTAATCCCATATATATGTATATATATACATACATATATATGTATATATACTTATATAGCCGACTTCTTCTCGATTATTTCCGAATAGATGACCGAACTTTGACCGAAATTTATCGATTTTTTCACGAATTTTCTCGATTTTTCCGAATTCCGATGTTTTCTAGCTAGTCGAAAAGTTATCGATCCCGAACCTGTTACTATGTCTGAATCCAATGCATAAACTGGGGCATTGTCATCATCTAAGCCCCATTCCTAAGAATGTTGGAGTCGGCTAAATGCATAATTCTTTTCCATTCGTCTATGCTACTACTTATATTCTCATATACTAGGAAGCATGGACACAAACGCGGACACAAACACAGTAACCGACACAAACACAAACGTGGAACACGGGAATTTTCAAAAATAGGTGTCAGACAAAACCAAAAAAAATTACATATACATGTATATTATTTTTATATATACACAAAAGTAGAAGTACATTCAAACACAAAGATCATCTCATCCATGCTATATCCAATTGTATGTTTACATTCAAACACACATTGCATACATCATGAAATCAAGCCATCAAAGCGTACTATCAAACAAACCCACATTGTAATCACAATAATAGGCAACCTTGTAGACAATTTATTCATATGACAATGAGTTAAATACCACCAGAATGAACTCACAATAAAGTATTTTGCATATTAAATTTCGAATGGTAAAAAATTGTGGTGGTGATAGGAAACAAAGAAAGAAGAGGGAGGTATGTTGTTATTTATAGAAAAGGAGATTGAATACAGTGATGGAGGTATCTCCCCTTCTTAATGTTGGGCCATATTTTTGCCTTGTTCAATGCGTGTTTGGGTTGTGTCCAACTCCTAGAAAAAAAAGCACGAATTGGACATGTCTAGGCCATGTCCACATTTGTCCACCGTGTGTTCATGTTGGACACGAGACGAACATAGACAAGGCAACCTACAAGAAGTGCCCATGCTTCCTTGCTCATATATATATACATACATACATAAATACATACATACAGCTTACAAGGAGTGGCTCAAGTGGTCAAGCACCGTGTCTCCTAACAAAGGGACCCAGGTTCAAATCTCAATTGCCGCCTTGATTTACCACCCTCCCAGACGTTCGGCCTCCGCCACGGGCATGTGTGTGTGTGCGCGTGTGCTCTTGAGCGTGCAAGTGTGTGTCATATATGTACATATATATCTGAATATATCAAAATAGATACATATAAACAAATAAGTATATGTGTGGCACTTATTAGAATTGTGTGTGTATAGTTATATACTTATATGCATGTGTGCACACTGAAATGTATGTATGTAAGTGTGTTTGTATGATGCATAGGTGTAAATAGTCGGCTTTTCAGAAAGTAGCCATGCTTCCTTGCTATATATATATATATATATATATATATATATAGAGAGAGAGAGAGAGAGAGAGAGAGAGTCATGCTAGAATACACTCGAGTGTAAGATCGCACGAATACACTCAAGTGTGTTTGCATGTCAAGACTATTTTTTGCAAAATATAAACCATTGATCTTCACCGACATACTATAACTAGGCTACATACAAATTTTGAGCCCATTTGGATGAGTGTAAGTCACTCATCCAAGGGCAACAAAATCGACGCGCGAAACTAATTTGAAATGCATAATTTTTGCGGTCTTTATAACATGACCTATAAATGTCCAAATGTGCTCAAATTTTGCGTATGAGCTATTCACAAGATGTTTAAGAAGATCAACTGATTAGATTTTTGAAAAAAATATTGTACCATGAAAAACTACTTCGAGTGTATTCTGCTCTGAATACACTCGAGTGTATTCTAGCCTGACTATATATATATACATACATATATATATGTGTGTGTGTGCATGTGCGCGCTTGCGCGTGCATGTGTGTGTGTGTGTGTGTGTGTGTGTGTGTGTGTAGAGAGAGAGAGAGTCAGGTTAGACTACACTCCAGTGTACAGATCGCACGAATACACTCAAGTGTGTTTGCATATCAAGACTATTTCTTGCAAAATGTAAACAATTGATATTCGTCGTCATACTATAATTAGGCTACATACAAATTTTGAGCCCATTTGGATGAGTCATTTGGATGAGTCACTCACCCAAGGGCAACAAAATCAACGCGCGAAACTAATTTGAAATGCATATTTTTGCGGTCTTTATAACATGAACTATAAATGTCCAAATGTGCTCAAATTTTGCGTATGAGCTATTCACAAGATGTTTAAGAAGATCAACGGATTAGATTTTTGAAAAAAATATTGCATCATGAAAAACTACTTGAGTGTATTCTGCTCCGAATACACTCGAGTGTATTCTAGCATGACTCTCTCTCTCTCTCTCTCTCTCTCTCTATCTCTATCTATATATATATATATATATATGAATATATCAAAATATATACATATAAACATATAAGTATATATGTGTGGCACTTGTTAGATTTGTGTGTGTATAGTTATATACATGTGTGCACATTGAAATGTATGTATGTAAGTGTGTTTGTATGATGCATAGGTGTAAATCGTGAGCTTTTCATAAAGATATTGTTTAATCGATCTTTTATTTAATCAACCACAGTGGCAGCATTTGCGGCCCACGACCGCTTAGTGAGCCGATTAGCAATACGGCTTGTGGGTAGACCAGTGTTCTCATATGCCCCGCATGAGGCCGCTTAAGCGGCCGCATATGCGTATGCGGCCCTCAGCCGCTCCGCATATAACTATGTAGTGCTATTTTTGGGCATGGACCGAATATGCGGTCTGCGGTCCACCTATGCGGCCGCTTAGGCCCCACATTTCATTTGGTGACTTAAGTAAAAAAAATCAACCAAATTAAATGACAACTTCTATATAGTTGATTTTAGATCAGATATTGAAATTTTGCTACCTCAGAAATAATTCTATTTTGAATGAGTGGTGCAAAATATATTATTACATTTTACAATTGCCAATGTTTCATTATGCTCCTTCCTTTGCTCTTTTTTTCTCTTTTATTTTGCTCCAAGATTAAAACATGTTGCACTTGCAACCGTTCTTATTTTGTCTTGTATAAAAGGGGAACCTATTGCAGATGTTAATTGGATATGTTATTTTCTTTTACAAAGTATCAAATTTGTGTGCTGCCTAGGGAGTAATTTATATTCCTACGACTTTTTCTTCTCTATTTATTACTGACTTGATTTCTTCATATTATTTTGATTTTGTTTTTGATGTTCTTTTTCTATTTCTATTTTGAACTACCATGTGTTGTGTTACTGTGGTTATTCTTATTGTGTTCATTCAATAAATGTTCTGCTATGAACTGCATGTGTTAGTGTGTTGTGTTACTTGTATATTCTAGTACATTATATAAACTTACGGTTATGTTGATTGATTTTTCTTCTTGATAATTGGAAAATATGTGTTTCTTCTTTTATGATGTAATGATCCATTGGTACATTTTGGGCTATCTGGCTACGAAACTAAATAGTATGAAATTTATGATTATGATTATATTTTTTTAATTAAATGTATGTATAAGATATAGAATTTATTAAAAAATCCAAAAAAGCATATGCACCGCTTATGCTCCCGTATTCCGCTTATACTCTAAGCGGTACCCTGACCGAACGCATACCGCATAACGCATTTCAGAACATTGGGGTAGATACACAAGCATATGTTGCCGCACGGATCGATTTTGCAAGCAGTGCATCTCAATGGTCCAAACATGAGCCTGAACAGAAAAGAAAAATCCATGTTGTTGACTCAAACATGATTGGAAATGAGGCTGAGATGATGACCTTATATAAATCTTGTCGGTTGTTTATGTGAATAATTACGGTAAAATAGCTACTTTCATTTAAGGGGGTGACAATAAATAGTGTGCGTGTTTGTCGAGGTGGGCGGAGTGTGAGCTTCTATGCGTTAAGTTTTGGTGATCAAATGACAGCAGTGAAATGTTGCTAGACTGTGGTAGATTAAGTATAATAGCTAAATACGTTATTTAATAAGGGTTCAAGTTTGTATACTGAAGATAACGTCAGTTTCTCTGGGATGTAAAAGAATCAGTCTAGAATGTTTATTTTGAGTGTGTTAGCACTAGCAGTGATCAGTTCCAAATTACAAACCCAGGACCTTTTTCAGGAGTCTCATAGAAGTCACGATGACGCGGTGAAACAGTCGAAATAGTAAGAAACTCAGAACGTAGGGGTTGTAGCAATAATTCTAGTGCGTCACTTTGCAGAAAGAGAGAAGTGCAAACATTATAGTGAAGCTGATCTTGGCGTGGATGGTAGAGGTTTTAGGAAAGACAGAAATTGCTAAACACGACACCCTCAAGGCAGGAAAAAGGCAACCTCTTACTCAGAAACAAGGTTTAGAGAGTGTCATTATTAGCATCACCTTCCTAATTGATTTCACAATTACCTGCTGTGGAAGGTTCTGAGTCCTGGGAAATCTCATCGTCGGTCCTGCCAATATCCCGGTTGAGAGCTGCCGTAAGTGCCTCCACGTCCGCTCCAGAGTGCATACTCTCGTCCTGTCGGGAGCCCAAATCAAAACATGTAGAGGATTTAACGGACAAAACCTTAAATGATATTCCAGTCCAATAAGTAGAGGGCAGTGAAGCGATAGAAATACCGACCTCGTCGTCCTCCAAGAGCTTCATGATGGTTGGGTCCATAGTGAAACGGCGCTACGAGCCGTTGATCAACGAAAGAGGAGGCGCTGAAAGGCGGCGGCGGGGGGGGGGGCGGGGGGGGGGGGGGGGGGGGGGGAGAAGCTAGCCACCGTATTTCATCTTTATAAGGAATTCGATAGGGGAATCTTGTGTAATGAAAATACGAGTTGATGTGGTAGCGCAGGGAGTCAGAGAACAATTGGACTATGCCGGGTAACAGCGGGCGCGGAGTCAAGCAGCCACCACTCACCCCCAACCCACCTCAGTCAGGAGGCAATGCAGTGGATTAAAAACTTATTGGTAGAGAAAGAGAAACGACTAGGATTGCCTCGTTTTCGTGAGACGTCGACCTCCAGCAGCGAGAACAAAATCAGCAAGAGCCGATCGCCGGCGAACTCCCTTTCTCTGCTCCCGCCGGCGCCTCGTATTTTCCCTTCGATGCTCCGCCCTCTATATCAGCAAAAATGAATTGCAATTGCAACAGGACTGGGCTCGTGCCTCCTGGTAGGAATCGAAACCCCGTTGGTCCGGTCCCCGTTATGGGCCGCGGACATTTTATACCGTTTGGCAATCGGCAACAGCAATGTCCAGATGTGCCGTCAAACTGGGCTGCAGTCCGATTTGAATCATGCCTCGGTTTACATAACCCCCCCGTCCAAACGATCCATATGGGGCACGTTTGTTTTAGGGCACCATTTGTTTGTCCGGATTCAACTGGATTATGAGGAGTGCTGGATTAATTAGATGTAGCAATGATATATTCTGGGATATCCAAAATTCTGTACAGACATTGTTTATGTTTGATTGTCATATTTAGTTCAAAAATCGTATGGTGACGCGTTGATGCCCCACGCGGGCTGGTAAGCGGTATTACCGCTAGGCTGGGGTGGTTTTCCCAGCCAGGGGCCCCATTTTGTTTTTGCCACATGGCATAGTTGCAGAAAAAGTAGCACAAAAATAAATAAAAAAAACATGAATAACTTTTGATCCGTAATGAATTTTTTGACGAAATAAAAACTATTAGACTCGTTACAAAAAATCTAATCTAACAAGACCAATATTCATATACTTTGAAAAAATAATATCTATGTATTTTTACAAATATTGGGCGCATTATGCAAAAAATTGTGTTCTTTTGTTATTTATGCACAACATTTAAGAAGTAGGCACATTCACACTATAATTGACACATTAACACCATAATTGGGCACTTTTCAACAAATATTATGTGCATTATCTTAAGATTTGTGCTAATTTGCTATTTATGCACAACATCTAAGTGTGTGCATTCACACTCATAATTGGGCGCATTCGCACCATAATTGGGGTCATTCAATCAAAAGTGGGTGCATTCAAAAACATGAATAATTTTTTATCCGTAATGAATTTTTTGACGAAATAAAAACTATCAGACTCGTTACAAAAAATCTAATATAACAAGACCAATATTCATATACTTTGAAAAAATAATATCTATGTATTTTTACAAATATTGGGTGCATTATGTAAAAATTTGTGTTATTTTGTTATTTATGCACAACATTTAAGAAGTAGGCACATCCACACTATAATTGACACATTAACACCATAATTGGGCACTTTTCAACAAATATTATGTGCATTATCTTAAGATTTGTGCTAATTTGCTATTTATGCACAACATCTAAGTGCGTGCATTCACACTCATAATTGGGCGCATTCGCACCATAATTGGGGTCATTCAATCAAAAGTGGGTGCATTCAATCAAAGTGGTGCATTCAATGAAAAATGAGCGCATTGAGGCCAATAGTGTGCACATACATTCAAAAGTGAGCGCATTTGACCAAAAGTGGGCGCATTCAGGGCAATAGTGTGTGCATTCATTCAAAAGCTGGCGCATTCAATCAAAAGCTGGCGCATTCAATCAAAATTGGGCGCATTGAGGGCATTACCAAGCGTATTCAATCAAAAGTGGGCGCATTTAGGGGCAATAGTTTGTGCATACATTCAAAAGTGGGTGAATTTAACCAAAAGTGGACGCATTCAGGGCAATAGTGCGTGTATTCATTTAAAAGTGGGCGCAATCAATCAAAAGTGGGCGCATTCAATCAAAATCGGGCGCATTGAGGGTATTACTATGGGTATTCAATCAAAAGTGGGTGCATTAATCAAAATTGGGTGCATTAAGGGCATTACTATGGGTATTCAATCAAAAGTGGGCGCATTGAGGGCAATAGTGTGTACATACATTCAAAAGTGGGCGCATTTAACCAAAAGTGGGCGCATTCATGGTGATAGTGTGTGCATTCATTCAAAAGTAGGCGCATTCAATTAAAAGTGGGCGCATTCAATCAAAATTGGGCACATTGAGGGCATTTCTAGGCATATTCAATCAAAAGTAGGTGCATTCAGGGCAATAGTGTGCACATGCATTCAAAAATCGGCGCATTTAACCAAAAGTGGGCGCATTCATGGCAATAGTGTTTGCATTCATTCAGAATTGGGCACAATCAATCAAAATCGGGCGCATTGAGGGCATTACTAGGCGTATTCAATCAAAGTGGGCGCATTCAGGGCAATAGTGTGCACGTTTAATCAAAAGTGGGCGCATTTAACCAAAAGTGGGTGCATTCAAGGCAATAGTGTGTGCATTCATTCAAAAGTGGGCGCATTCAATCAAAATTGGGCGCATTGAGGGCACTACTAGGCGTATTCAATCAAAAGTGGGTACATTCAGGGCAATTGTATGCACATACATTCAAAAGTCGGTGCATTAAGGGCATTATTAGGCGCAGTCACGAAAGTGGGCGCATTTGTAATAACCCTGACCTAGGTTATGAGGTAACCCTATTTTTTTTGGCTAATTAAGTTGCTTAGAACTTTAATATAATCCTCTAAAGTGTTTTTCTATCAGGTAACAAACTTATGTTTCAAATTTGGTCTAGTTTGAATAATGTTTGAGCAATGTTCTCATGTTTTGGACCAAAATGCAATTTACCCAAGATGAGGGGTTATATTGCAATTTGTCACATGTTGAATGTTCCCTAAGTGTTTTAGCATCATTATAGAAATAATTATGTAAGGTGGTGGCTTTTGGAAAGCCTAAATTCCAAGTTTGAACTTGTTTGAATAATGTTGGTGACTTGTGTACCAATTTTGGTGCAAGTTGTAATTTACCCAAAATATAGGGTTGATATGCAAATTACCACCTCTAGAGTGTCCCTACTCCCTCCTAGTATCATTTAGGGGATATATAAATAATTAGGCACCATGTTTGAATCAATTATGAGTGACAGTATTCTTGGTGATGAAAAGACCAAGAAAGGGGTTTGAATGGAAACCCTAATTTGAGCTTGTATTAGGTGTATCGGGTTATAGTGTTAAATGGGAGTCCCTATCGGCCAAGGAGCCAAAGAGGAGACCCCCATATCTTGTTGTTAACTCTTTGACTTTTCAAAAACGAGCTAAGCACCTCAATAAACCAATGGATATCGGCATGCAACTTTCTTTGGGAAAGGATGCATTGAATTGAGAATATAATAATGTGAGTGGAAGTGGCTTGTCCTAGAAGATAACCAAAGGAGGCCGACCCTTATCCCTTGAATTATCCTCAAGTTTTTGTTTTGCATGGCAAGATAAAGATGGATTGCATGCAAGTACATGTGTCAATCCATGCATGGCCATGTGGCACCTACTAGTAGTAATTTGATGACACCTCATATACACACTTTTTCATGAACCTCAAGTATATATACTCTTCCTTTCACCCCTAAGTGAACTTTTTCGAATCCTACCACCTCCTTGCTCTTAGATATCGTGCATGGAGTCTTGGTGTAGCGACCGTCTCGCGAAAACATGATTAACTAATGCAGAAGCGAATTATTTGCAGCGGATTACTGAAAATCATTGAAAATTAAAACTTTTTGCAAAGAGATCCTCACATAGGAAATCTTTTCCAACAAGAACCATTGCATAACATTTACATTCTGGTTCAAACGTACATAACCTGTACCATCTCTTTTCAGAGATTACATCATCAACTGTCTTATAACATTATATACAGACAATATACAAATCTCGCGGCATCAAGCCAAAACCTCATATTGATTCATAAAACACTGACTAAAAACTTCGAGGACCTGAAAGTATAGAGACGACACATAGGACTTTCTAACTACATAACTTGACAGGCAGTATCTCCACCTGAGATATTCTGTTGTCCATGCTATCACTGCTGCTGTCCATTCCATGTAATGGAATTCTGCTTCTTTGTCTGCATCCACCTAAAACGTTGGATCCCACGAGAGTGAGACAATTGTAAATTGCCCCAGCGGGAGATATAACTCTCCACCAAATCATTGTTATAGCAGTTTATTAAAATAAACTAAGCAGAAGGATTTATATATATATATATAATTAACAGCAGGTAAATCACTTGTATGAACAAAGTGAAGTAATCTCCTTTTTCAAGGATAACGTTGCATCTACTCATGGTAGACTCATAATTCATCCATATACTTGTAATGAATACAACAAATATGAAAAACATCAATGAACTACAGATATATAACAGAAATGTAACATCAGCTAATGAATTTTCGTATTCAATCCTTAAGCAAACATGCTATACGGATGATTTCATTTTACAAACACACTTATGCCCTGAGGAGATGAGATATACCGCTCATGCTCCAACCGACCACTGCAAAGTCCAAATCGGTACCATACAAGGTCAATGGAAGAGCCGGATTCTGATGACCTCCCACATCTCGGTCAGCGTGAGATCACATGCGGGACATCTTGTGTCTCTGTTAAATATAGCTTTCAGGAGTATACTGGCAACTTCGCTATCAGAGTTACAGTGGCGTGCTGCACTCTCTTCGCGATCGTGAGATTTCGTGTTTATCTCCACCGATCCGGCATTAACATTATTGGGAGATGTCTACGACATCTAACCCAATCATCGGGAGATTCGTGATACATCCATCCCGGTACATATAATGAAGGAATGAGAGATTAAAGTACATCTCAAATCAATTCCTACATTAGGACGTAAGGATATTCACGTCCATAACCCCCACATACTCAAAAGTATGCTCTTGAGGAGTTCCCTTAGGAAAACATGTTTCACCATCATTTAACTACTGACAATGATGGATCTATGGTCAGGGCTCTACATGATATGATTTCACTTGAATAAATTAAGTACATTAGCATATTCTTTTAGCATCAGTCAAGTTCTCAAACATAACTTATTACAACAATGCTATAAAGATACATGTACTACTTTCATCATATATTTATCAGTCTTTCAAAGACCTTGGGAACTCAGTCCCTCATTTCAAAACTGGGAATTCTCATCCCTTCACATTCTCATCACCATAATCATATGGTTCTGGGTATTCAAACCCTTGACTCATCATTGAGCATTATTATACCTTTTTCAGGTAACTATCACCTTTAGGTCATCTGACCAAGGCATTCATGATACTTGTTACATAAGCATCACACCTGGCTCACAAGGCCATGAAATATCTCGTCACCTCTTTCTAGGCAACAACTTGCTCATATGACTCATAGAATCCTTACATGTTGTTACTTTTACTAAGCAATAACAACATTAAGGCTCATAATGCCAATCAACATTTATTATATAAATGTCGTAGCTCAAATCTAGCTATGTTCATTATCTCATCATACCTGCATGGTTATTAAGCATGATAACATTCATATAAGATATTCATCACATCATGTGATACAGTAGTAACACCATTATTCCTTTCCCAGGAATTAGGGTTTACTATCAGATAGGGCTTTTCATTCCCTTTACCCAAATTAGGGTAGGGTTCCCCATTACTCATTAATTAGGGTTTCATGATTTATAATCTATCCAACCCTTAATTCATTAATCCATACCTATGGGGCATTCAAAGGTATCATATTTAATTATTCAAGAACATTACTTTCATCATATAGCATTAATGATCATCAATTCAAGGTATGAGTTCATTCCTCATCCTCATCATGGTATGATTATATCATACACATCATTTGGGCTTAACCCCATTCTCAAGGTACATTAATTATTACTCATCAAGTGTAACAACTCATTACATTACATTGTAATAGTTGCATAACACACTTCATATGTTTCTTACCCAATTATATTGGATTTGGAGTACATCAAGGTATATAAACCCTGAAGTGTTGAATGTGATAACTATCATATCTTGATGTATCACTTTCTCATCATTTCATACTCTCTTGAGTTAACCAACTTATCTTGTATTAAGGTATTTCCCTCTCAATACATTCCATTACTAAACTCTCACCTTTAGCATATAATACATAGGCCACACATTAGAATTGTCCATCTATCTTTAATGATATGGACTTGTCTAATGCTAAAGACATTATTTACAATTAGGTTATATATAATCAACCACATGAAATGTTTCACCTTTATAAGGTCATTTATTTTATCTCATCATTAGGATTTCCTTGCATCCTTATTTAAAATTAGAATTATGATCCATTGTCATATTGCCCAGGATTAGGGCTTTATGTATAATGACTTACATTAGAGTCTCATATTCCTTCACCCTTCTTAGGTCCTCTCATCACAACATAACATCAGAACATTTTGTGATGTTAGTTCTTAATCAGGGTTTCTCATAGAATCACCATCAACTAGGGTTTCACATGGATTCACCCTCAACTAGGGTTTCTCATGGATTCACCCTCAATTAGGGTTTCACATGGAATCACCCTCAATTAGGGTTTCACATGGAATCATCCTTACTTAAGATTTCCACTATAGTCATCCACAATTTGGGTCTACAATCCATCTCCATTAGGATTTCATTCAATTATTCATAATTAGGGATTCACTATTCATCCCAATTAGGGTTTTACATCTCATTTCCCTAAATTTGAGTTTCACACATCACTACCCTAGATTAGGGTTATATCCTCACCTTGGATTAGGGTTACATTTAGAATTGCCCTCAATTAGGGTTAGAATTCAATAACCCTGTCAATTAGGGTATATATTCATGATTAGGGTTTCATGATCTCTCTACTTAAGGATCATACCCTTAATCACCACATGAATTATATTCATGTTATGAATTCATGCTAACATCATATCAACTTGATAAGGTCTTATCATCCGTTCAATCAAGTACATACAACTATGAATGACATAGTGTACCAAGTCATTGATCCTATAGGTAATTAGGGTTCATCCCTTAATTGGCACTAATCACTTAGGTACTATTAGGGTTTCAACCTTTGTACCTTCAATGATCATCATTACTAATCATCATTGGATCAATTAATCATTCATCATCTCTATTCTCAAGAGATTCAATCACCTTGGACCTCCATTACATAAGGTATCCAATTGAATTGATCAATTGAGTCCTCAATTACAACAAGTGTCTAAGTGGATTAACCAATTGAGTCCTCAATCAACTTTGACTACTTGAGCCCCAAACGGTCTTGGTCCTTCAAGGTTCAAACGGTTTGAAACCGTTTGGTAAAGGTGGTGCTTGAGACCGTTTGCCCAAGCAAGTAGGTGAAGACCGTTTGCCCAAGTTTGACTTTTGAAACTGCATGGGCACAAACGGTTTGGGATCGTTTGGTCCCAAACGGTCTTGAGACTGTTTGGTCCCAAACGGTCTTGAGACCATTTGGTCCAAACCTCCTCAAAATCGCATGGACCAAAGATGGTCTCAACTACACCAATCGGTTTAGGGTTCTCATTATTTATTCCTTCAATCATTGAATTCATGGAACCAATCATCAATTGGACCTATCCTCATACTTCAATTGAGTTAAATAGGTCAACCTTCAACTGATTTGACCCTCAATTGACCCTCAATTGACCCTCAATTAGTCCTCAATTAGTGTTTGAATCAATTGAATTAGGGTTTGGAATCGATGATCCTTCAACACTAATCAATGCAAGATTAGTTACTTTGAAACCATTGAACCATCATCCAAATTGAACATGACCAGACCCCAAACGGTCTTGAGGTCGTTTGGATGACCACCAAACGGTCTTGGGACCGTTTTCCCATCACATCATCAAAATCCAAGTCAACCAATTAAGGTTTGGATCATTAAATTGATCACCAAATCAGCAATTGATTACACTTTAACTTAGTATCATTGGATCATCAATTTCTTAACCATACTCACCCATAGACCTCTAAACGGTCTTTGGTGACCTCCAAACGGTCTTGAGACCGTTTGGCTCATCCAACCCTTGGATTTTAGTGAAAAATCATTAGGGTTTGAGCTATTGAGTTGATCATCAAATCAACACTTAATTGCAAAGTGATTTGGTACCTTTAGACCTTCAATTGGTCAACTATACTTAACCCCAGACCTCTAAACGGTCTTGGGTGATCCCCAAACGATCTTGAGACCGTTTGGGTGATTCTCAAATGGTTTTGAAACCGTTTGGGCTAATCAACCCAAAATCTCAAATCAACTCATTGGAATTTCAGCACTAATTTCAATTAGGGTTTGCCCAATTGATTAGCCTTCAACTCATGATTCCTTTGGAACTAATCCATAAAATTTGGTTAGTTATTAACCAACATCATTAGGAAGAGGAAAATCAAACGGTAAACCATTGTTCAACCCTATCAAACGGTTTTGAAACTGTTTGCCCAAAAAGGCAAATTAATCAAGTTGAAAATCAGCACTTAATCCAATTAGGCTTTGCCTAATTGATTAGCCTTCAACTCATGATTCCTTTGGAATTAATCCATTAAATTTGGGGAGTTATTAACCAACATCATTAGGAACAGGAATATAAAACGTTCAACCCTTGGTCAACCCTCTCAAATGGTTTTGAAACCGTTTGCCCAAAAAGGCAAATTAATCAAGTTGAAAATCAGCACTTAATCCAATTAGGCTTTGCCTAATTGATTAGCCTTCAACTCATGATTCATTTGGAATTAATCCATAAAATTTGGTGAGTTATTACAAAACATCATTAGTAACAGGAATATCAAACGGTAAACCCTTGGTCAACCCTCTCAAACGGTTTTGAAACCGTTTTCCCAAAAAGGAAAATTAATCAAGTTGAAAATCAGCACTTAATCCAATTAGGCTTTGCCTAATTGATTAGCCTTCAACTCATGATTCCTTTGGAATTAATCCATAAAATTTGGTGAGTTATTAACCAACATCATTAGGAACAGGAATATCAAACGATCAACCCTTGGTCAACCCTATCAAACGGTTTTGAAACTGTTTTCCCAAAAAGGAAAATTAATCAAGTTGAAAATCAGCACTTAATCCAATTAGGCTTTGCCTAATTGATTAGCCTTCAACTCATGATTCCTTTGGAATTAATTAACCAAATTTGGTGGGTTATTAACAAACATAATTAGGAACAGTAATATCAAACGGTCAACCCTTGGTCAGCCCTCTCAAACGGTTTTGAAACCGTTTGCGCTCAAACGGTTTGGTGAAACCGCATGAGCAAACATGTTGAAACCGATTGGAACAAGATTTCTTTGGTAAAAGTATCCAAGATGATGTCATCATCATATACCTTCGTCCCTGAAGTTCTAAAAACTTCTGATTACATGAATTAATCAATTTCAACCAGCAATTAATCAAGATAATGAAGGAATCAATGAAATTGCAAGATTAATGGTTGAATAACAATGAAAAAGGTTCAAGTTATAAAACCTGCCTCCAATTGAGCTCCAAAGCTCCATGTCCACGGAAAAAATGGTGGATACAACTCCTTTCACTATTCCATGGCTCGTTCTCAAGGTTTGAGTGAAAAGGAATGGTTAGAATTGAAGAGGAGATCGAAATAGGAAGAAATCCATAATTTATTTTCGATTTCCACCATGGAATCAAGGTGAAATGGATCAAGAACCTTAAAAACAGGTTGGGGGTCGTCCTCTTGATCCTCCCAAGCTCCCTTGGTCGTTTCCCAAGCAAGGAGAAGAAGTAGGGTCGAAAAAGCCTTCCATTTGGCTTGTAAAGAGTCTTTTTATAAGAAATCCAAGGAGAGAGAGAGAAAGTGCCTTATAAAATTCATTTAATCCCAAAAATGTGGCCGCCTCTTCCCCCTTATCTTCCTTAGGGACGAGGCTATCTTGTTTGCCTTTTATCCCTCTCAATTATCCATGATTTAAAGAAAAGCAAATTAAGCACCTTAAATCATATTATATTAATATCCATATGTGAGTGGATATTTCTTTTTCTTATAAAATTGTGTGTGAGTTATCCACTCCCTTGGATATTTTCATGGTCCTTGGAAAGATCAAGGACGTCACACATACATCTGAATCCAACCATTATAATTTTGGTTGAAGTCCCTTTCATTAATACATTTATTTTTGCTCTAAATCAAATTAGGGTTTCAATTAGGATTAAATCTTGATTATTTTAATATCAAGATTCTCTCTCCTCCAACTTAATTCAAATGAGGCGCCCCTCTCATTTTATTTGCTCTACATGATGCCAAGAAACATTAGGGACCTTATTGAAGTGCTAATTTATATATTGCACCCTAGGTTTTGGGTAAATTGCACATTACACCAAAATTGGGTTTTCATGCACATACATTGCTTTATCAGCTCTTTCTTGGTATTCAGGCTTCCATAAGCCACACCTCAACATCATCTTCACTCTCATGATGCTTCAACACACGAGGAACATATTATCATGCACAATTTGCACTTAAACCCCTCAACTTGGGTATTTTGCACATTAGTCTAAAACATTGATTTCAACAATGTTCAAAAAGGACTAGAATTGCAACATAAGTTCCTCTTGAGGCCTAATTACTTTACATAAGATGAGATTAAGCATTTAATCACATTTCTTAATCAAAACACCTTGGGTTAAAGTATAACCCAGGTCAGGGTTGTTACAAATTATAAACCCCTAACAAGGATTTCGTCCTCAAAATCTAGATAAAGGAAGACAGATGTATTTTATTCATCATACTATCTAGTCTTCACATAACATCTCCTTATTATGGAGACACCATAAAACTTTGATAAGTACAAAGTGTTTCCATACAAGATTCTCATAGAATCAACACACAAGGCACATGCTCCACTGTTCCTCATCATTGACTATAGAGTCTACTTTGTGTCAAACAACACTTTTCATGTTCAGAGAAACATCATACAATCTATATTAATATCATGTTTATGCAGAGCATAAACCCCTAACATATGATGTTCATATTGTTTTATATATTCAGACTAATTTCACATTTGACCACTCCAGGTAGCCAACCTAACCCATTTGATCACTCTCAGATACCAGAATCTTTCACCTTGGTATCTATCACATGTGTTGGAAACACATCATATATATCTCTTTCTTTCATCTTGTAACATTAATTGTTTCATATGTCCTCATCTTGGGACCAAAGTCCAAGATAACTGATACTTTTCTAAGTATTAACCACATGAACACCTTTATCTTATCCACATCAAGTGTCCTAAGACCCACTTGATTGCCATATCCCAGAAAGGAAGGAAAATAAGGATTCATATTCCTCTTATTAATTCATGTATTTTCAACTATTCTTGAACCATTTACTCTTTATCTCATCCTAGGTTCCTTGCCTTTAGCATTGGAATTTGTAAGGATGATTGCATGTCATTATCCATTTCTTTATTATTATCTAGCATGTTTATGATCATCTCATGATCTCGTCACATTTACCATTTCCTCATTATGGGAAAGATCTTTATTATGCGGGCAGCATTATTGAACAGGGTTCATCTCCCTCATTCTTATTCTTATCTTATGAGGAGTACATTTTTAGTTCCTCATACAACATGCTCATCTGAGATTATCTCAGACTTATCTTTCTTATGCATGGGATATGACACATTTATTCATTCCAGATTTCTAATTTAATGATACTCATTAGATTGTCTCAGAATGACTACTTGATTTGAGCAATCAAAAAGACAACAATCTAAGAGTTTCCATACTCACTTTATCATCAATAGTTGTATACCTGGCCAGGGTATATAAATACTGAGATAAAGTGGTATGCACTTTGCATACTATCATATTTTTCCTTTTCATATTATCACAAGCATAAGACTTATCATCCCTGAATATCATTCAGGCATCTCTTCTGTACCTCATCATCTCTCAAGGAGGTAAGAACAACATAAAACATTTGTAATGTTTTACTATACAAAACATAAGTCCTCATAGGACTAATCAAGGAAAGTTCAATCATTTCCTTTCTCAGTTAATCCAGGAATTCATAAATTAACATATTTGCATGACATTATCTTGTCTAACTTGTCATAATTCATGAATTATTCATTGCCTCAGGATAACTCTGCCTTAAAGGTTGATTCAACAGGTTATGGTTGAGCACAGACTCAATTTAAGTCCAGAAATTCATCATTTCCTTTTGCTTCAACCTGCTAATGCTAATTACAAATCCTGTTGATATCTATAACATCATCATTGGGACTGGTAATCTAGGTTACACTGCCAGAACTTGATCCACTATATACATTACTGTTGCCCTAAGTTCTCCAACAGTAATACTTAAAGAAGGATTTTCTTATTATAGTTGGATCAGCTAGGGGATTCTCAGGCAATTGTCTCTCTCTTTCCCGTTCTCATGCACCTCTTCTTGGTGTAACATTACTACTCTCAACAGCAATCTCCTCATGTGACCCAGTCATCTTTAAGTTCTTCTTCTCTTATATGAGCAGAAGACACTATCAGATACACTGGATGACACCAGAACAGACTCTACTACCTTAGTCCTATGTCTCTATAGACTCAACGAACCTAGAGCTCTGATACCACTAATTGTAACGACCGTCTCGCAAAAACATGATTAACTAATGCAGAAGCGAATTATTTGCAACAGATTACTGAAAATCACTAAAAATTAAATTTTTTTGCAAAGAGATCCTCACATAGGAAATCTTTTCAAACAAGAACCATTGCATAACATTTACATTCTGGTTTAAACGTACATAATCTGTACCATCTCTTTTCAGAGATTACATCATCAACTGTCTTATAACATTATATACAGACAATATACAAATCTCGAGGCATCAAGCCAAAACCTCAGATTGATTCATAAAACACTAAATAAAAACTCTGAGGACCTAAGAGTACAAAGACGACACATAGGACTTTCTAACTACATAACTTGACAGGCAGTATCTCCACCTGAGATATTTTGTTGTCCATGTTGTCACTGCTGCTGTCCATTCCCTGTAATGGAATTCTGCTTCTTTGTCTGCATCCACCTAAAATGTTGGATCCCACGGGGGTGAGACAATTGTAAATTTCCCCAGCGGGAGATATAACTCTCCGCCAAATCATTGTTATAGCATTTTATTAAAATAAACTAAGCATAAGGATATATATATATATATAATTAACAGCAGGTAAATCACTTGTATGAACAAAGTGAAGTAATCTCCTTTTTCAAGGATAACGTTGCATCTACTCATGGTAGACTCATAATTCATCCATATACTTGTAATGAATACAACAGATATGAAAAACATCAATGAACTACAGATATATAACAGAAATGTAACATCAGCCAATGAATTTTCGTATTCAATCCTTAAGCAAACATGCTATACGGCTGATTTCATTTTACAAACACACTTATGCCCTGAGGAGATGAGATATACCGCTCATGCTCCAACCGACCACTGCAAAGTCCAAATCGTTACCATACAAGGTCAATGGAAGAGCCGGATTCTCATGACCTCCCACATCTCGATCAGCGCGAGATCACATGCAGGACATCTTGTGTCTCTGTTAAATATAGATTTCAGGAGTATACTGGCAACTTCGCTATCAGAGTTACAGTGGCGTGCTGCACTCTCTTCGCGATCGTGAGATTTCATGTTTATCTCCACCGATCCGGCATTAACATTATTGGGAGATGTCTACGACATCTAACCCAATCATCGGGAGATTCGTGATACATCCATCCCGGTACATATAATGAAGGAATGAGAGATTAAAGTACATCTCAAATCAATTCCTACATTAGGACGTAAGGATATTCACGTCCATAACCCCCACATACTCAAAAGTATGCTCTCGAGGAGTTCCCTTAGGAAAACATGTTTCACCATCATTTAACTACTGACAATGATGGATATATGGTCAGGGCTCTACATGATATGATTTCACTTGAATAAATTAAGTACATTAGCATATTCTTTTAGCATCAGTCAAGTTCTCAAACATAACTTATTACAAAAATGCTATAAAGAGACATGTACTACTTTCATCATATATTTATCAGTCTTTCAAAGACCTTGGGAACTCAGTCCCTCATTTCAAAACTGGGAATTCTCATCCCTTCACATTCTCATCACCATAATCATATGGTTCTGGGTATTCAAACCCTTGACTCATCATTGAGCATTATTATACCTTTTTCAGGTAACTATCACCTTTAGGTCATCTGACCAAGGCATTCATGATACTTGTTACATAAGCATCACACCTGGCTCACAAGGCCATGAAATATCTCGTCACCTCTTTCTAGGCAACAACTTGCTCATATGACTCATAGAATCCTTACATGTTGTTACTTTTACTAAGCAATAACAACATTAAGGCTCATAATGCCAATCAACATTTATTATATAAATGTCGTAGCTCAAATCTAGCTATGTTCATTATCTCATCATACCTGCATGGTTATTAAGCATGATAACAGTCATATAAGATATTCATCACATCATGTGATACAATTGTAACACCATTATTCCTTTCCCAGGAATTAGGGTTTACTATCAGATAGGGCTTTTCATTCCCTTTACCCAAATTAGGGTAGGGTTCCCCATTACTCTTTAATTAGGGTTTCATGATTTATAATCTATCCAACCCTTAATTCATTAATCCATACCTCTGGGGCATTCAAAGGTATCATATTTAATTATTCAAGAACATTACTTTCATCATATAGCATTAATGATCATCAATTCAAGGTATGAGTTCATTCCTCATCCTCATCATGGTATGATTATATCATACACATCATTTGGGATTAACCCCATTCTCAAGGTACATTAATTAATACTCATCAAGTGTAACAACTCATTACATTACATTGTAATAGTTGCATAACACACTTCATATGTTTCTTACCCAATTATATTGGATTTGGAGTACATCAAGGTATATAAACCCTGAAGTGTTGAATGTGATAACTATCTTATCTTGATGTATCACTTTCTCATCATTTCATACTTTCTTGAGTTAACCAACTTATCTTGTATTAAGGTATTTCCCTCTTAATACATTCCATTACTAAACTCTCACCTTTAGCATATAATACATAGGCCACACATTAGAATTGTCCATCTATCTTTAATGATATGGACTTGTCTAATGCTAAAGACATTATTTACAATTAGGTTATATATAATCAACCACATGAAATTTTTCACCTTTATAAGGTCATTTCTTTTATCTCATCATTAGGATTTCCTTGCATCCTTGTTTAAAAATAGAATTATGATCCATTGTCATATTGCCCAGGATTAGGGCTTTATGTACAATGACTTACATTAGAGTCTCATATTCCTTCACCCTTCTTAGGGCCTCTCATCACAACATAACATAAGAACATTTTGTGATGTTAGTTCTTAATCAGGGTTTCTCATAGAATCACCATCAACTAGGGTTTCACATGGATTCACCCTCAACTAGGGTTTCTCATGGATTCACCCTCAATTAGGGTTTCACATGGAATCACCCTCAATTAGGGTTTCACATGTAATCATCCTTAGTTAAGATTTCCACTATAGTCATCCACAATTTGGGTCTACAATCCATCTCCATTAGGATTTCATTCAATTATTCATAATTAGGGATTCACTATTCATCCCAATTAGGGTTTTACATCTCATTTCCCTAAATTTGAGTTTCACACATCACTACCCTAGATTAGGGTTATATCCTCACCGTGGATTAGGGTTACATTTAGAATTTCCCTCAATTAGGGTTAGGATTCAATAACCTTGTCAATTAGGGTATATATTCATGATTAGGGTTTCATGATCTCTCTACTTAAGGATCATACCCTTAATCACCACATGAATTATATTCATGTTATGAATTCACACTAACATCATCTCAACTTGATAAGGTCATATCATCCCTTCAATCAAGTACATACAACTATGAATGACATAGTGTACCAAGTCATTGATCCTATAGGTAATTAGGGTTCATCCCTTAATTGGCACTAATCACTTAGGTACTATTAGGGTTTCAACCTTTGTACCTTCAATGATCATCATTACTAATCATCATTGGATCAATTAATCATTCAACATCTCTATTCTCAAGAGATTCAATCACCTTGGACCTCCATTACATAAGGTATCCAATTGAATTGATCAATTGAGTCCTCAATTACAACAAGTGTCTAAGTGGATTAACCAATCGAGTCCTCAATCAACTTTGAATACTTGAGCCCCAAACGGTGTTGGTTCTTAAAGGTTCAAATGGTTTGAAACCGTTTGGTAAAGGTGGTGCTTGAGACCGTTTGCCCAAGCAAGTAGGTGAAGACCGTTTGCCCAAGTTTGACTTTTGAAACTGCATGGGCACAAACGGTTTGGGATCGTTTGGTCCCAAACGGTCTTGAGACTGTTTGGACTCAAATGGTCTTGAGATCGTTTGGTCCAAACCTCCTCAAAACCGCACGGACCAAAGATGGTCTCAACTACACCAATCGGTTTAGGGTTCTCAATATTGATTCCTTCAATCATTGAATTCATGGAACCAATCATCAATTGGACCTATCCTCATACTTCAATTGAGTTAAATAGGTCAACCTTCAACTGATTTGACCCTCAATTGACCCTCAATTAGTCCTCAATTAGGGTTTGAATCAATTGAATTAGGGTTTGGAATCGATGATCCTTCAACACTAATCAATGCAAGATTAATTACTTTGAAACCATTGAACCATCATCCAAATTGAACATCACCTGACCCCAAACGGTCTTGAGGTCGTTTGGATGACCACAAAATGGTATTGGGACCGTTTTCCCATCACATCATCAAAATCCAATTCAACCAATTAAGGTTTGGATCATTGGATTGATCACCAAATCAGCAATTGATTACACTTTAACTTAGTATCATTGGATCATCAATTGCTTAACCATACTCACCCCTAGACCTCCACAAGGTCTTGGGTGACCTCCAAACTGTCTTGAGACCGTTTGGATGAGCTCCAAACGGTCTTGAGACCGTTTGGCTCATCCAACCCTTGGATTTTAGTGAAAAATCATTAGGGTTTGAGCTATTGAGTTGATCATCAAACCAACACTTAATTGCAAAGTGATTTGGTACCTTTAGACCTTCAATTGGTCAACTATACTTAACCCCAGACCTATAAATGGTCTTGAGTGATCCCCAAACGGTCTTGAAACCGTTTGGGTGATTCCCAAATGGTTTCGAAACCGTTTGGGCTAATCAACCCAAAATCTCAAATCAACTCATTGGAATTTCAGCACTAATTTCAATTAGGGTTTGCCCAATTGATTAGCCTTCAAATCATGATTCCTTTGGAACTAATACATAAAATTTGGTGAGTTATTAACCAACATCATTAGGAAGAGGAATCTCAAACGGTAAACCCTTAGTCAACCCTATCAAACGGTTTTGAAACCGTTTTCCCAAAAAGGCAAATTAAACAAGTTGAAAATCAGCACTTAATCCAATTAGGCTTTGCCTAATTGATTAGACTTCAACTCATGATTCCTTTGGAATTAATCCATAAAATTTGTGGAGTTATTAACCAACATCATTAGGAACAGTAATATCAAACGTTAAACCCTTTTTCAACCCTCTCAAATGGTTTTGAAACCGTTTGTCCAAAAAGGCAAATTAATCAAGTTGAAAATCAGCACTTAATCCAATTAGGCTTTGCCTAATTGATTAGCCATCAACTCATGATTCCTTTGGCATTAATCCATAAAATTTGGTGAGTTATTAACCAACATCATTAGGAACAGGAAGATCAAACGGTAAACCCTTGGTAAACCCTCTCAAACGGTTTTGAAACCGTTTTCCCAAAAAGGAAAAATAATCAAGTTGAAAATCAGCACTTAATCCAATTAGGCTTTGCCTAATTGATTAGCCTTCAACTCATGATTCCTTTGGAATTAATCCATAAAATTTGGTGAGTTATTAACCAACATCATTATGAACAGGAATATCAAACGGTCAACCCTTGGTCAACCCTCTCAAACGGTTTTGAAACCGTTTACCCAAAAAGGAAAATTAATCAAGTTGAAAATCAGCACTTAATCCAATTAGGCTTTGCCTAATTGATTAGCCTTCAACTCATGATTCCTTTGGAATTAATTAACCAAATTTGGTGGGTTATTAACCAACATAATAGGAACAGTAATATCAAACGGTCAACCCTTGTTCAACCCTCTCAAACGGTTTTGAAACCGTTTGCTCTCAAACGGTTTCAAACCGTTTGCTCTCAAACAGTTTGGTGAAACCGCATGAGCAAACATCTTTAACCGAATGGAACAAGATTTCTTTGGGAAAAGTATCCAAGATGATGTCATCATCATCTACCTTCATCCCTGAAGTTCTAACAACTTCTTATTACATGAATTAATCAATTTCAACCAGCAAATAATCAAGATAATGAAGGAATCAATGAAATTGCAAGATTAATGGTTGAATAACAATGAAAAAGGGTTCAAGTTATAAAACCTGCCTCCAATTGAGATCCAAAGCTCCATGTCCACGGAAAAAATGGTGGATACAACTCCTTTCACCATTTGATGGCTCGTCCTCAAGGTTTGAGTGAAAAGGAATGGTTAGAATTGAAGAGGAGATCGAAATAGGAAGAAATCCATAATTTATTTTCGATTTCCACCATGGAATCAAGGTGAAATGGATCAAGAACCTTACCAATAGGTTGGGGGTCGTCCTCCTGATCCTCCCAAGCTCCCTTGGTCGTTTCCCAAGCAAGGAGAAGAAGTAGGGTCGAAAAAGCCTTCCATTTGGCTTGTAAAGGGTCTTTTTATAAGATATCCAAGGAGAGAGAGAAAGTGCCTTATAAAATTCATTTAATCCCAAAAATGTGGCTGCCTCTTCCCCCTTATCTTCCTTAGGGATGAGGCTATCTTTTTTGCCTTTTATCCCTCTCAATTATCCATGATTTAAAGAAAAGCAAATTAAGCACCTTAAATCATATTATATTAATATCAATATGTGAGTGGATATTTCTTTTTCTTATAAAATTGTGTGTGACTTATCCACTCCCTTGGATATTTTCGTGGTCCTTTCAAAGCTCAAGGACGTCACACATACATCTGAATCCAACCATTATAATTTTGGTTGAAGGCTCTTTCATTAATACATTTATTTTTGCCCTAAATCAAATTAGGGTTTCAATTAGGATTAAATCTTGATTATTTTAATATCAAGATTCTCTCTCCTCCAACTTAATTCAAATGAGGCGCCCCTCTCATTTTATTTGCTCTACATGATGACAAGAAACATTAGGGACCTTATTGAAGTGCTAATTTATATATTGCACCCTAGGTTTTGGGTAAATTGCACATTACACCAAAACTGGGTTTTCATGCACATACATTGCTTTATCAGCTCTTTCTTGGTATTCAGGCTTCCATAAGCCACACCTCAACATCATCTTCACTCTCATGATGCTTCAACACATGAGGAACATATTATCCTGCACAATTTGCACTTAAACCCCTCAACTTGGGTATTTTGCACATTAGTCCAAAACAAACAAAACATTGATTTCAACAATGTTAAAAAAGGACTAGAATTGCAACATAAGTTCCTATTGAGGCCTAATTACTTTTTAGAAGATGAGATTAAGCATTTAATCACATTTCTTAATCAAAACACCTAGGGTTAAAGTATAACCCAGGTCAGGGTTGTTACAAATTATAAACCCCTAACAAGGATTTCGTCCTCGAAATCCAGATAAAGGAAGACATATGTATTTTATTCATCATACTATCTAGTCTTCACATAAAATCTCCTTATTATGGAGACACCATAAAACTTTGATCAGTACAAAGTGTTTCCATACAAGATTCTCATAGAATCAACACACAAGGCACATGCTCCACTGTTCCTCATCATTGACTATAGAGTCAACTTTGTGTCAAACAACACTTTTCGTGTTCAGAGAAACATCATACATTCTATATTAATATCATGTTTATGCAGAGCATAAACCCCTAACATATGATGTTCTCCAACAGTAATACTTAAAGAAGGATTTTCTTATTATAGTTGGATCAGCTAGGGGATTCTCAGGAAATTGTCTCTCTCTTTCCTGTTCCCATGCACCTCTTCTTGGTGTAACATTACTGCTCTCAGCAGCAATCTCCTCATGTGACCCAGTCATCTTTAAGTTCTTCTTCTCTTATACGAGCAGAAGACACTATCAGATACACTGGATGACACAAGAATAGACTCTACTACCTTAGTCCTATGTCTCTGTAGACTCAACGAACTTAGAGCTCTGATACCACTAATTGTAGCAACCGTCTCGTGAAAACATGATTAACTAATGTGGAAGCGAATTATTTGTAGTGGATTACTGAAAATCACTGAAAATTAAAACTTTTTGCAAAGAGATCCTCACATAGGAAATCTTTTCCAACAAGAACCATTGCATAACATTTACATTCTGGTTCAAACGTACATAACCTGTACCATCTCTTTTCAGAGATTACATCATCAACTGTCTTATAACATTATATACAGACAATATACAAATCTCGAGGCATCAATCCAAAACCTCAGATTGATTCATAAAACACTGACTAAAAACTCTGAGGACCTGAGAGTACAAAGACGACACATAGGACTTTCTAACTACATAACTTGACAGGCAGTATCTCCACCTAAGATATTCTACTGTCCATGCTATCACTGCTGCTGTCCATTCCCTATAATGGAATTCTGCTTCTTTTTCTACGTCCACCTAAAAAGTTGGATCCCACGTGGGTGAGACAATTGTAAATTGCCCCAGTGGGAGATATAACTCTCCGCCAAATCATTGTTATAGCAGTTTATTAAAATAAACTAAGCAGAAGGATTTATATATATATAATTAACAGTAGGTAAATCACTTGTATGAACAAAGTGAAGTAATCTCCTTTTTCAAGGATAACGTTTCATCTACTCATGGTAGACTCATAATTCATCCATATACTTATAATGAATACAACAGATATGAACAACATTAATGAACTACAGATATATAACAGAAATGTAACATCAGCCAATGAATTTTCATATTCAATCCTTAAGCAAACATGCTATACGGCTGATTTCATTTTACAAACACACTTATGCCTTGAGGAGATGAGATATACCACTCATGCTCCACCCGACCACTGCGAAGTCGAAATTGGTACCATACAAGGTCAATGGAAGAGACGGATTCCCATGACCTCCCACATCTCGGTCAGTGCGAGATCACATACAGGACATCTTGTGTCTCTACTAAATATAGCTTTCCAGAGTATACTGGAAACTTCACTATCAGAGTTACAGTGGCATGCTACACTCTCTTCGTGATCGTGAGATTTTGTGTTTATCTCCATCGATCCGGCATTAACATTATTGGGAGATGTGTACAACATCTAACCCAATCATCAGGAGATTTGTGATACATCCATCCCGGTACATATAATGAAGGAATGAGAGATTAAAGTACATCTCACATCAATTCCTACATTAGGACATAAGAATATTCACGTCCATAACCCCCACATACTCAAAAGTATGATCTCCAGGAGTTCCCTTAAAAAAACCTATTTCACCATCATTTAACTACTGACAATGATGGATCTATGGTCAGGGCTCTACATTATATGATTTCACTTGAATAAATTAAGTACATTAGCACATTCTTCTAGCACCAGTCAAGTTCTCAAACATAACTTATTACAACAATGCTATAAAGAGACATGTACTACTTTCATCATATATTTATCAGTCTTTCAAAGACCTTGGGAACTCAGTCCCTCATTTCAAAACTAGGAATTCTCATCCCTTCACATTCTCATCACCATAATCATATGGTTCTGGGTATTCAAACCCTTGACTCATCATTGAGCATTATTATACCTTTTTCAGGTAACTATCACCTTCAGGTCATCTGACCAAGGCATTCATGATACTTGTTACATAAGCATCACACCTGGCTCACAAGGCCATGAAATATCTCGTCACCTCTTTCTAGGCAACAACTTGCTCATATGACTCATAGAATCCTTACACGTTGTTACTTTTACTAAGCAATAACAACATTAAGGCTCATAATGCCAATCAACATTTATTATATAAATGTCGTAGCTCAAATCTAGCTATTTTCATTATCTCATCATACCTGCATGGTTATTAAGCATGATAACAATCATACAAGATATTCATCACATCATGTGATACAATAGTAACACCATTATTCCTTTCCCAGGAATTAGGGTTTACTATCAGATAGGGCTTTTCATTACCTTTACCCAAATTAGGGTTAGGGTTCCCCATTATTCATTAATTAGGGTTTCATGATTTATAATCTATCCAACCCTTAATTCATTAATCCATACCTCTGGGGCATTCAAAGGTATCATATTTAATTATTCAAGAACATTACTTTCATCATATAGCATTAATGATCATCAATTCAAGGTATGCGTTCATTCCTCATCCTCATCATGGTATGATTATATCATACACATCATTTGGTCTTAACCCCATTCTCAAGGTACATTAATTAATACTCATCAAGTGTAACAACTCATTACATTACATTGTAATAGTTGCATAACATACTTCATATGTTTCTTACCCAATTATATTGGATTTGGAGTACATCTAGGTATATAAACCCTGAAGTGTTGAATGTGATAACTATCATATCTTGATGTATCACTTTCTCATCATTTCATACTCTCTTGAGTTAACCAACTTATCTTGTATTAAGGTATTTCCCTCTTAATACATTCCATTACTAAACTCTCACCTTTAGCATATAATACATAGGCCACACATTAGAATTGTCCATCTATCTTTAATGATATGGACTTGTCTAATGCTAAAGACATTATTTACAATTAGGTTATATATAATCAACCACATGAAATTTTTCACCTTTATAAGGTCATTTCTTTTATCTCATCATTAGGATTTCCTTGCATCCTTATTTAAAATTCGAATTATGATCCATTGTCATATTGACCAGGATTAGGGCTTTATGTATAATGACTTACATTAGAGTCTCATATTCCTTCACCCTTCTTAGGACCTCTCATCACAACATAACATCAGAACATTATGTGATGTTAGTTCTTAATCAGGGTTTCTCATAGAATCACCATCAACTTGGGTTTCACATGGATTCACCCTCAACTAGGGTTTCTCATGGATTCACCCTCAATTAGGGTTTCACATGGAATCACCCTCAATTAGGGTTTCACATGGAATCATCCTTAGTTAAGATTTCCACTATAGTCATCCACAATTTGGGTCTACAATCCATCTCCATTAAGATTTCATTCAATTATTCATAATTAGGGATTCACTATTCATCCCAATTAGGGTTTTACATCTCATTTCCCTAAATTTGAGTTTCACACATCACTACCCTAGATTAGGGTTATATCCTCACCCTGGATTAGGGTTACATTTAGAATTGCCCTCAATTAGGGTTAGAATTCAATAACCCTGTCAATTAGGGTATATATTCATGCTTAGGGTTTCATGATCTCTCTACTTAAGGATCATACCCTTAATCACCACATGAATTATATTCATGTGGTGATTAAGGGTATGATCCTTAAGTAGAGCCACATGAATTATATTCATGTTATGAATTCATGCTAACATCATCTCAACTTGATAAGGTCATATCATCCCTTCAATCAAGTACATACAACTATGAATGACATAGTGTACCAATTCATTGATCCTATAGGTAATTAGGGTTCATCCCTTAATTGGCACTAATCACTTAGGTACTATTAGGGTTTCAACCTTTGTACCTTCAATGATCATCATTACTAATCATCATTGGATCAATTAATCATTCATCATCTCTATTCTCAAGAGATTCAATCACCTTGGACCTCCATTACATAAGGTATCCAATTGAATTGATCAATTGAGTCCTCAATTACAACAAGTGTCTAAGTGGATTAACCAATTTAGTCCTCAATCAACTTTGACTACTTGAGCCCCAAACGGTCTTGGTCCTTCAAGGTTCAAACGGTTTGAAACCGTTTGGTAAAGGTGGTGCTTGAGACCGTTTGCCCAAGCAAGTAGGTGAAGACCGTTTGCCCAAGTTTGACTTTTGAAACTGCATGGGCACAAACAGTTTGGGATCGTTTGGTCCCAAACGGTCTTGAGACTGTTTGGTCCCAAACGGTCTTGAGACCTTTTGGACTCAAACAGTCTTGAGACCGTTTGGTCCAAACCTCCTCAAAACCGCATGGACCAAAGATGGTCTCAACTACACCAATCGGTTTAGGGTTCTCAATATTGATTCCTTGAATCATTGAATTCATGGAACCAATCATAAATTGGACCTATCCTCATACTTCAATTGATTTAAATAGGTCAACCTTCAACTGATTTGACCCTCAATTGACCCTCAATTAGTCCTCAATTAGGGTTTGAATAAATTGAATTAGGGTTTGGAATCGATGATCCTTCAACACTAATCAATGCAAGATTAGTTACTTTGAAACCATTGAACCATCATCCAAATTGAACATGACCTGACCCCAAACGGTCTTGAGGTCGTTTGGATGACCACCAAACGGTCTTGGGACCGTTTTCCCATCACATCATCAAAATCCAAGTCAACCAATTAAGATTTGGATCATTGGATTGATCACCAAATCAGAAATTGATTACACTTTAACTCAGTATCATTGGATCATCAATTGCTTAACCATACTCACCCCTAGACCTCCAAACGGTCTTGGGTGACCTCCAAACGGTCATGATACCGTTTTTATGAGCTCCAAATGGTCTTAAGACCGTTTGGCTCATCCAACCCTTGGATTTTAGTGAAACATCATTAGGGTTTGAGCTATTGAATTGATCATCAAATCAACACTTAATTGTAAAGTGATTTGGTACCTTTAGACCTTCAATTGGTCAACTATACTTAACCCCAGACCTCTAAACGGTCTTGGGTGATCCCCAAACGGTCTTGAAACCGTTTGGGTGATTCCCAAACGGTTTTGAAACCGTCTGGGCTAATCAACCCAAAATCTCAAATCAACTCATTGGAATTTCAGCACTAATTTCAATTAGGGTTTGCCCAATTGATTAGCCTTCAACTCATGATTCCTTTGGAACTAATCCATAAAATTTGGTGAGTTATTAAACAACATCATTAGGAAGAGGAATCTCAAACGGTAAACCCTTGGTCAACCCTCTCAAACTGTTTTGAAACCGTTTTCCCAAAAAGGCAAATTAATCAAGTTGAAAATCAGCACTTAATCCAATTAGGCTTTGCCTAATTGATTAGCCTTCAACTCATGCTTCCTTTGGAATTAATCCATAAAATTTGGGGATTTATTAACCAACATCATTAGGAACAGTAATCTCAAACGGTCAACCCTTGGTCAACCCTCTCAAACGGTTTTGAAACCGTTTGCCCAAAAAGGCAAATTAATCAAGTTGAAAATCAGCACTTAATCCAATTAGGCTTTGCCTAATTGATTAGCCTTCAACTCATGATTCCTTTGGAATTAATCCATAAAATTTGGTGAGTTATTAACCAACATCATTAGGAACAGGAATATCAAACGTTAAACCCTTTGTCATCCCTATCAAACGGTTTTGAAACCGTTTGCCCAAAAATGCAAATTAATCAAGTTGAAAATCAGCACTTAATCCAATTAGGATTTGCCTAATTGATTAGCCTTCAACTCATGATTCCTTTGGAATTAATCCATAAATTTTTTTGAGTTATTAACCAACATCATTAGGAACAGGAATCGCAAACGGTCAACCCTTGGTCAACCCTCTCAAACGGTTTTGAAACCGTTTTCCCAAAAAGGAAAATTAATCAAGTTGAAAATCAGCACTTAATCCAGTTAGGCTTTGCCTAATTGATTAGCCTTCAACTCATGATTCCTTTGGAATTAATTAACCAAATTAGGTGGGTTATTAACCAACACAATTAGGAACAGTAATATCAAACGGTAAACCCTTGGCAACCCTCTCAAACGGTTTTGAAACCGTTTTCTCTCAAACGGTTTGGTGAAACCGCATGAGAAAACATGTTGAAACCGATTGGAACAAGATTTCTTTGGGAAAAGTATCCAAGATGATGTCATCATAATCTACCTTCGTCCCTGAAGTTCTAACAACTTTTGATTACATGAATTAATCAATTTCAACCAGCAATTAATCAAGATAATGAAGGAATCAATGAAATTGCAAGATTAATGGTTGAATAACAATGAAAAAGGGTTCAAGTTATAAAACCCACCTCCAATTGATCTCCAAAGCTCCATGTCCACGAAAAAAATGGTGGATACAAATCCTTTCACCATTCCATGGCTCGTCCTCAAGGTTTGAGTGAAAAGGAATGGTTAGAATTGAAGAGGAGATCGAAATAGGAAGAAATCCATAATTTATTTTCGATTTCCACCATGGAATCAAGGTGAAATGGATCAAGAACCTTACCAACAAGTTGGGGGTCGTCCTCCTGATCCTCCCAAGCTCCCTTGGTCGTTTCCCAAACAAGGAGAAGAAGTAGGGTCGTAAAAGCCTTCCATTTGGCTTGTAAAGGGTCTTTTTATAAGAAATCCAAGGAGAGAGAGAAAGTGCCTTATAAAATTCATTTAATCCAAAAAATGTGGCCGCCTCTTCCCCCTTATATTCCGTAGGGATGAGGCTATCTTGTTTGCCTTTTATCCCTCTCAATTATCCATGATTTAAAGAAAATCAAATTAAGCACCTTAAATCATATTATATTAATATCCATATGTGAATGGATATTTCTTTTTCTTATAAAATTGTGTGTGAGTTATCCACTCCCTTGGATATTTTCATGGTCCTTGCAAAGCGCAAGGACGTCACACATACATCTGAATCCAACCATTATAATTTTGGTTGAAGACCCTTTCATTAATACATTTAGTTTTTCCCTAAATCAAATTAGGGTTTCAATTAGGATTAAATCTTGATTATTTTAATATCAAGATTCTCTCTCCTCCAACTTAATTCAAATGAGGTGCCCCTCTCATTATCTTTGCTCTACATGATGCCAAGAAACATTAGGGACCTTATTGATGTAACATCCCTGACCTGGGTTATATTCTAACCCTAGATGTTTTGCCTAATAATATTGAGTAGATGCTTAATATTATCTTGGGAAAAGTAATTAGGGCTCATGAGAAACTTATGTTTCAATTTTGGTCCTGTTTGAACAGTGTTGAAATATTGTTTTGTTAATTTTGGACTAAAGTGAAAATTACCCAAGTTGAGGGGTTAAATTGCAAATGTTGCATGATAAGATGTTCCTCTGATGTGGAGACATCATAAGAATGAAGATGAGGTAGTGGTATGGTTTTCACAAGCTTGGGCACCAAGATTAAGCTTGTAAAGCAGTCCTTGTGCATTAAAACCTAGTTTTGGTATAATGTGCAATTTACCCAAAACCTAGGGTTCAAAATGCAAATTACCACTTAAATAAGGTCCTTAATGTTTCTTGGCATCATGTAGAGCAAAGAAAATGAGAGGGGCATCTCATTTGAATTAAGTTGGAGGAGACAGAATCTTGATATTAAAATAATCAAGATTTAATCTTAAGTGAAACCCTAATTCAATTTAGGGCAAAAATGAATGTATTAATTAAAGGGCCTTCAACCAAAATGTTATTGGTTGATTTTGAATAAGGATGGACGTTCTTTTTCCAAGATAAGGAACGAAAATATCCTAAGGAGGTGAAATTCCACTCACCTTATTATAAGTTAAAGGAATTCCCACTCAAAAAGATATATTAGTATTATAATGGATTAAGGTGCTTATTTTCTTTTCCCTTAATCCATGGATAATGGAAGGGAGTTCGGTGGCTTTGAGTTTCCTTTGTATGCAAGCAACCAAGGAGGAAGAGGTGGTACTATTTTTGGGATTAGATGCATTTTAATAAGGCATTTTCCCTCTCATCAATTTCCTTATAAAAGTGTCATTTCCAAGCCCAAACAAAGGCTTTTTCGGATTTCTTTCTTTCCCTTGCTTGAAAAACCGACCAAGGAGCTAGAGAGGAGCAGGAGGACGACCCCCAACCTGTTGGTAAGCCCTTGACCTTCGTTCTCCTTGATTCCATGGTGGAAATCGAAAATAAATTATGGATTCCTTCTTATTTTGATCTCCTCTTCAACCCTAGCCAACTTTTTCATCCAAAAGCTTGAGGACGAGCCTAAGGGGAGTTGCAAAAGCTTCATCCACCACTAATGGCGTGAGCTTGGAGCTTTGGAGATCAATTGTAGGTGGGTTTTAACTTGAACCCTTAATCTTATTATTCAATCAATTCTTTATCAATTGGTGAACATTTCTACATTTCCGAAATTAACTTTGGTTGATTGATGAAATTTCCATGGAAATCACAGTAGATTTCGTGAGTTTGGAGATTTATGATGATGACATCATCATAAGCACACACCTCCCCAAATATATTGGGCAAACGGTTTCAAATTTTGGTTGGACCAAATGGTTTCACCAAACCGTTTGGTGACCAAACAATTTGCAAACTGTTTGGGATCAAACGGTTTCAAAACCGTTTGAGATGGTTGACCAAGGGTTGACCGTTTGGGATTCCTGTTCATAATTATGTTGGTTGATAACCCTCCAAATTTTATGGGTTAACTCCCAAGGAATCGTGAGTTGAAGGCTAATCAATTAGGTAAACCTAATTGGATTAAGTGCTGATTTTCAACCTGATTAACTTGACCTTTTTGGGAAAACGGTTTAAAAACCGTTTGAGTGCGTTGCCCAAGGGTTGACCGTTTGATATTACTGTTCCTAATGATGTTGGTTAATGACTCACCAAATTTTATGGGTTAACTACCAAGGAATCGTGAGTTGAAGGCTAATCAATTAGGTAAACCTAATTGGATTAAGTGCTGATTTTCAACCTGATTAACTTGACCTTTTTGGGAAAACGGTTTCAAAACCGTTTGAGTGCGTTGAACAAGGGTTGCACGTTTGATATTAATGTTCCTAATGATGTTGGTTAATGACTCACCAAATTTGATGGGTTAACTCCCAAGGAATCATGAGTTGAAGGCTAACCAATTGGGCAAACCCTAATTGAAATTAGTGCTGAAATTTCAATGAGTTGATTTGAGATTTTGGGTTGATTAGCCCAAACGGTTTCAAGACCGTTTGGGGGTCACCCCAAGACCGTTTGGAGGTCTAGGGTCAAGTATGGATATGTGTTTGAAGATCCAAAGATGTGGTATGAACCCTAATCGGCTAATTGCTGATTTTGCAAGTGATTGAGATGATGTTTTGGGTTGATTGGCCCAAACGGTTTCATCACCGAAACGGTTTCAAGACCATTTGGGGATCACCCAAGACCATTTGGAGGTCTGGGGTTAAGTATAGTTGACCAATTGAAGGTCTAAAGGTACCAAATCATATTGCAATTAAGTGCTGATTTGTTGATCAACTCAATAGACCAAACCTTGATGATTTTTCACTAGAATCCAAGGTTTGGATGAGCCAAACGGTCTCAAGACCGTTTGGGGGTCACCCAAGACCATTTGGAGGTCTAGGGTTGAGTATGGTTAAGCAATTGAAGATCCAATGTCACTAAGTTGAAGTGTAATCAATTGCTGATTTGGTGATCAATCCAATGATCCAAACCTTAATTGGATGGATTGGATTTGAGTGATATGATGGGAAAATGGTATCAAGACCGTTTGGAGGTCATCCAAATGACCTCAAGACCGTTTGGGGCCAGGTCATACCCAATTTTGGTTGATGGTTCAATGGTTTCAAAGTAACTAATCTTACATTGATTAGTGTTGTTGAATCATCGATTCCAAACCCTAATTCAATTGAATCAAACCCTAATTGATGACCAATTGAGGGTCAATTGAGGGTCAAATCAGTTGAAGGTTGACCTATTAAACTTAATTGAAGTATGAGTATAGGTCCAATTGACGATTGGTTCCAAGAATTCAATGATTGAAGGAATCAACATTGAAAACCCTAATTCAATTGGATACCTTATGTAATGGAGGTTCAATGTGATTGAATCTCTTGAGAATAAAGATAATGAATGATCCATTGATCCAATGGTGATTAGTAATGATAATCAATGAAGGTACAAAGGTTGAAACCCTAATAGTACCTAAGTGATTAGTGCCAATTAAGGGATGAATCCCTAATTGCTATAGGATCAATGACTTGATACACTATGTTAATCATAGTTGTATGTACTCAACTGAAGGGTGATATGACCTAATCAAGTTGAGAAGTTGATAGCATGAATTCATATATGAATATGATTCATGTGGTGATTAAGGGTTGTGATCCTTAAGTAAAGAGATCATGAAACCCTAAACATGAACATAAACCCTAATTGACAGGGTTATTGAACTCAAATCATAGTTGAGGGTGTATCCATGTAAATCCATAGTTGAGGGTGTATCCATGTGAAACCCTAGTTGAGGGAGTATCCATGTGAAACCCTAACTGAGGGTGCATCCATGTGAAACCCTAATTGAGAGTGATTTCATGAGAAACCCTAATTGGAAATGATTAGTAAACCCTAATTATGGGCAAAGTGATATGAAACCCTAATAAAGGGTGATGCTATATGCAATCTCTATTTTAAAGAAGGGAGATGGTATGTGAAACCCTAATACCTAATGAAAGAATAGAATTCATACTTGAAAATGATTCATGAGGTGAACTCCTGTAGCACGACCGTGTAAGGCTGCACGGTCGTGGTGGCTTCCCTTTGCACGGCTGTTTTTGGTTGCACGGCCGTGGTACTCTATGCTTGACTTATAGTTGTTTTGAAAAGGACCTAACATGGTATTTTTGTTAATTCCTGACTTATGGATGAATCCATAGTATTGGCAATGGCTGTATATTCCAAGTGAGTGACTAATGATCACTACTTTACATGATGAATGTGATGAACCGGTGCATAAAGTATTAGGATGGGTAATACCCTAATACAAGCTAAGTATATGAACTCAAGTAAGATAATGGTGTTGAGGGAAGTGATACATCAAGATATGATAGATATCATATCCAACACCCCAAATACTGGTATACCCTGTTGTGTTATAAATCCAATATAATTGGATGAATGATACATGAGATGTGTGATGGAAATCCTAATCCTGGTAAAGGATTAAGGGTGATACCCTTGAATTAATGATACATTTGTTTGGCATGGTGTTTATAGATGATTGATGTGTTGCTATCATATGTGCTAACCATGCAGGTATCATGAGATGATGGGCATAGCCAGGTATAAGCTATGATGCGTTATTAATTTGAATTGTTTATTGGGCCTTGGGTGCCATAATATACCTTGTTGCCAGGTAAGAGGTAGCAAGAGAGTTATGGGCCTCAAGTGCCATGATGGATGCTTGTGTAGCAAGTATCATACTTATTTTGGTCAGATGACCTAAGGTGTTAGTTACCTGAGAATGTGGTAATAATGTTCAGATGATGAGCTAAGGGTTTGAATACCCAGAATCACATGGTTATGGTATTGAAATTGTGAAGGGATGAGAGTTCCTAGTGTTGAATTGAGGGATTAAGATCCCAACATTTTGTGAAAAGAGTATGGCTACAGACCATGACTCCACAATGATAATGTCAGGCTTCAGAATTATGATCTAAGCCTGAAGAGAGTTAATGTAGTGGTAGTGATTCTGTAGTGTGTAGATGTTATACATGTTCTTCATATTCATTAAAGGATAAGTGACATGTTGATTCTATCAAGTTATAGTTGTAATGCTTCTGATATAGAATAATGTTCTAATCTGTTAGACATTAAAATATCTGCTTTCATATAAATATGATTCCTCCATTCATAATTATCTTCTTAAGTTGCAATAATAATGTTACTGGCGGAGAGTTATATCTCTCGCTGGGGCAATTTTTATAATTGTCTCACCCCCGTGGGAACCACATTTTTAGGTGGACGCGGATGAGGAGACATGAATCCTTCAGTAGGCGAAGGACAACAGTAGCAGCAGGGACAACGGTGAAGTCTCAGGTGGAGACATTGGCTGTTATGTCATGATTAGATGTATATAGAGTCCTATGTGTTGTCTCTGTACTCTCAGGTCCTCGGAGTTTTAGTTAGTGTTTTAATGAATCGATCTGAGGTTTTGGCTTGATGCCTCGAGATTCGTATACTATCTATATATAATGTTTATAAGATAGTTGATGATGTAATCTATGAAAAGAGATGGTACATGTTATGTACGTTTGAACCAGAATGTAAATGTTATGCAATGGTTCTTGTTGGAAAAGATTTCCTATGTGAGGATTTCTTTGCAAAAAGTTTTAATTTTTAGTGTTTTTCAGTAATCCGCTACAAATAATTCGCTTTCGCATTAGTTAATCTATTTTTGCGAATAGGTCGTTACAATTTAGTGGTATCAGAGCTCTAGGTTCGCTGAGTCTACAGAGATATAGGACTAAAGTAGTAGAGTCTGTTCTGGTGTCATCCAGTGTATCTGATAGTGTCTTCTGCTCATGAGAGAGAAGAAGAACTTAAAGATGACTGGGTCACATGAGAAGGTTGCTACTGAGGGCAGTAATGTTACACCAAGAAGAGGTGCATGGGAACAGGTAAGAGAGAGACAATTGCCTGAGAATCCCCTAGCTGAACCATCTATGATAAGAAATCCCTTATTTAAGTGTTACTGTTGAAGCATTTAGGGCAACAATAATGTATATAGTGGATCAAGCTTTGACAGTGTAACCTAGATTACCAGCCCCAATGATGATGTTTTAGATATCAACATGATTTATAATCAGCATCTGCAGGTTGAAGCAAAAGGAAATGATGAATTTCTGGACTTAAATTGAGTCTGTTCTCGACCTTAGCCTGTTGAATCAACCTTTGAGGCAGAGTTAGCCTGAGGCAGTGAATAATCCATGAATTATGACAGGTTAGACAAGATAAAGTCATTCAAATATGACATCTTATGAATTCTTGGATTAACTGAGAAAGGAATTGATTGAACTTTCCTTGATTAGTCCTATGAGGATTTATGTTTTGCATGGTAAAACATTACAAATGTTTCATGTTGTTCTTACCTCTATAAGAAAATATGGGGTACAGAAGAAATGCCTGGATGAAATCCAGGGATGTTAAGCTTTATGCTTGTGATAATATGAAAAAGAAGGAATATGATAACATACAAAGTGCATACCACTTAATCTCAGTAATTATATACCCTGGCCAGGTATACAACTATTGATGATAAAGTGGGTATGGAAACTCTTAGATTGTTGTCTTTTTAATTGCTCTGATCAAGTAGTCATTCTGAGACAATCTAATGAGTACCATGAAATCAAGAATATGGAATCAATACAGGAAGATTGTTACGACCCCACCTCCCGATAACCCCCAATTAAGGGAGATCGAGAGGTCGAAGCCACACCCATGACTTCCGGATCAAGGTTCGGCAATTAACCAAGAATAATTATCAAATTTTAACATACTAAACTGAAAAGCTGTAAGAAAATAAACTTTGCATACCTTTTGAAAACTTGGATCTCTAATCTTCTATCCACACCGATACTAATCTATCTAATCCTCCTTTGCACTTTAATTCTCATTTAGTATCACATGTGCCACTTTACTGTTTGTTCTTTTCATTGTACCTAAAACACCGACAAACAAAACGTCGGTCAGCCGAAGCTGGTATGTGGGGGAAACAATAAACATGCAACTATGATAACGATGTAATCATTCAATTAATCATTTAACAACCAAGATTACATTTTAGATATAACTCCGCGATCCAAGAGTACCCTATCCTCTGTGTTGTCCCCATTAAACCCCTCATGGTCCCACCTATAAGTGAACCAATTTCTAGGTTTGAGTCACATGGCACTACTCGTAAGTAGCCCATTCCTTAACTCATGGCAGGCTAAAGAGTCTCATGGCACTACACGTAGGTAGCCCAGTTTCTAACTCACGGTAACCTAGACCTTGCTCTAGGATTACCCTTTTTAGCCTTTTTAAAGTAACAGAGGTGGACCCGGATCTAGCTAGTTATATATACTCATTTATAGTGATAATCATAGTCACTTTACAATTGCATTAATTAAAACATCCAATAGTTATATCACGCATTGAGGGAAATGTCGATTCAATCCTCGGAAAACTAATCGGTATAGTCATAAACGTAACCACATACCTGATTTGGTGAGTCATGCAGATTATTCAACATATACTTCAGGTGTATATAATAAAGTCAATCAACAGATCCAAGCAAGTAATTCAATCATCACATAATTCTTGAAAAGAATATGTACCCTATTTATTACACACTTTATCAAGAATCTACTTTATTTACTTGGATTCACTTTCTAGGGTTTTGTGTCCACTTTAGGGTTTCATTTTGCAATTAGGGTTTCCCTTCATCTTTCACCACATTAAACCCTAATTTTATGTGATTACTCAAAAACCCTAGTTATCCTATCTATTCTTCAATATTAAGGTTATCTCAATAACATATAACCCTATTTCCACATTTAAAGGCACATTACTCATCAATTAATTTCATTAAACTTCTTTTACATTAAAGCTACTATTTTTATCCCTTTTAATTCATGACAAGATCATTATGTGCATATGTCATTAATTCAAAGCTCATTAGGGTCTAATTAACATATGAACTCATTTTGCCATCAATTCCACCTTTTAGACCTTAATTACTACTTTTAGGGTATTTATCCAGAATTAAGGACTTTCATATACAAATAACTTAGAACTATCATTTAACAATCATATTTTCACTTTTTTTCAATCTAAATATGATCTTATCTTCTTTTACCCTAAATTAGGGTTTCTAAATTATTTAATCATTCTCTTATGAGGCATAACCCTAAATCATGCAATTCTTCATTTAGATCAGGTTTGAATCTAACATTATCATTCAACATGTTATTAACACTTCAAACTAACCCATTAGGCATCATAGATTCCATCATTAACCTCATTTAGGGTTGTTAGCCTAACTTTAATACACTTTTCATTAACTTAAAGTACTTTTGCAATTAGGAACGGAATCAATATCTAATTATATTTTAATTGGATTCCTCTCGTTCTGAGGATCAAAATTCATATAAAATTTGTGTTGTTCGGAGCTACCAATTAGGAGTTATGATTTTATAAAGAAATTACCTTTCCGGCCAATAGGGAAGCGCCACGTCATTAGCTTCCATGCAACGCAGTCCGCCTTCAGTTATAACCAAATTACCAAAACGCCCTCGACTTAACAGTTGGTTCTTTGGCACGCGAAAGGGTAGATTTGTCCAGAGGAAATCCGTTGTCTTCAACCTCCAGAGGGCGCGATTCAGCCGCCCTAGCCATGTTTTGCGTGGCTACTCCCGTGCTCCTTGGACCTCCACACCCACCGGAGGTGGTTCCTTCGTCTCCGCCCCCATGCTGCGCACCCATGGGTGCCCAGATCACGGCAAACCTGGCCAACTCTCCGCTCCTCTAGCCCGCGACGTGCTGCAGACGTGTAGTCGCTGCTGTGCCCTGGTTAGGGCCTAAGGACGAGCGCTTTCCTTTCCTCCAGCAACGTGGGGTGTGGTTCCCCCAAAGCAAACCATCATAAACACCTGGTCTCTTCTCGGTTGCTCTGTTTCTCCCTGTTAGGGTTTATGGACGGAAAAGAGGAAGAAGAAGAAGAGAAGAAACGTGGACTTCTTTTGGGCTCGAACCAAAGGGTCCCCCTTTTATATAGGGGTGAGAAAGGAAGCCCTAGGTCGGCTACTTATGAACCCAAGAGTCCTTTTCCAAGTAGGAAGTCAAATCCTTCTAATAGAAGTAATATCCTCTCTCTTCTTTATCCATGATTATTTTCTATTATACTCATATTAAGAATTTGAAATTCCTTCTTTCATTTTCTTTGTACTTTCCCTTTTTATTTATTGGCCACAAATTTCTATTTTCCTTTATAGAAAATATCATCCTTTTAACCAATACTACATATTTCATTAATAAAGCAACACATTACCTTCTTATTTTGCCTTTTTAGTATTTTCTGTCTCTTTCCTCTTTATTGGGACTCCTTGGATCCCATGTTACTACATTATTTCGAAATTCTCTTTATTGGATACTTATTATCCTTCTAGATGCATCATTATGCATTATTTCACATTATCTTGTTTATTTCTCATTAAAATAGTTCTTTTTGAGGATTTCTCTTTATTTCTCTTTTATTTTCCTCATTGGCATTCCTTTTATTATAAGAAATCCTTGGGATACGAAATTCCATAAAGGGTAACTCAATTATACATCCTTTCACTTAATTTCCACATTTTCTCATTGTTTTCAATTTCTTTCTTAATAAAGAAATACATAATTAATCTTTTCGTTTCTTATTGCTTTCTTTTTGCAACCTTGGACTCCTTGGTATCCAAGGAACCCAAGAGGCACGAAATCCTCTTTGGATTTGCCTTCTAGAAGTTTCCACATATTTCTTTTCTTAGAATTTCGATTATTCATTTACTAGTTGAATTTCCTCGGTATTTGGGCCCAATAGCCAACAAAGCCCAAAACACAACCAATCAAGGCTATTGTGAATGGAATCCATTTAATCAAAACAAAACATATCATTATTTGTTCAATTAGCTTTAATATGAGAAATTACATTTCTCACTATTTGAACCCAAAAATTGGGGTTATAACATCCTTCCCCTCTTATAGGAATTTTGACCTCAAAATTCAAACAAGCAAACAAACAATTCAGGATAAGACTTTTCCATGTCCATCATTGGCCCCTATGTGGCTTTACCGTACCCATGGAACATCCAAAGAACCTTTATCATCACATATTCTTTCCTTTGAGTTCTTTCATCCTGGCGTCTATAAACTACACAGGTGACTCAGGCAATTTTAGCCTCCCTTGGGGCTCACTAGGTTCATTGCTCAGCACATGGTCGGGGTACCTCACATAGTGCTCTAAATCGGACACATGGAACTCATCACACATTACTTTATCCTGAGGGGTAAGGTCAAACTTAACCTTCTCCACCCATCTATTTCTAATGGACCCATGTATCGGGGACTCAGCTCTCTTAGCTATAGCTTAGAGGGGTTGGATTTTCATGTCACATTTTCTCCCACAATAACTTGTATGTCAGTCTACTTTGCATCTGCTCACGACTCTCATCATCTCTAGGCTCTTTTCAGCCCTTGCACAATCAAAGTGACTTCATCTACACGCATTGTGGTCCCTTTTCTAACCATCATATGGTTCTTTCACCAACATCACCTTACTGAAGTGGCGACCGACACAACCTCCCTTACAGAGCTTCTTATAAAACCCGATACTGGCTATGGTGGTCATCATCACATCTTTCATAGGACAAGAACTATCTCTAGCTATCACCCTGAACAAACACATATGCTCTCATCAGACCCTTTAGTCTAGATCTTACTAGCCCTTAGTTAGGGGTGATAAACTACACTAACTTTTAAGTTCTTCAGGTACTTACTTCTACTTTATGGAAGTGAACCTCTAGGCAAAACTCAAGAACCTTTGAACTCGCATCATGGTGTAGTTGAACCATCTCTCTCTCATGGGTAGTTCAACCAGATCTGTCCCTTGACAGAACTCTTTCTTTCTCATGTCATCTAGGTAAGGCAATCTACCATAACCCATATTGCATCTCGACTTTCCTTGATCCAGGGGAGACTTACAACTCCCATTGTGACGAACTCCCTTTCTCTTTCGAGGACTTTTTATCCTTTATAACAATGCACTGGGGTACGGGTGTTCGTCCTTTACCTCTGGCTTGCATGGCCATATCCCACATGCAACTTTATCTTAGGTATTTAAAGTGCTATTTCCATATACCATAGTGTAATTATGATCTCCTATATGTCATTATTCTTCAAGATCAATTCTTCAGAAACCCTAAGCCACTCTAGTCGAGGTTTCATCACTTTTTTTTCAAAGAAGTGCACTTGAGGTTCTACCACCATCCTTTCATCGTATTAAGGACTAGACTGGCTAACCAAACAACCCTTAACTTTTCAACATATCTTGTTACATCTGAGTGTTATCCAAACACCCCTCCTTTCCAAACTTAGGGTTAGCCCAACAACCTCTTCTAGCTCCTAGTCAAACAAGTCAGATGTAACTCAACCAGAGCATCCATTACCACTTCACATCCGTAGGTATCAGGCAATCTTGAAGACATACACTTCCATGTATTTCACTTATCATCTTACCTCAAACTCTATGTCTATCTTTATTAAGAACACCCTCTGATTTCATCATCACGGTGATCAAACTCAACCTGATATAACTTGTAAGTTCCACTTAGCTCATGATAAAAACATCCTCATAAGGTGACAACCTCATTCCTCTTAGTGTTTGCAAACCATCCATGTATCTTTCACCTTACCAGGATGGGTTATCTTCTCTATCTCCATTGCTGGTGGCAACGTTCCAACCTACATCATCTCTTATCCTTGGTGTATGACATGCGTAATGTCCTATCTCTCACCCCCATAACAAGAGGAAATAAGCATTTGGTTGCAGTCCAAATACAGAGTTCTTCCTATTCCAAGAGTAGAGATGGTACATCCCACCTTGCCCATACACCTTTACATCTAAGTTGCACGTGCCACATATGTCTCTACGTCACAAACATTATGATATCAAACTAGTCTTACACCTACTGAGATTTATATCCTTGGTCAACATCTCCAGGTCTATAGGGTACCGGCTCTTTTGGAGTCATCCCTCTTCCCTCATACATAAAGAGAGTGCCCTACTCATCTGCCCTTTGGGTCCTATGAGTTCATGAAGGTGATCAATCTCCTAACCCATGTCCCTCAGACAATGATAGCTGTTACCTCCCGACCCTATGGTCATGTGCAACTAGGGAATTAGGCAACTCCTACTTTCATCGGTCTTATCCCTGCCTGACCCTAGGATAGACTTAGGATTCTCCATCATAGTACATGTTCACTCAGAACCTTACCCAAACCTTCATCATCTCTCTTTCTGCATTCATGGGCTGACTTTCATCCTTTCATCGGGATCATGGCAACCTGCCTACCTTGGTCAAGCCCCATACCGGTTACCTCCATGGTAACACATTCATATGCAATTAGAGATGGATATCTATGGATCTACAGGTTCATTCTCATACCATGTACTTTACACTTCGCTTCTCAAGGTCCTAAGAGACCTCTTTAGGTTACCTTAAACTAACCACAACTGATATACACTCTATCAAGGGTATCTCTCTCCCAGGATGGGAGGAAATCTATCTCTTGACAGCAAGGTCACAAAAGCTCTTAGGTCTAGGGTTTACATCCACATGAGCCTTCTTAACCCTAGCAAGCTATTAAGGCATAAACAGATCACCTACTGAACCATGCTAGGTCATACTTGTCCTCTTTCCTCAATGCTGGATCAAGATCATATCTTCCTTTATCATCAACCTAGCTATGAGGGGTTCATTACACATACCTTAAACTTAAGGGACTTCCCTTTTCCTTTATTCATGAGGCGTACCATGCTCGAAACTATAGAATCTTAATTCTCATCATGAGCATTAGGTATACCACTTCCCCTCTTAGGCCTAGGAACCCTAGGTTCACTTTTAGGTGTCCAACAACACGCTCTATCTCTGAACCATGAATCAAGCTTGCAAAAGGCATCTCGTGCACTTCCTGCCATCCTTCTTCTCGATCAACACTTAGGGTTGGGTCCTCCTTAAGGACAACTAACAAGGTACAAGGCCTCATAACCTACTACTAAACCTTTCTAGGTCTAAGTAACTCTTCTTCCTACCTCAGAAGGTAAACACATATACCGTAGGCACATAGGCACCAGATGCTTCATCTTCTATCTCTAGGGTTTGGTCCCTCTAAAGGCAACCAAGATATCATCAACTTTCAGGGATCGATCATGAAGCAACCACTATCATCCATTGTTCAGGGTTTTAGGCTTCCAACCTTCTTGCTGGGTTTCCTGCTCTCTCTAGAGCTAACCCCACATCCAACCTCACCATTAGAGGTCCCTTCTTCATGAAGGATCAACCTCAAAAGCATGCGCTACATGGGTGAAGCCTAGGTTCAGACTTATGGTTGCTCGAGGTCATTCATAACCCTTTATGCTTCATCATAATTCCTTATCCAGGGTTTCATCCTACTATCAACATTATGATGTGCCCTAGGTGCCAGCTATGCCCTACTTGCACAAGCCCATAGGGTTTCTATGTCCCTTCACTAACATCATCATCTAAGGATCTATCCTTTACCCTAACATGCACGACCCTTCATAGGGTTGGGTTGCCAAAGGTGCTAGGTCACCCATGAATCATATGGCATCCCAAAGGCATGTCCTTTCAAACACCTGGTCCAACTCATCTCTCTCTAACCATCACTTAGGGTTAGGGTTAGCATCATCCTCATAGGATGTGCCAGGTCTCTACTTGCAATGGAGATCTCTATCTCCAAGACTAACTTATCCTCCTGACAAGAAGGTCTACTCTCAGGTCTACTCTGAGGACATGACAACTTATGTCATACGACCTAAGCATGTATCTACTCTTTAATTTGCGATTAATCTATTAAGCTTATGTCCATGATATCTTATTTACATGCTTTTTATTAATTTGATGGAGGATTCCTTAAACCTTATTAACCTTACCCATACCTCAAGAGGGTGAGGAGGAGAGAGAAAACCCTAATCCTTTAAGTCCTTATCAGAATTTTTGTGATGAGAAGGGATGAATAGGATGAGATGTCCTAAAGCTATCTTATTTCGATTCATACCCTAAGATTTTGGCCAGGCAGTCACACAGATCCGGGAGTCCTCGTATTCCGACTAGCGGTGCGGAGGAAAATATTGCCAGCCCCTGGTCGTGATCCTTTTCTAGACACCTCTGTCTTTCATATAATCCTCTAATAACTCCCTTGGGTTCTATGGAGTTTGTAAAATTTAATAATTATTAATGGTTAACTGAGGAACCTAGGCTCTGATACCAAATGTTACGACCCCACCTCCCGATAACCCCCAATTAAGGGAGATCGAGAGGTCAAAGCCGCACCCATGACTTTCAGATCAAGGTTCGACAATTAACCAAGAATGATTATCAAATTTTAACATACTAAACTGAAAAGCTGTAAGAAAATAAACTTTGCATACCTTTTGAAAACTTGGATCTCTAATCTTCTATCCACACCGATACTAATCTATCTAATCCTCCTTTGCACTTTAATTCTCATTTAGTATCACATATGCCACTTTACTGTTTGTTCTTTTCATTGTACCTAAAACGCCGACAAACAAAACGTCGGTCAGCCGAAGCTGGTATGTGGGGGAAACAATAAACATGCAACTATGATAACGATGTAATCATTCAATTAATCATTTAACAACCAAGATTACGTTTTAGATATAACTCCGCGATCCAAGAGTACCCTATCCTCTGTGTTGTCCCCATGAAACCCCTCATGGTCCCACCTATAAGTGAACCAGTTTCTAAGGTTGAGTCACATGGCACTACTCGTAAGTAGCCCATTCCTTAACTCATGACAGGCTAAAGAGTCTCATGGCACTACACGTAGGTAGCCCAGTTTCTAACTCACGGTAACCTAGACCTTGCTCTAGGATTACCCTTTTTAGCCTTTTTAAAGTAACAGAGGTGGACCCGGATCTAGCTAGTTATATATACTCATTTATAGTGATAATCATAGTCACTTTACAATTGCATTAATTAAAACATCCAACTGTTATATCACGCATTGAGGGAAACGTCGATTCAATCCTCGGAAAACTAATCGGTATAGTCATAAACGTAACCACATACCTGATTTGGTGAGTCATGTAGATTATTCAACATATACTTCAGGTGTATATAATCAAGTCAATCAACAGATCCAAGCAAGTAATTCAATCATCACATAATTCCTGAAAAGAATATGTACCCTATTTATTACACACTTTATCAAGAATCTACTTTATTTACTTGGATTCACTTTATAGGGTTTTGTGTCCACTTTAGGGTTTCATTTTGCAATTAGGGTTTCCCTTCATCTTTCACCACATTAAACCCTAATTTTATGTGATTACTCAAAAACCCTAGTTATCCTATCTATTCTTCAATATTAAGGTTATCTCAACAACATATAACCCTATTTCCACATTTAAAGGCACATTACTCATCAATTAATTTCATTAAACTTCTTTTACATTAAAGCTACTATTTTTATCCCTTTTAATTCATGACAAGATCATTATGTGCATCTATCATTAATTCAAAGCTCATTAGGGTCTAATTAACATATGAACTCATTTTGCCATCAATTCCACCTTTTAGACCTTAATTACTACTTTTAGGGTATTTATCCAGAATTAAGGACTTTCATATACAAATAACTTACAACTATCATTTAACAATCATATTTTCACTTTTTTTTTCAATCTAAATATGATCTTATCTTCTTTTACCCTAAATTAGGGTTTCTAAATTATTTAATCATTCTCTTATGAGGCATAACCCTAAATCATGCAATTCTTCATTTAGATCAGGTTCGAATCTAACATTATCATTCAACATGTTATTAACACTTCAAACTAACCCATTAGGCATCATAGATTCCATCATTAACCTCATTTAGGGTTGTTAGCCTAACTTTAATACACTTTTCATTAACGTAAAGTACTTTTGCAATTAGGAACGGAATCAATATCTAATTATATTTTTAATGGATTCCTCTCGTTCTGAGGATCAAAATTCATATAAAATTTGTGTTGATCGGAGCTATCAATTAGGAGTTATGATTTTATAAAGAAATTACCTTTCCGGCCAATAGGGAAGCGCCACGTCATTAGCTTCCATGCAACGCAGTCCGCCTTCAGTTATAACCGAATTACCAAAATGCCCTCGACTTAACAGTTGGTTCTTTGGCACGCGAAAGGGTAGATTTGTCTAGAGGAAATCTGTTGTCTTCAACCTCCAGAGGGCGCGATTCAGCCGCCCTAGCCGTGTTTTGCGTGGCTACTCCCGTGCTCCTCGGACCTCCACACCCACCGGAGGTGGTTCCTTCGTCTCCGCCCCCATGCTGCGCACCCATGGGTGCCCAGATCGCGACAAACCTCGCCAACTCTCCGCTCCTCTAGCCCACGACGTGCTGTAGTCTTTGCAGACGTGTAGTCGCTGCTGTGCCCTGGTTAGGGCCTAAGGACGAGCGCTTTCCTTTCCTCTAGCAACGTGGGGTGTGGTTCCCCCAAAGCAAACCATCATAAACACCTGGTCGCTTCTTGGTTGCTCCGTTTCTCCCTGTTAGGGTTTATGGACGGAAAAGAGGAAGAAGAAGAGAAGAAACATGGACTTCTTTTGGGCTCGAACCAAAGGGTCCCCCTTTTATATAGGGGTGAGCAAGGAAGCCCTAGGTCGGCTACTTATGAACCCAAGAGTCCTTTTCCAAGTAGGAAGTCAAATCCTTCTAATAGAAGTAATATCCTCTCTCTTCTTTATCCATGATTATTTTCTATTATACTCATATTAAGAATTTGAAATTCCTTCTTTCATTTTCTTTGTACTTTCCCTTTTTATTTATTGGCCACGAATTTCTATTTTCCTTTATAGAAAATATCATCCTTTTAACCAATACTACATATTTCATTAATAAAGCAACACATTACCTTCTTATTTTGCCTTTTTAGTATTTTCTGTCTCTTTCCTCTTTATTGGGACTCCTTGGATCCCATGTTACTGCATTATTTCGAAATTCTCTTTATTGGATACTTATTATCCTTCTAGATGCATCATTATGCATTATTTCACATTATCTTGTTTATTTCTCATTAAAATAGTTCTTTTTGAGGATTTCTCTTTATTTCTCTTTTATTTTCCTCATTGGCATTCCTTTTATTATAAGAAATCCTTGGGATACAAAATTCCATAAAGGGTAACTCAATTATACATCCTTTCACTTAATTTCCACATTTTCTCATTGTTTTCAATTTCTTTCTTAATAAAGAAATACATAATTAATCTTTTCGTTTCTTATTGCTTTCTTTTTGCAACCTTGGACTCCTTGGTATCCAAGGAACCCAAGAGGCACGAAATCCTCTTTGGATTTGCCTTCTAGAAGTTTCCACATATTTCTTTTCTTAGAATTTCGATTATTCATTTACTAGTTGAATTTCCTCGGTATTTGGGCCCAATAGCCAACAAAGCCCAAAACACAACCAATCAAGGCTATTGTGAATGGAATCCATTTAATCAAAACAAAACATATCATTATTTGTTCAATTAGCTTCAATATGAGAAATTACATTTCTCACTATTTGAACCCAAAAATTGGGGTTATAACAAAGATGTTGTGTGCAATTCTGATAAAGGAAGATGATGTGTGCAATTCCAATAAAGGAAGATGCTGTGTGCAATTCCAATAAAGGAAGATGTTGTGTGCAATTCCAATAAAGGAAGATGCTGTGTGCAATTCCAATAAAGGAAGATGTTGTGTGCAATTCCAATAAAGGAAGATGTTGTGTGCAATTCCAATAAAGGAAGATGCTGTGTGCAATTCCAATAAAGGAAGATGCTGTGTGCAATTCCAATAAAGGAAGATGCTGTGTGCAATTCCAATAAAGGAAGATGCTGTGTGCAATGTCAATAAAGGAAGATGCTGTGTGCAATTCCAATAAAGGAAGATGCTGTGTGCAATTCCAATAAAGGAAGATGCTGTGTGCAATTCCAATAAAGGAAGATGTTGTGTGCAATTCCAATAAAGGAATATGATGTGTGCAATTCCAATAAAGGAAGATGCTGTGTGCAATTCCAATAAAGGAAGATGCTGTGTGCAATTCCAATAAAGGAAGATGCTTTGTGCAATTCCAATAAAGGAAGATGATTTGTGCAATTCCAACCCTAAACAAAAAGGGAAAAGCTATGTGACATCCCTAACTAATAGGAAGAACTATGTGAACATTCCCAATTACATAGAATTTGCTAAGTGAATTATCTCTGTTAGATATATATGTTTTTTTCCCTTTTGATAAGCATTCTTGAGTGATTATTGAAGTATGTTCTTTTATGCTTCTTCCTTTCAATGACATGGACATCATATGTTAGGGGTTTATGATTTGCATAAACATAAACAGTGATAAGGTGGAATTAATGAAAGGAACTTTGTGTGAATTATAAATCTATGGTATCTCCATAACATTAAGATGATATGTAGAGACTTGAGGGCATGATTAATGAATAATCTATCCCTCCTTTTTCTTGGGATTTCGAGGACGAAATCCTTATAAGGGGGGGATAATTTGTAACATCCCTGACCTGGGTTATATTCTAACCCTAGATGTTTTGCCTAATAAGATTGATTAGATGTTTAATCTTATCTTGGGAAAAGTAATTAGGGCTCATGAGAAATTTATGTTTCAATTTTGGTCATGTTTGAACAGTGTTGAAACATTGTTTTGTTAATTTTGGACTAAAGTGAACATTACCCAAGTTGAGGGGTTAAATTGCAAATGTTGCATGATAAGATGTTCCTCTGATGTGGAGACATCATAAGAATGAAGATGAGGTAGTGGTATGATTTTCACAAGCTTGGGCACCAAGATTAAGCTTGTAAAGCAGTCCTTGTGCATTAAAACCTAGTTTTGGTATAATGTGCAATTTACCCAAAACCTAGGGTTCAAAATGCAAATTACCACTTCAATAGGCATCATGTAGAGCAAAGAAAATGAAAGGGGCATCTCATTTGAATTAAGTTGGAGGAGAGAGAATCTTGATATTAAAATAATCAAGATTTAATCTTAAGTGAAACCCTAATTCAATTTAGGGCAAAAATGAATGTATTAATTAAAGGGACTTCAACCAAAATGTTATTGGTTAATTTTGAATAAGGATGGACTTTCTTTTTCCAAGATAAGTAACGAAAATATCCTAAGGAGGTGAAATTCCACTCACCTTATTATAAGTTAAAGAATTCCCACTAAAAAGATATATTAGTATTATAATGGATTAAGGTGCTTATTTTCTTTTCCCTTAATCCATGGATAATGGAAGGGAGTTCGGTGGCTTTGAGTTGCCTTTGTATGCAAGCAAACCAAGGAGGAAGAGGTGGTACTATTTTTGGGATTAGATGCATTTTAATAAGGCATTTTCTCTCTCATCAATTTCCTTATAAAAGTGCCATTTCCAAGCCCAAACAAAGGCTTTTTCGGATTTATTTCTTTCCCTTGCTTGAAAAACTGACCAAGGAGCTAGAGAGGAGCAGGAGGACGACCCCCAACCTGTTGGTAAGCCCTTGACCTTCGTTCTCCTTGATTCCATGGTGGAAATTGAAAATAAATTATGGATTCCTTCTTATTTTGATCTCCTCTTCAACCCTAGCCAACTTTTTCATCCAAAAGCTTGAAGACGAGCCTAAGGGGAGTTGCAAAAGCTTCATCCACCACTGATGGCGTGATATTGGAGCTTTAGAGCTCAATTGGAGGTGGGTTTTATAACTTGAACCCTTAATCTTATTATTGCAATCAATTCTTTATCAATTGGTGAACATTTCTACATTTCCGAAATTAACTTTGGTTGATTGATGCAATTTCCATGGAAATCACAGTAGATTTCGTGATTTTGGAGCTTGATGATGATGACATAATCATAAGCACACACCTCCCCAAATATCTTGGGCAAACGGTTTCAAAGTTTGGTTGGACCAAACGGTTTCACCAAACCGTTGGGTGACCAAACAGTTTGCAAACCGTTTGGGAGAAAACGGTTTCAAAACCATTTGAGATGGTTGACCAAGGGTTGACCGTTTGGTATTCCTGTTCATAATTATTTTGGTTGATAACCCTACAAATATGATGGGTTAACTCCCAAGGAATCGTGAGTTGAAGGCTAATCAATTAGGTAAACCTAATTGGAACAAGTGCTGATTTTCAACCTGATTAACTTGACCTTTTTGGGAAAACGGTTTCAAAACCATTTGAGTGCGTTGAACAAGGGTTGACCGTTTGATATTACTGTTCCTAATGATGTTGGTTAATGACTCACCAAATTTAATGGGTTAACTCCAAAGGCATCGTGAGTTGAAGGCTAATCAATTAGGTAAACCTAATTGGATTAAGTGCTGATTTTCAACCTGATTAACTTGACCTTTTTGGGAAAACGGTTTCAAAACCGTTTGAATGAGTTGACCAAGGGTTGACCGTTTGATATTACTGTTACTCATTATGTTGGTTAATTACTCACCAAATTTTATGGGTTAAATACCAAGGAATCATGAGTTGAAAGCTAATCAATTGGGCAAACCCTAATTGAAATTAGTGCTGAAATTGCAATGAGTTGATTTGAGATTTTGGGTTGATTAGCCCAAACGGTTTCAAGACCGTTTGGGGATCACCCAAACGGTTTCAAGACCGTTTGGGGGTCACCCCAAGACCGTTTGGAGGTCTAGGGTCAAGTATGGATATGTGTTTGAAGATCCAAAGATGTGGTATGAACCCTAATCGGCTAAGTGCTGATTTTGCAAGTGATTGAGATGATGTTTTGGGTTGATTGGCCCAAACGGTTTCAAAACCGTTTGGGGATCACCCAAACGGTTTCAAGACCGTTTGGGGATCACCCAAGACCGTTTGGAGGTCTGGGGTTAAGTATAGTTGACCAATTGAAGGTCCAAAGGTACCAAATCATATTGCAATTAAGTGTTGATTTGTTGATCAACTCAATAGACCAAACCTTGATGATTTTTCACTAGAATCCAAGGTTTGGATGAGCCAAACGGTCTCAAGACCGTTTGGAGCTCATCCAAACGGTCTCAAGACCGTTTGGGGGTCACCCAAGACCGTTTGGAGGTCTAGGGTTGAGTATGGTTAAGCAATTGAAGATCCAATGTCACTAAGTTGAAGTGTAATCAATTGCTGATTTGGTGATCAATCCAATGATCCAAACCTTAATTGGATGGATTGGATTTGAGTGATATGATGGGAAAATGGTCTCAAGACCGTTTGGAGGTCATCCAAACGACCTCAACACCGTTTGGGGTCAGGTCATACCCAATTTTGGTTGATGGTTCAATGGTTTCAAAGTAACTAATCTTACATTGATTAGTGTTGTTGAATCGTCGATTCCAAACCCTAATTCAATTGAATCAAACCCTAATTGATGACCAATTGAGGGTCAATTGAGGGTCAAATCAGTTGAAGGTTGACCTATTAAACTTAATTGAAGTATGAGTATAGGTCCAATTGACGATTGGTTCCAAGAATTCAATGATTGAAGGAATCAACATTGAAAACCCTAATTCAATTGGATACCTTATGTAATGGAGGTTCAATGTGATTGAATCTCTTAAGAATAAAGATAGTGAATGATCCATTGATCCAATGATGATTATTAATGATAATCAATGAAGGTACAAAGGTTGAAACCCTAATAGTACCTAAGTGATTAGTGCCAATTAAGGGATGAATCCCTAATTGCTATAGGATCAGTGACTTGATACACTATGTTAATCATAGTTGTATGTACTCAACTGAAGGGTGATATGACCTAATAAAGTTGAGAAGTTGATAGCATGAATTCATATATGAATATGATTCATTTGGTGATTAAGGGTTGTGATCCTTAAGTAAAGAGATCATGAAACCCTAAACATGAACATAAACCCTGATTGACAGGGTTATTGAACTCAAATCATAGTTGAGGGTGTATCCATGTAAATCCATAGTTGAGGGTGTATCCATGTGAAACCCTAGTTGAGGGAGTATCCATGTGAAACCCTAACTGAGGGTGCATCCATGTGAAACCCTAATTGAGAGTGATTTCATGAGAAACCCTAATTGGAAATTATTAGTAAACCCTAATAATGGGCAAAGTGATATGAAACCATAATAAAGGGTGATGCTATATGCAATCTCTATTCTAAAGAAGGGAGATGGTATGTGAAACCCTAATCCCTAATGAAAGAATAGAATTCATACTTGAATATGATTCATGAGGTGAACTCCTGTAGCACGACTGTGTAAGGCTGCACGGCCGTGGTGGCTTCCCTTTGCACGACCGTGGTACTCTATGCTTGACTTAGAGTTGTTTTGAAAAGGACCTAACGTGGTCTTTTTGTTAATTCCTGACTTATGGATGAATCCATAGTATTGGCAATGGCTGTATATTCCAAGTGAGTGACTAATGATCACTACTTTACATGATGAATGTGATGAACTGGTGCATAAAGTATTAGGATGGGTAATACCCTAATACAAGATAAGTATATGAACTCAAGTAAGATAATGGTGTTGAGGGAAGTGATACATCAAGATATGATAGATATCATATCCAACACCCCAAATACTGGTATACCCTGTTGTGTTATAAATCCAATATAATTGGATGAATGATATGTGAGATGTGTGATGGAAATCCTAATCCTGGTAAAGGATTAAGGGTGATACCCTTGAATTAATGATACATTTGTTTGGCATGGTGTTGATAGATGATTGATTTGTTGCTATCATATGTGCTAACCATGCAGGTATCATGAGATGATGGGCATAGCCAGGTATAAGCTATGATGCGTTATTAATTTGAATTGTTTATTGGGCCTTGGGTGCCATAATATACCTTGTTGCCAGGTAAGAGGTAGCAAGAGAGTTATGGGCCTCAAGTGCCATGATGGATGCTTGTGTAGCAAGTATCATACTTATTTTGGTCAGATGACCTAAAGGTGTTAGTTACCTGAGAATGTGGTAATAATGTTCAGATGATGAGATAAGGGTTTGAATACCCAGAATCACATGGTTATGGTATTGAAATTGTGAAGGGATGAGAGTTCCCAGTGTTGAATTGAGGGATTAAGATCCCAACATTTTGTGAAAAGAGTATGGCTACAGGCCATGACTCCACAATGATAATGTCAGGCTTTAGAATTATGATCTAAGCCTGAAGAGAGTTAATGCAGTGGTAGTGATTCTGTAGTGTGTAGATGTATACATGTTCTTCATATTCATTAAAGGATAAGTGACATGTTGATTCTATCAAGTTATCTGCTGCCATATAAATATGATTCCTCCATTCATAATTATCTTCTTAAGTTGCAATAATAATGTTACTGGCGGAGAGTTATATCTCTCGCTGGGACAATTTTTATAATTGTCTCACCCCCGTGGGAACCACATTTTTAGGTGGACGCGGACGAGGAGACAGGAATCCTTCAGTAGGCGAAGGACAATAGTAGAAGCAGGGACAACAATGAAGTCTCAGGTGGAGACATTGGCTGTTATGTCATGATTAGATGTATATAGAGTCCTATGTGTCGTCTCTGTACTCTCAGGTCCTCGGAGTTATAGTTAGTGTTTTAATGAATCGATCTGAGGTTTTGGCTTGATGCCTCGAGATTCGTATACTGTCTGTATATAATGTTTATAAGACAGTTGATGATGTAATCTCTAAAAAGAGATGGTACATGTTATGTACGTTTGAACCAGAATGTAAATGTTATGCAATGGTTCTTGTTGGAAAAGATTTCCTATGTGAGGATCTCTTTGCAAAAAGTTTTAATTTTCAGTGATTTTCAGTAATCTGTTGCAAATAATTTGCTTCCGCATTAGTTAATATTGTTTTCGCGAATCGGTCGTTACAATTGAAGTGCTAATTTATATATTACACCCTAGGTTTTGGGTAAATTGCACATTACACCAAAACTGGGTTTTCATGCACATACATTGCTTTATCAACTCTTTCTTGGTATTCAGGCTTCCATAAGCCACACCTCAGCATCATCTTCACTCTCATGATGCTTCAACACATGAGGAACATATTATCATGCACAATTTGCACTTAAACCCCTCAACTTGGGTATTTTGCACATTAGTCCAAAACAAACAAAACATTGATTTCAACAATGTTCAAAAAGGACTAGAATTGCAACATAAGTTCCTCTTGAGGCCTAATTACTTTTCATAAAATGAGATTAAGCATTTAATCACATTTCTTAATCAAAACACCTAGGGTTAAAGTATAACCCAGGTCAGGGTTGTTACACTTGGTATCGTACATGGGTGAAGTGGTATCGTTCATAGGGCCTTGGTATCGGCCATAGCAAGTGATATCAGCCATAGCAAGTGATATTGGCCATAGCAAGTTGATATCGACCATAGTGGAAGTTATATTGGCCACAAGTGAAGGGGATATCAGCCACAAGTGAGGGCATATCGTGCATGAGTAGTGAGATATCGTGCAAAGGTTCTAAGGAGAAATAAGGAGCTCAAATCTTAACCCTAAGGTAAGGCCATGATCATCTTCAATCTTGGATTGAAGCATGTATATAGGGTTATGATCTTTCTTTCTTTCCTTCTTCACCAAGTGCTTAACTATGGTGATTTCTTGTCTATGGAAGAGTTGTGAACGAGCCCTGGACCTTAGATAAGTTCTTCTTCAACCTTAGGATGTGAAGCTTTAAAGCTTGGAGCTTTGAAGTTGTTCACAAGGTGGGTTATATAACTTGAACTCAACCATGTTATTATTCATCACCTGAATTGCTATGCTTAAATGAAGTACTTTAAATTCTGAAATATTCTGAAATGGTTGACGAAATTATGAGTTCTAGTAGTTTCTTTTTTTTTTTGCAGAAGTCAGAGGGTTTTTATTCATCTCGCCCCTCTCTTGCAAGCAAAATCTTTGGGTTCAAACAAGTTTACACGTCTATCAGTAGAAATAAACTTGGTAGTACTACTACCATTACAGGACTCAGACTTAAATAATTGAAGAAGACTGTTAGGAGGCACCCTATAAACTAAGGAACCCTCCTTGGATTTTTGGTGATGTTTAGCAAGGCCATCAGCAACCTTGTTGCTCTCTCTTGGGATATAAGTGAGCTTCCAATTATTATTCCATTCCCTCCTGATATCAGCTATCCATGGCATCAGCTTCGGAACCAGAAGCATATCTCCTTCAACAGCATTGATGGTCTTCTGTGAATCAGTCTCAAAACAGATGTGGGTGCAAGTAAAACCCCTGCTAACTTCCACTGCCCAATGAACAGCCTTAACCTCGGCTTCTAAAGCATTATTGGCATAGATCTTCCTACTCCATCCCCCTATCCATCCTCCTGTCCAGTCCCTACAAACAAAAGCAATTGTTGAGAGCTTTTCCTTGCTCTTGAAGGTAGCATCCGTATTAACCTTCCAGCAGTTGAGACTCGGGGGTGTCCATCCTCCAACCTCCAGGATAGGCCTATCTTTATCTCCTTTCTTAATAGAGAAAGCTTGTTCAGTGAGCTTACAGTCCTTTCTTATAAGATGAACAATATAGTTGCTGGACAGAGCTGTCCCTTCAAACACTTGTGCATTCCTTCCTTTCCAGATTTGCCAACAACCCACCATGAAGGTCGTGCTTCTGCTGTTATCAGTATTGATACACTTCTCCAACCAATCCCAGACATCAGTTATCGAGAAGAAGTTGTTCCATAGCTTATTCCGTAGAATGGTTTTCCAAATAGCTTGGGCTCTGGGGCAGTCCCTAAGCGCATGGAGGATGGACTCCTCCTGGTCGCCGCAAATGGGGCACATAGCACTGGTAGTCCACCCTCGATCCATCCTTCTCTTGTTAGTTAGAATAGCCTTGTGACCGACCAACCAGAAGAAAAATTTAATTCTGCTCGCCACCTTAGCGTCCCAGATGATGTTCCACCTTCCATGGACTTTAACATCCTTGTTCTGACGAAGGAGCTGGTAGGCACTCTTAATCGTGAATTGTCCAGTGTCAGAGTGATCCCAAGCTAGGACATCCTCCTCCTCCCTTTGTCGAGGAATATTGGTTTTGGTAACCTGGGCTACAATATCATTCGGTAACCAAGCAGACAGGAAATCAGTGTCCCATTCATTGTTCAAGTTAATCAGGCTCTCTACTTTCAAATCTTTCAGTTCCTCCGGAATGGGTCGACGGCTGTAATGGAACAACCTGTTATCGAGGGCATTCCATTTGTCATACCAGACGTTTATGTTATGACCAGTAACCGGTATCCAAGTCGAATTGTTGGAGATGAAATCCTTATAGTGCAGGGATGCACGTCCAAGCCTGGACAGGTTAAGCCCTTTCCCTTCAGTGTAATTGCTGTACTTACGAGCCATGCTAGTGCTCCAGCTAGAGTTCCTTTTAGTAGCTATATCCCAGGCATGATTGGCAATGTAAGCGGCGTTCAGCTCTCTCATACTTCGGATCCCAATACCTCCATGCTCCTTACTGCAAGTGAGCTTGTTCCAGGAAACCATCGCGAGCGGGTGGCTTTTATGATTTCCACCCCAAATAAAACTATGGATCGAGCTATCAATGCGATCGCAGACTTTGAAAGGGATTACAACCGTTTGCATCACATAGCTAGGAATAGCAGTGAGAGTAGATTTTGCCAGGCACACTCGTCCAGCCAGGTTCAGGCAGCGGGCAGACCACGCAGCAGTAGCAGACTCAATCTTCCTAAGAGTAGGATTGTAAGTGTCTTTGTTCACTCTGCCATGAATGAGGGGGACTCCTAGGTATCTGCCTAGGTTGTTTGTAATGGTGAATCCACTAATTCTACCAATTCTGGATTTCGTGGTTTGGCTAACATTTCTAGAGAAGAAGATGTTAGATTTTCTAACCGAAATGGCTTGACCAGAAACCCGTCCAAACTGCTTGAAGCATCAAAGAATGGTTTTCATTTCTTTTGTATCAGCCTTGGCAAAGAGGACCATATCATCAGCAAAGCATAGATGTGAAATGCTAGGACCTGATTTGGAGAGTTTGACAGGAGTCCATTGTTTCTCCAGAACCAGCTTGTCGATGGCTTGGCAAAGGCGGTTTAAACAAAGCACAAACAGGTAAGGCGATAGAGGGTCGCCTTGTCGCAGACCTCTAGTAGATTTGAAGGACCCCGCTTCTCGTCCACTCCAAATAATAGAGCTATCACCAGTAGAGATGGACTGTATAATGTAATCACAGATGGATTTGGGGATGCCCGTTCTATCAAGAGTGTCCCTAATGAATGGCCAAGTCATTTTGTCATAAGCTTTAGACAAATCGATTTTAATTGCCATCATCCCATTTCCCGTTCTCCTGTTCCTCATAAGATGAATGATCTCTTGAGTAATGACAATATTATCTGAGATCTTTCTGCCAGGTACAAAAGCACTTTGCGCCGGAGACACCCACTGAGTAAGGTGGGATTTGATTCTCTCAACAATGATCTTGGATGTGATCTTCAGACTAAGGTTATTTAGAGAAATAGGTCGAAAGTGTTCACACACTTCAGGTTTAGGATTCTTTGGTATTAGCACAATAGTCGACCTACACATATCTTTATCAAGCTCACCCCCCAGGAGAGCCTTGTTAATGGTCAGAAGTAAAGAGTGCTTGACGGTATGCCAGTTCTTCTTGATGAAGTTGCCATCCGCACCATCAGGCCCTGGTGCCTTGTGTGGATTCAGCTTGGACACGATCTTGTGGATCTCTTCCAGAGTGGTATTAGAGCTTACCCTCTGTTGTTCCTCCTTGCTCAGCTTATTAAAATGACCAATATACTCGTTAATATCAGCAGCAGATGTGGTGACGGGCTCAGTGAATAATTTCTTGAAATAACTAAGTATGAGAGCGCGCATATCCTCCTCATTACTGGTCCAAACACCATTATCGTCTTTGAGCATGGTAATGGTGTTATGACGTCTTCTTTGTTTAACATAAGTATTATAAAACTTTGTGTTGAGGTCTCCATCAGTCAGCCAATTAATATGGCTTTTTTGTCTCGCATCCTCCTCTTCCTTCTTCAGGATTTCCCCATACTGAAATTCCATGTCGGTAATCATATTGGCAGTGATTTCGTCAAAATTCTCAGCTAGATTCTTTTGCAGCAGGTCGATGTTTCTAAGGAGTCTCTTCTTATCATAAGCAGTCCTTTTCATATTATTATCCGCCCATTTATTGATGGCCTCGTGTGAGTTCTTCAAGGCTTCATTGAAACTTAGGTTGGAGTTCCAGTTGAGTTTGACAGTACACTGAAAGTCCTCCGTGTTATTCCAGGAATCTCTGATAAAGAAACGGTTGGGACGAGGAAATCGCTGCGTGTTCCCAACCGCAATGGGACAATGGTCAGAGAAGGTCTTAGGGAGATGCTCGATGATGAACGTAGGATAGTTGTTGAGAAACTCAGTGTTGGCCACTGCCCTATCTAACCTTTCCTGCAAGCCTCCATGGATATATGTGAACTTTTGTCCGTTGAAGCCAAGGTCTGTAAGACCTGCCTCCATCAGGGTGTTACTGAACACACGAGCTTCATTGAAGTTATAGTGTGTGCTTCCACTCTTCTCCTCTGGCAGCAGCGTAGTGTTGAAATCGCCTAAGACAATCCAAGGCATGGTAAAGCTCCTGCCCATCGATACCAGGTGTTTCCAGAGCAGGTTTCTAACCGAAACATTTGGGTGAGCATAAACGAAGGTGACCAGTACCTTGTTATTGACCTTACAAGTAATGAATTGTCGGTGGCTGTTGATGATTTGAACAGAGCATTCGTCCTCTTTCCAACAGACCCAAATACCTCCCGAGAAACCCCGAGCTTCGCATCGAAAAGATTTGTTGAAGCCAAGCTTCTTAATCGTAGATTCAGCCTTTCCACCGCTGATACGAGGTTCCAGGATACCGACTAGGCGAGCTTTCTTTAAGGAGACTAACTCTCTGAGGACACGACATGTATCTTTATTGCCGATTCCCCTAACATTCCAACAGATCGTATTGATCATTAAACTAACAAACAAAAGAGAGGATAGGAGAGCAACAATTACTGGTCGTTCTCCTGTGGATCCCTGTTCTCTCGCTCTTCCTCGCCCTCGTCATCTCCTTCCAGTACTGATGTTAGGCCCGAGTTCAGTCGCTGGCTCGTCCTTCTTTTTTCATTAGGAGGTTTAAACTTGGTGTGCTTCAGTTTAGGGATATTCCCTTTGCTCTTCCGTTCCCCAGGGTGAGGTGGGATTGCAGAAGATCCATTCTTCTTTATGTGTGACATGATCCCAGCGTCATGATTGATAACCTGTTTCATATTTACCCCAATGAGAGTTTCACCTTGAAGACGTGGATTTGCTTCTGATGTTTCCTTCGTCTCCCCATTCTCAGCAGTTTTATGATATGTATCTTCTGTCATTTCATCATGTTCCTCTATCTGTATGACCTCCTGTATGACCTCGTCAACATCTGGATTGACAGCAATATGATCCTTTATGTTCTCCTGGCCTTGATTTTCAGTGATCTTGATCTCCTTCAGGACCTGTCTTTTATCATCGCTGCTCTGTATACGTTTCTTCTTCCACACCTTATCTTCTTTTCTATTTTCTCGAGCATGGCCATTCTCCATGTTTCGTTGTTCTTCTTCCAGCTGTTGCTGAACAACCTCATCCTATGCCTCAGATTCCTTAGTAATTTCTTCAAGGTCCACCAACGACTGAAACTTGTTCCTTTGCGTTGGTTTCTCTTGTTGCTTTTCAGTATTCCTGGCTCTCTCATTGCTGCGTTGCTTATTGACAGAACTCTTCCTTCGTTGGGTGTGCCACTTGTTAATGGACTTCTCACTATCATCATTAGTACCCGACTGAGGTGGATCTCTGTTTAGGTTGCCTTCTTTGTTCTGCCCAATACGTGTGCATCTCTCCTGGGAGTGTCCCAACTTTCCGCATCCATTGCAGGTTTCAGGGAACGCCTCATACTCAACTTGGTATATCACATCATTAATGGCAATGGTGTGAGTCATAGGTTTCATGGTGTCCACTTCCACAGCAAGTCTCGCGAACTTGCTTCGAGTTCTTGACATAGTGTGTGCGTCTACCTTCACAAGACTGCCCAGAGCTAGTCCTATGTAGTCGAACATAGTCGGGACGTAGAGGTGCAACGGTAGATTCAGAATTCTAACCCAGGTGACAAGGTAGTGGGGTAGGTCAACCGTGGGTCTAAAGGACGGGTGCCATTGCCAAACAGCTAGGCAACACCCGAACAGTTTCCATGGACCTCCAGTCAGAGCTGTGTCAAAATCTCGTGCGCAGGAAAATTGGACTACATAGTGTCCTAGATCCATTTCAAATATATTAAATCTGCCGATCGGTTTCCATAACAGCTTTAGTCGATCCCGCATAGTCATATATCCCACATCTGTGCCGATGAGCCTCGCAACAACTGTATACATCCACGGCCTTGCTAGCGTTTCTTCTACATCTGGATTAATTGTCAGTGAAGGTCTCACATCTCCCAGGTTAAGTTGAACATCCGAGACCGACAGAGATGTCTCGTACAGTGTTTCGAGGAAGACGTCTTTCTGCTTGTTTGAATGAGGATCGGTTATATTAGGATAGAAATCTTCGTCGTGTACTGTCGACGACCCTCCCTCTTCCGCCATGTTCTTCTGAGGACCCCAAACCCTAACTGATGGTTGTTCAAAGTTTGCGTACAGTAGGGGAAACTGTTCCTTCTGCGCAAGGGCGTCTATCATATCTTCAGATGAAGCTGTGTTGTTGGGCTGAATACCAGATCCTTTCATGCCTGCGTATTGAAACTCAAAACCGATTGCCGGAATCCCAACCCTAACTCCTTTGTTAGCTTGGCCTCCGGGGTCTGCTTGCTTCTCCGGATCCTTCCACGGTGCGCTCTCCTCATAGAGAGAGTGTTCCACTCCTTCTCCTGGAACGCTGTGTCCCCCCCCCCTTGGATCATGGTTCCCCCGATATGCGTGCCCACGGCCGCCGCCGCCATGCCCTCCTCGTCCCCCTCGGCCCCCGTCCATACCAAATTCGATTTTTTTAAGGTGATAGTTCTAGTAGTTTCTTAGACATGTTATCCTTGTACTAGAACAAGTAGAATGAAGGTCTAGAGCTTGAAGATGATGGTATCACCTTATACAGGGATATTAGGTTCAAGCACACAAGCAAGCACCTCTAACCTGATATAGTGATGCACCTACTCCACTAAAACGATATGAATATGAGTTTATACTTTCTTGCACAATATGGTAAGGTAGTATACACCTCTTGGACGATATGATGTCAAGCATACAACTCAAAAATGATATTGGGTTAAGAACACACCTCTTGCCCGATATGGTGTGAAGCGCACACACACCTCTTTTCCCGATATGGTGTGAAGCACACACACACCTCTTTCCCTGATATGGTGTGAAGCACACACACACCTCTTTGCCCGATATGGTGTGAATCACACACACACCTCTTTTCTCGATATGATGTGAAGCATACACACACCCCTCTGCCCAATATGGTGTGAAGCATACACACACCTCTCTACCTGATATGGTGTGAAGCATACACACACCTCTCTACTCGATATGGTATGAAGAATACACACACTTCTCTGTCCGATATGGTGTGAAGCACACATTCACCTCTAAAGTGATATGGAAGCAAGCATACACCTCAAACCCGAGATGGTAAGCACGCATACAACTCATACCCAATATGGTAAGCACACATACACCTCTAAAGTGATATGGGTAGCAAGCACACACCTCGTACCCGATATGGTGGAAGCACCTCAAAACCCATATGAAGAAAAGCACCTTAGATGCAATGTACTTGATGGAGTAACACATGAAGTGTCTTATATAAATTCATACATTAAGAGGTATGGAGTTTAATGAATATTGATTAAGTAGGCTAATGAACCTTGAAGGAAAGGTTGAGCCAACTTAATAAAGTATGAAGTGATCAACATCCTAGTAAGGATGAGAGAGAAACTCATACATCTATGATAATCATGAAATTAGCATACATTGATACTCCTAGTATGTGTGGAGACTGAATTAGGGTTTGATTCTTGATAAATGTACTTGAAAACCCTAGATGGTTTTATAAGAGAAACCTTAACCCTAATGAAAGGTAATGATAAGAGTTGAAATTATATTTGGTTAATAAAGGAGAAACCTTAACCATATTGAAACCATGTCGGTAGCATGAGATAATGAGCATAGCTAAGTATGAGCTATGATGTTAGATATAATACAATTTAATGGACCTTGTGAGCCACGTGATTAGTTGTTGCCTAGTGAGAGGTGACAAGATGTTTAATGGGCCTTTTGAGCCATGTGATTAGTTGTTGCCTAGTGAGAGGTGACAAGATGTTTAATGGGCCTTGTGAGCCATGTGATTAGTTGTTTCCTATTGAGCGGTGACAAGATGTTTAATGGGCCTTGTGAGCCATGAGAATAGTTGTTGCCTAGTGAGAGGTAATAAGATGTTTATAAAAGTTTCATGTAATAAATGATAATGTTCAAATAAACTAGGAAATGGAAACTTAGTAACATAATAATAATAATAATAAATGGATACAATAATAATAATGAAATCTCAATCATACATGCTTTATGCTTATAGCCAAATAAGGGCTATAGTGTTTTAAATATGCTTAAAGGAGATAAGAGGAATACTTGTATTATATAAAGGATGTGAATAAGTATGATGGCTTGGCCAAGGTATAATGCCTAGTAAAGGTGATGTGGTATTCAGTGATGAGATGCATATGATTGACATAGTCCAATGCCTCGAATAGATGCACAAGATTGGCATAGTCCAATGCCTGGAATAGTTTCACAGGATTGGTAATAACCCAATGTCTGGATGTTAATAACAGGATTGGTAATAACCCAATGCCAGGCTGTTAATCACAAGATTGGTAATAACCCAATGCCTGGTTGTTAATCACAAGATTGGTAATAACCCAATGCATGGTTGTTAATCACATGATTGGTAATAATCCAATGCCTGGTTGTTAATCACATGATTGGTAATAACCCAATGCTTGGTTGTTAATCACAGGATTGGTAATAACCCAATGTCTGTCTGTTCATCACAGGATTGGTAATAACCCAATGCCTGGCTATTAATCACATGATTGGTAATAACCCAATGCCTGGTTGTTAATCACACGATTGGTAATAACCCAATGTCTGGCTTTTTTTTTGATGACCCAGGAGCGCCGTTGGGCTGCACCCGACGCCTACCTGGGGGGACTCGAATAGCATGCAAACTCGAGAACCCGGTTAAACCAGATCAGAGGTCGGCTGACCTGACATGCTCAATTCATTTTCGAGAGTGTTGCAGCTGGGTTTTGAACCCGTGACCCTTTGTTAGGGGGCCCCGAGCCTCAACCAGTGCGCCAACTCTCGCCGACCCCAATGTCTGGCTATTAATCACATGATTGATAATAACCCAATGCCTGGCTGTTAATCACATGATTGGTAATAATCCAATGTTTGGTTGTTAATCACAGGATTGGTAGTAACCCAATGCATGGCTATTAATCATAGGATTGGTAATAACCCAATGCCTGGTTGTTAATCACATGATTGGTAATAACCCAATGTCTGGATATTAATCACAGGATTGGTAATAACTCAATGCCTGGCTGTTAATCACAAGATTGGTAATAACCCAATACCTGGCTGTAATATCACATGATTGGCATAGTCCAATACATGGAATAGTTGCACATGATTGGCATAGTCCAATGTCCAGAATAACCTTACAGGATTGTCAAAGCCAATACTTGGACAAATGATGATGATGTATATTCACATGACTGGTACAATTCAATATATGATTAGCACATTGGCTGAGGCCAACAGATAGAAATTAGAATGATTCATGGATGTCATACCATGATAATGAGTATCACATGATAAGCTTGAGATGTTGATATAGTATGATGGGTAAATGATATACATGTTCTTCCTATTCCTTATGAAGAGAATAGATGATTTACTACTCTATCATAGATAGTTGCAATGCTTTAAAATATGAGAATGTTCTAAACTGCTTATCCTCTGCTTAGTTTAATACTATTTAACTATGATAATAACATTGTTGGCGGAGAGTTATATCTCTCACTGGGACAATTGTCTCACCCCGTGGTATCCACATTTTTTTAGGTAGATGTGCATGAGGGGGATTGAGACTGTACTACAGAGAAAGAACAACAGTAGCAGGGACAACAGTGACAGCTCAGGTTGAGTGTACTATCTATCGTGTCTTGTAGATAGAATTTCTATGTGTCATCTCTGTACTCTCAGGTCCTTGGATTTAGTACGTGTTGGTTTTATGAACAATATGAGATTTTGGCTTGTATGCCTCGAGGTTTGTTTTTGCTTTATGTATACGTTTTGAGAAAGCAATTGTTATATGTTATCCTCGAGAAGAGATGGTACAATGTATGTACAATATATGATCAATGTGAATATCAGGTTTTGGTTCTTCTTTAAAGAGTTTTCCTGGAAATGGATCTCCTTGCAAAAAGAATAAAAATGGTTTTAATTTTAGTGATTTTTTGTTAATCTGATTCTTATGATTATTCTACATATTTAGTAACGATTTGGCTGTCAGTTTGGTGGCGGTCATTACAAGTTTGGTATCAGAGCTTAAGGTTCTCTTAGTCTATAGAGACATAGGACTAAGGTGTTGAGTTTGTGTTAGTGTCCTCCAGTATACCCTATAGTAACTTCTGCTTATGCTGAAGAAACGGTGAAGTTTAAAAATGACTGGAGAATATGAGGAACACATTGCTTAGAGAAATGTTGTTGCACCAGGAAAGGGTGCAAGGGATCAGGCAAGAGAAAAATGAGTGCCTAAGAATTCCCATCATGATCCGATCAGGATAAAGAATCCTATATTTATGCTCTTGATAGGCAGGTTAAGACAACATTGATACATATAGTAGACTAGATACTAGCATTACAACCTAGGTTACCATTTCTTAATGCAAAAACTTTGAGCTTTAAAAAGGATTCCTGAATGACATGGTCATGTTAGAACAATGGAAATGTTGGAAGTATTAACATATGGTAAGAAAATAGACTCTGCCATAAGTTTAGACAGATAGTATATCTATGATGGCAGTGCCCAAGAAGGGGGAATAAACCGAGAATTAAGGAAATGTCATTACAATTCTAGAGACATTTGCCTAGTTGTTCTAAAAATCCAAAGTTTTCAGTGCCACCAGTGCAATAAACACCCAGTGCACCAGGGTAGTAATCACTATGTAAAGGCAAAAGTCCTAACTTTTCACATGTAAGAACCCATGGCTTAATTTTTGCATTGGTAATGAGACCGATAAGACTATGGTATGAGGACAAGACATGGACATGTTAAGCATACTAAACCCTTTTATTAAAAACGAAGGTAGTAAATGACCCGACAACTGAGGCAGACTCGAAAGGGCTTACGAAAGTTACAACCTAATAGTGTAAAAAGGCAAAATAAACAACATGAAATAGCTAGACTCTATGTTTGAGTCAACCTGAAGTGGTAGATGATTGTGAGGGGTGACAGTCAGATAGATCTTTTTCATTCTCATACGTCTTCTCTTGATTTTATCTGATAATCATAAGAAGGTAGTTGTTGTTGAGCTTCCTTTAATGAGTCCTATGAGGACATGAGGAAGAGATAAGAAGGATGAGAACCTATATTTAGATTAATATTCTCTTATATGTTTTGAAATTTCTCTCTTCATGTAGAAATGGAAGAGATGTAAAAGAAATACCAGAGAAAATCAGAGGTATTAAATAGTAAAACTTAAAGAGATGAAACATAATATAAAACAAATGCATACTAACTAATTTCAGTCCTTGAATACCTTGGCTAGGTATTCATCTATTGAAGGAAAGGTAAGTATGGAACTCTTAGATTGTTATCTTTCTGATTAATCTGATCAAGTAGTCATTTTGAGACAACCTAAAGAGCTTAATGAGTAGAAGATGTGGCATGGATATGTCTACCACATCCTAATTGATATATGGAGGAATCTGAGTTAATCATAGATCAACTTTTAAACAAAAGGAGATGTTTAGTATAATGTATACCTTGCTCTGAGGACCTAGAGGTAACAGTTGCCTGATGAAAGGTGACAATATTAAGTGATGTACTAATGGTTGGAATACCCAGATTTAGTAATCATGGTGATGATTATGCTAAGGGATGATGATATGTAATCATATTTATAATTCATAGACTGATGGCAAAGAACCTAAGAGGAAACAAAATTGAATGACACATGAACGATTGAGAGTTCATGCAATACTCAAGAAAGGTGAGAACCTCTTTTCTTTAATAAAAAAACCTGGATAATAATGGGGCAATAAAAAGGACTATGTTTCCTTGTGTTCTTTCCTTTTGGGAACATGAAAATCAAGTAAGTCTTATGACACTTGATGTGTAGGGATTCTAAGTAATCTATAGAAGGATACTTTGAAAAGTATTAGCTTGTCCAGGATTTTAGTTCCAAGACAAAGTATATGTGTTAAGTAATGTTCCGAGATGAAAGAAAGGTCATATTATATGTTTGGTTTTAGTAATAATAACAGAGGATGGAAAGGATGATGATGTGATGTGTTTTTGGCACATATAATGGATACCAAGGTAAAGAATCCTAGTATCCAAGAACTTTCAATGATATGAGAAGATGGGCACATGACTCCTGATAAGATGAATAATGTTTGGTTACCTAGAAGGGCCAACTTTGAAATTAGTCTAGTTACATATTGTAGTATGGATACCATATGTTAGGGGTTTATGCCTCGCATAAACATGACATCAACAAAGATGTATGAGTTGAAGGAACAATAGAAGAATTGTTTTGGGAAAAGTTGATCAAGCTAAAGACAACTTCTTAGAATATCTCTATCTAGATTTGTTGAGGTGGCTTATACATAACATCTAGAGATACCTCTGAGATCATTCTTCTTTAATAAGTAGCCTCTCCTTATGATAAGAAAATAAATAGCTAAAGGGATAATTGATACAAGTCATAAGAAAGTTTAGTGTTGTGTCAGTAGATTTGAGTGGCACAATAGATGCATGATAATACTTGTAGTCCCAAGTGGGTGACCGAACACAACTCTGGTCTTTCCTTAAAAGAGAAATGACAAACTAAGTGAGAGTATAGAAAACTCCCAAGATCAAGGTTCTTATTACATAAAGATGTAAGTTGAAAAGGTGACAAATCAGTGAGGTTTGACACCTGAGTTAAATAAGGTATGTATAATGATTCTCTGACTAAGAAAAATGTTACCTGACACAAATTTGACTCTACAATCAATAATGAAAAGGACAGTGGAGTATGTGTCATGTATGACAGATTCTATGATAACCATGTGTGAAAGAACTTTGTGTTGATCAAATTTCTATGGCATCTCCATGACATTAAGATGTTATGTGGAGACTTGATGATATGATTAATGAATAATATTTGTCTCCCTTTACCTGGGATTTTGGGGATGAAATCCTTGTTAGGGGTTTATAACTTGTAATGACCTTGACCTAGGTTATGAGGTAACCCTATTTTTTTTTGTCTAAGTAAGTTGTTTAGAACTTTAACATAATCCTCTAAAGTTTTTTTCTATCAGGTAACAAACTTATGTTTCAAATTTGGTCCTGTTTGAATAATGTTTGAGCAATGTTCTCATGTTTTGGACCAAAATGCAATTTACCCAAGATGAGGGGTTATATTGCAATTTGTCACATGTTGAATGTTCCCTAAGTGTTTTAGCATCATTATATAAATAATGATGCAAGGTGGTGTCTTGTGGAAAGCCTAAATTCCAAGTTTGAACTTGTTTGAATAATGTTGGTGACTTGTGTACCAATTTTGGTGCAAGTTGTAATTTACCCAAAATATAGGGTTGATATGAAAATTACCACATCTAGAGTGTCCCTACTCCCTCTTAGTATCATTTAGGGGAGATAGAAATAATTATTCACCATGTTTGAATCAATTATGAGTGACAATATTCTTGGTGATGAAAAGACCAAGAAAGGGGTTTGAATGGAAACCCTAATTTGAGCTTGTATTAGGTGTATCGGGTTATAGTGTTAAATGGGAGTCCCTATCTGCCAAGGAGCCAAAGAGGATACCCCCATATCATGTTTTGAACTCTTTGACTTTTCAAAAACTAGCTAAGAACCTCAATAAAGCAATGGATATTGGCTTGCAAATTTCCATGGGAAAGGTTACATTGAATTGAGAATATAATAATGTGAGTGGAAGTGGCTTGTCCTAGAACATAACCAAAGGAGGCCGACCCTTATCCCTTGCATTATCCTCAAGTTTTTATTTTGCATGGCAATATAAAGATGGAGTGCATGCAAGTACATGTGTCAATCCATGCATGGCCATGTGGCACCTACTAGTAGTAAATTGATGACACCTCATATACACACTTTTTCATGAACCTCAAGTATATGTACTCTTCCTTTCACCCCTAAGTGAACTTTTTCGAATCCTACCACCTCCTTGCTCTTAGATATTGTGCATGGAGTCTTGGTATCATGCATGGGTGAAGTGGTATAGTTCATAGGGCCTTGGTATCGGACATAGCAAGTGATATCAGCCATAGCAAGTGATATAGGCCATAGTAAGTTGATATCGGCCATAGTGGAGTTATATTGGCCACAAGTGAAGGGGATATCGGGCACAAGTGAGGGCATATCGTGCATGCGTAGTGAGATATCGTGCAAAGGTTCTAAGGAGCAAGAAGGATCTCAAATCTTAACCCTAAGGTAAGGCCATGATCATCTTCAATCTTGGATTGAAGCATGTATATAGGGTTATGATATTTCTTTCTTTCCTTCTTCACCAAGTGCTTAATTATGGTGATTTCTTGTCTATGGAGGGGTTGTGAACGAGCCCTAGACCTTGGAGAAGTTCTTCTTCAACCTTAGGACGTGAAGATTTGGAGCTTGGAGCTTTGAAGCTGTTCACAAGGTGGGTTATATAACTTGAACCCAACCATGTTATTATTCATCACCTAAATTGCTATGCTTAAATGAACTACTTTAAATTCCGAAATATTCTGAAATGGTTGATGAAATTATGAGTTCTAATAGTTTCTTAGACCTGTTATACTTGTACTAGAACAAGTAGAATGAAGGTCTAGAGCTTGAAGATGATGGTATCACCTTATAAAGGGATATCGGGTTCAAGCACACAAGAAAGCACCTCTAACCCGATATGGTGATGCACCTACTCCACTAAAACGATATGGATATGAGTTTATACTTTCTTTCATGATAAGGTAAGGCCTTGGACAATATGAGGTCAATCATACACCTCAAAAATTATATTGGGTTAAGCACACACCTCTTGCCCGATATGGTGGAAGCACACACACACCTCTTTGCCCGATATGGTGTGAATCACACACACACCTCTTTCCCCGATATGGTGTGATGAACACACACACCTCTTTGCCCGATATGGTGTGAAGCACACACACACCTTTTTTCCTAATATGGTGTGAAGCATACACACACCTCTCTGCCCGATATGGTGTGAAGCATACACATGCCTGTCTGCCCGATATGGTGTGAAGCATACACACACCGCTCTGCTCGATATGGTGTGAAGCACACATACACCTCGAAAGTGATATGGAAGTAAGCATACACCTCAAACCCGAGATGGTAAGCACACATACACCTCATACCCAATATGGTAAGCACACATACACCTCTAAAGTGATATGGGTAGCAAGCACACACCTCATACCCGATATGGTGGAAGCACCTCAAAACCCATATGAAGGAAAGCACCTTAGATGAAATGTACTTGATGGAGTAACTCATGAAGTGTCTTATATCAAGTCATACATTAAGAGGTATGGAGTTTAATGAATATTGATTAAGTAGGCTAATGAACCTTGAAGGAAAGGTTGAGCCGACTTCATAAAGTATGAAGTAATCAACATCCTAGTAAGGATGAGAGAGAAACTCATACTTCTATGATAATCATGAAATTATCATACATTGATACTCCTAATATGTGTGGAGACTGAATTAGGGTTTGATTCCTGATAAATGTACTTGAAAACCCTAGATGGTTTTATAAGAGAAATCTTAACCCTAATGAAGGGTAATGATAAGAGTTGAAATTATAATTGGTTAATAAAGGGGAAACCTTAACCATATTGAAACCATGCCGGTAGCATGAGATAATGAGCATATCTAAGTATGAGCTATGATGTTACATAAGATACAATTTAATGGACCTTGTGAGCCATGTGATTAGTTGTTGCCTAGTGAGAGGTGATAAGATGTTTAATGGGACTTGTGAGCCATGTGATTAGTTGTTGCCTAGTGAGAGGTGAAAAGATGTTTAATGGGCCTTGTGAGCCATGTGATTAGTTCTTACTTAGTGAGCGGTGACAAGATGTTTAATGGGCCTTGTGAGCCATGAGAATAGTTGTTGCCTAGTGGGAGGTAACAAGATGTGTATAAAAGTTTCATGTAAGAAATGATAATGTTCAAATAAACTAGGAAATGGAAACTTAGTAACATAATAATAATAAATGGATACAATAATAATAATGAAATCTAATCATACATGCTTTATGCTTATAGACTAATAAGTGCTATAGTGTTTTGAATATGCTTAAAGGAGATAAGAGGAATACTTGTATTATTAAAGGATGTGAATAAGTATGATGGCTTGGCCAAGGTATAATGCCTAGTAAAGGTGATGTGGTATTCAGTGATGAGATGCACAAGATTGGCATAGTCCAATGCCTGGAATAGATGCACATGATTGGCATTGTCCAATGCCTGGAATAATTTCACATGATTGGTAATAACCCAATGTCTGGCTGTTAATCACAAGATTGGTAATAACCCAATGCTAGGCTATTAATCACAAGATTGGTAATAACCCAATGTCTGGTTGTTAATCATAAGATTGGTAATAACCCAATGCTTGGATGTTAATCACAGGATTGGTAATAACCCAATGCCTGGCTATTAATCACAAGATCGGTAATAACCCAATGCCTGACTATTAATCACATGATCGGTAATAACCCAATGCATGGCTGTTAATCACAGGATTGGTAATAACCTAATGCTTGGATGTTAATCACATGATTGGTAATAACCCAATGCCTAGTTGTTAATCACATGATTGGTAATAAACTAATGCCTGGCCGTTAATCGCATGATTGGCAATAACCCAATGCCTAACTGTTAATCGTAGGATTGGTAATAACCCAATGCCTGGCTGTTAATCACATGATTGGTAATAACCCAATGCTTGAATGTTAATCACATGATTGGTAATAACCCAATGCCTGGCTGTTAATCACATGATTGGTAATAACCTAATGCCTGGCTGTTAATCACATGATTGGTAATAACCCAATACCTGGTTGTAATATCACAGGATTGGCATAGTCCAATACCTAGAATAGTTGCATAGGATTGGCATAGTCCAATGCCTGGAATAACCTCATAAGATTGGCAAAGCCAATACTTGGACAAATGATGATGATGTATATTCACACGACTGGTACAATTCAATATCTGATTAGCAGATTGGCTGAGACCAACAGATAGAAATTAGAATGATTCATTGATGTCATACCATGATAATGAGTATCACATGATAAGCTTGAGATGTTGATATGGTATGATGGGTAAATGATATACATGTTCTTCCTATTCCTTATAAAGAGAATAGATGATTTACTGCTCTATCATAGATAGTTGCAATGCTTTAAAATATGAGAATGTTCTAAACTGCTTATCCTCTGCTCAGTTTAATACTATTTAACTGTGATAATAACATTGTTGGCAGAGAGTTATATCTCTCGCTGGGACAATTGTCTCACCATGTGGGACCCACATTTTTTTAGATAGACGTGCACGAGGGGGATTGAGACTGTACTGTAGAGAAAGAACAACAGTAGCAGGTACAACAATGACAGCTCAGGTTGAGTGTACTATCTGTCGTGTCTTATAGATAGAAGTCCTAAGTGTCGTCTCTGTACTCTCAAGTCCTTGGATTTAGTACGTGTTGGTTTTATGAACAACCTGAGATTTTGGCTTGTATGCCTCAAGGTTTATTATTGCTTTATGTATATGTTTTGAGAAAGCAACTGTTATATGTTATCCTCGAGAAGAGATGGTACAATGTATGCACAATATATGATCAATGTGAATATCAGGTTTTGGTTCTTCCTTAAAGAGTTTTCCTAGAAATGGATCACTTTGCAAAAAGAAAAAAATGGTTTAATTTTTAGTGATTTTTTATTAATCTGATTCTTATGATTATTCTGCATATTTAGTAACAATTTGGCTATCGATTTGGTGGCGGTCGTTACAACATTCACTCAAAAATGGGCGCATTGAGGGCATTACTAGGTACATTCAATCAAAATTGGGTGCATTCACTCAAAAGTGGGCGCATTAAGGGCATTACTAGGCGCATTCAATCAAAAGTGGGTGCATTCACTCAAAAGTGGGTGCATTGAGGGCATTAGTAGGTGCATTCAATCAAAAGTAGGTGCATTCACTCAAAAGTTGGCACATTGAGGGGATTACTAGGCGCATTCAATCAAAAGTGGGCACATTTACTCAAAAGTGGGCGCATTGAAGGCATTACTAGGAGCATTCAATCAAAAGTGGGTGCATTGAGGGCATGACTAGGCACATTCAATCAAAAGTGGGCGCATTCACTCAAAAGTGGGCGCATTGAGGACATTACTAGGCACATTCAATCAAAAGTGGGCGCATTCACTCAAAAATGGGCGCATTGAGGGCATTACTAGATGCATTCAATCAAAAGTGGGCACATTCACTCAAAAGTTGGCGCATTGAGGTCATTACTAGGCACATTAAATTAAAAGTTGGCACATTGAGGGCATTACTAGGCACATTCAATCAAAACTGAGCATATTTAGTACAATAGTGTTAATGCGTCAATTATAGTGTGAATACGCCTACTTCCTTAATGTTGTGCATAAATAATAAAAGAACACAAATTGTTGCATAATGCACATTCAATAGTGTGCACATGCAATTAATATTGGACACATTTAATTAAAAGTGGATGCATTCAATTAAAAATGATATTTATGCACATACTCGCCCCTTTAATTTTATTTTTCATAGTTGTAAAAAAATGTACATTTTTTAAAGTATATCAATGTAATGACCCTGACCTGGGTTATGAGGTAACCCTGTTTTTTTTGGCTAATTAAGTTGCTTAGAAATTTAATACAATCCTCTAAGGAGTTTGTTTATCATGTGACACACTTATGTTTCAAGTTTGGTCCTAATTGAATCCTGTTTGAGCAATGTTCCTTTGTTTTGGACCAAAGTGCAATTTACCCAAGATGAGGGGTTATATTGCAATATGTCACATGTTGAACGTGCCCTAAGTGTTTTAGCATCATAATAGAGAGATTGATGCTAAGTGGTGGCTTGTGGAAAGCCTAAATGCCAAGTTTGAACTTGTTTGAACAATGCTAGTACTGTGTGCACCAATTTTGGTATAATTTGTAATTTACACAAAATGTGGGGTTGATATGAAAATTACCACCTCTAGAGTGTTCCTACTTCCTCTATATATCATTTAGAGGAGAAATAATTAATGATACACCATGTTTGAATAATTTATGAGTGGGAGTATTCTTGGTGATGAAAAGACCAAGAAAGGGGTTGAATGGAAACCCTAATTTGAGATTGTATTAAGTGTATTGGGTTGTAGTGATTAAATGGGAGTCCCTATAGGCCAAGGAGCCAAAGAGGAGACCCCCATATAGTGTTATTAACTATTATAATTTTCAAAAATGAGCTAAGCACCTCAATAAAGCAATGGTTATCGGCTTGTAACTTTCCTTGGGAAAGTTTGCATTGATTTGTGAATATAATAATAATGTGAGTGGAAGTGGCTTGTCCTAGAAGATAACGAAAGGGGGCCGACCCTTATCCCTTGCATTATCCTCAATTTTTTATTTTTCATGGCAAGATAAAGATGTAGTGCATTCAAGTACATGTGTCAATCCATGCATGGCCATGTGGCACCTACTAGTAGTAAATTGATGACACCTCATATACACACTTTTTCATGAACCTCAAGTATATATACCCTTCCTTTCACCCCTTAGTGAACTTTTTCGAATTATAACACCTCATGGCTCTTATATATCATGCATAGATCCATGATATAGTGTATAGGTGATGTGGTATCGTGCATAGGCCTTGGGTATTGGCCTTAGCAAGTTGATATCGTCCTAACAAGGTGATATCAGCCTAGCAAGGTGATATCAGCCATAGTGGAGTGTTTTTGGCCACAAGTGAAGGGGATATCGACCACAAGTGATTTCATATCGTGCATGAGTAGTGAGGTATCATGCAAGGTGCTAATAAACAAGAGGGAGCTCAATACTTAATCCTAAGGTGAGGCCATGATCATCTTCAACCTTGGATTGAAGCATGAATCTAGGGTTATGATCTTCCTTTCTTTTCTTCTTCACCAAATGCTTATACATGGTGATTATTTGAATATAGAGGAGTTGTGAAGTCATCTTCAACCTTAGGAACGTGGTTCTTTGGATCTTGGAGCTTTGAAGTTGTTCTTGAGGCGGGTTATATAACTTGAACCCAATTATATTATTATGCACTTTCAATTTTGTCAAACTTGTTGATCTACTTGCAATTTCAATTTCTCTTGAATAATTGATGATCCTTTGAGTTCTAAAATCTTCATGGGACTATTGTCCATGACTTAGAATAGTAAGAATAAGAGTCTAGAGGTTGATTGTGATGACATCATCAAGGGTAAAGTGATATTGGGTTGAAGCACACACACACCTCTATGCCCGATATGGTGTGAAACACACACACACCTCTCTGCCCGATATGGTGTGAAGCACACACACCTCTCTACCCGATATGGTGTGAAGCACACACACACCTCTCTGCCCGATATGGTGTGAAGCGCACACACACCTCTCTGCCCGATATGGTGTGAAGCGCACACACACCTCTCTGTCCGATATGGTGTGAAGCGCGTGCACACCTCTATGCCCGATATGGTATGAAGCACACGCACACCTATTTGCCCAATATTGTGTGAAGCACACACACACACCTATCTGCCCGATATGGTGTGAAGCGCGCACACACCTCTCTGCCCGATATGGTGTAAAGCAAGCATACACCTCTTGCCCGATATGGTAAGCATACATACACCTCTAGAGTGATATGGGTAGCAAGCATACACCTCTAAACCGATATTGGGTCAAGAATACACCTCTTGGACAATATGGTGTTGAGCACATATCTCTAAAATGATATGGTGGGTAACCCAATACACTAGATGATAAAAGTGGTAAGGTGGTTAATACCCTAGAACATGTGATGGCCAATACACTAAAGTATGGTGTGGCCAATATCTTCAAGTGAGGTGAGGACGTTACACTCATGTATGGTGAAGATGATACACCATATGATTAGTAAGGATGATACCTTGATGGGTAAGGGTATGAGGGATATGATGATGTCTATCTTAATATACACCTAACCCAATACATGTGTTCAACTTGACATAAATGATTCAATCTGATGCACCTTGTAAAGGTGAGGGTAAAACACTCTTAGGAGTGATGAGTGTAACACCAAGTAATGATGTGGTTTGGTTAATACCTTGATAGGTAGAACACCTAAAGTTGTTGATAATGGTATATCAACAATGCCTTAACTCGAGATGAGTCTATATCACTTGATGATAGTTGGGTAATTCAAATGTGTGACTTATGGCCAATACGCTACATGATAAATGTGATGTGTTAGTGCATAAAGTATTAGGATTTGACATACCATAATACAAGATAAGTTGATGAACTTAAGTAAGTTAAAAGCAATGAGGGAAGTGATACATCAAGGCATGATAAATACCACATCCAACACCTTAAGGTTGATGCACCTTGATGTACCTTAAATCCAATATACTTGGATGAGTAACACATGAAGTGTGTCATGTCAATTGTTACATTGAGATGTAATGCACTTTGATAAGTGTAGGCTAACATACCTTGAGAAAGGGTTAAGCCAAGATAATAAATTATGATTTAATCAATATCCTAGAGAGGATGAGAGAGAAACTCATATCTTGTGTTGATAATCATTTAATGACAAATGATGAGAACAAATAAGTATGATTGCATACTTATGATATGAATATATGCTCCTAGATGTGTGGACCAATGAATTAGGGTCTAGACTGATAATATTAACTTGAAAACCTATTCCGCTATAAAAGGAAACCCTAACCCTAATAATGGGGATGGATGTATTGCTCTTATTGCATAAGCCTTGTGAGGCATGTTAAATACTTATATGATAAGTATAATGTTTAATGGCCTTATGAGACATGTGAATAAGTTGTTGCCTAGTAAGAGGTGACAAGATGTGTAATGGCCTTGTGAGCCATATGAATAAGTTTTTGCCTAGTAAGAGGTGACAAGGTGTGTAATGGCCTTGTGAGCCATGTGAATAAGTTGTTGCCTAGTGAGAGGTGACAAGATGTGTGATGGCCTTGTGACAAGATGTGTGATGGCCTTGTGAGCCATGAGAATATTTGTACAACAAGTAAAATGAATACCTGGGTCTGAGGACCTAGAGGTAATGATTATCTATTATAGAAAGAACAATGTTGTGTGATGATCCAAGGGTTTGAATACCCAGATCCAGTAACCATGATAATGATGATGTGAAGGGATGAGAATTCCCAGTAGTGTGATAAGGGACTGAGATCCCAAGCATCATGTGTTTTAAAGAGTTGAAAAGTACGTGATAAATGTATTACACTTTTCTTTGTAGCATTTGTTGTGATTAATAATGATAACTTGTTTGATGCTAAAAGAATGTTGTAATACATGTAATACATCATTAGGAACTATAAAACGTTGCCCTGACCATAGATCCATCAACGTTAGGATTTGCTGAATGGTGAAATGGGTTCTGTGACGTCCCCGGATTTTGGCTTCTCCAAACCCTATTGGGAATGAGATGTCAGAATCTGAAACATCATCCAATCATATCAGAGAGCGATGCGGAAGCATAATTCGCATACATGAACAAACAACCATAACATACTCAACATTCAACATGCATATTTATACAATATGAATTATTACAAAATGATTTACAGTTACATATTGAATGAAAATTCTACAAGTCTGAACATGTATGCTAACATGATCTTAGACAATAGGTACAACCTGTACAACTACTCACTCCCATCTTTTTCCTCCCATTCTATCTCTGAACCTAAAACATACGTGAAACAACGAATCAACACACAAGGTGTTGTGCACGTGGGTAGAAAGATACATACTAATATGCTTGCATAATTGAATTAATCTTGAGAAAGAAAGAGTAAAAGAAAACATTAATGTTTAAAGCGATAATCAGGTAAACACATATTTTTAGATGCCTTTTGATGCGTTTGTACTACTAAGTGGTGTCACACTTCATTTTCCCTGCACCTTAGGCTATGGGGACCGACTGACGACCTTATATTTAGAGGAGAGAGAGATGTCACACTTCATTTTTCCCCACCCCTTGGGCTACGGGGACCGAGTGCTGACCTTATATTTAGAGGAAGAGAGAGAGGATTGAGGGAGAGAGAGCATATATCCACTCAGTAGCTACAAACCATCTATATTCTTTTTTTGTGTTCTTTAATATTTTGCGGAGCATATACTACTAATACACATCCAAGAATTTATATGCAAACATAAGCATCCAAAGTACATCATATCATTATGCATTCATGAAAACTAGTCTTATACTTAATAAAAACCCACGTACCTGAGTTCAGAGAATTCTAATCATATCCATGATCATCTAGATAAACTGGTCAACACCTGATTAAAACAATTAATCATCATTAATACAAGGTTCACCACTATTAATGGTATTTTGGTCCAGTTTAGGATTTAGGTCAAATCTAGGTGTTACTGATCTAAAATATGTCTCTGGTATTTTTATAGTGATCCAAATGTCATTCTAAGGGTCTAGTTCAGATTTCATATTTTTCTGATGATTTATCTATTTTCTAGAATTAATATGAGGTTAAAAGCATCTAATTCCATTCTAATATCAAAAAACCTAGTATTTGGACATTTCATTAATATCAAAGGTTGTATTTAGTATCCAAACTATACTAGTGTTCAAGAGTAATATTTCCAGGTTTTATGGCCACTATATGCTGATTATACTAATCAAATAATCTTAAAAGAAGCATCATCTTGTAAATGGAAAATCAACCATAATACTGCTTCAAAGGTCTGATTTAAGGGTCCTATAAGGAAGTAGACATTTTTCTGAGTCTGGGGGTATTTTTGGGGCATTTATTGGCCAGCGGAGCTATTTCTTTTGTATTTTCTAAGATCTGTACATATACTGGATTTTTGAGTGGATTATTACCTTTACGCGAATTAGGTGCTGCCACGTGGACCCCTTGAGCCTGCTTTGGCCTATCGGTCTGGTTCTCTGGTATGGACCCGGTTCTGGTGTGATTTTGTTGGTCCAGGATTATCACCCCACGCACTCGCTTACGCCACACGGACGCCCAACGCCTGCGTCCTGTCCGTGAGGGGTGCCGCCGCAAGGGCTTCTCTCTGGAGACCTCCAGACCCTTGAAGCCCCCTCCCCTAGATCCAGTGCCACCATCTCGACTATGCTAGTCTTCTCGGCGCTTGTCTTCCTCAATGCATCTGTAGATGGAGCGGCTCCCGTCCCAGGCGCACAGATCCGATGAATCAGGGCATCGTGCCTCTTCAGGCTCAACTCGACATGGTGGATCCACCACCTCCAGCAGGGCATCAGGGAACCCGATGGTAAACCATCTCTAGAGCTTGGATTCCTTTTGCTGAGCCTCCCCGTTCTCCACTCGAAACCTCTGTAAGCGGCTTCCATCCTTCCAGTCTAGGGCATCGTCCTAGCTTCTTAAGAGCTGCGCAATCGGGATGGCTGCTTTGGATCGATCTAGATTATTGTAGGATGCTTGGTCTCCCTCTGCTCATGCTTCAGGCCGCTGTGATGCCTCATCTGCATCACAGATCCCCAGTTGCTTCCGTCGGACGATCACCTCCTCCGCTGAGATCGGCCTATCGGCAAGTCGTCCATGGTCTCCTCCTTCTTCTTCTGTCATCAGGCCTCCATCGCCAAGTTACAGCTCTGCTGGTGGCAAGGGATAAAGGGGGAGGAAGAGGTGGTCGAGGGTAATGATCTCCCTCACGCCCTGGAACCCGATGCGGGACTTAGTCCTTGGGCGCAGATTGAAGCAAAGTCTCAGCAGCTAAAGAGGGATCCAAGGCTCGAGGACGACTCCATCTGGGAGCCATGGCGGAGAGCTCTGGCGAGGAAAGGAGGTGTCTTGGGGACAGAGGCGCCAATGATTGGTTACCTTGATCTACACTGATGGGTATCCGGCCATATTGGCTCTTCTCCAATTGTCCCGACCTCCACGCTGACGGGTGGTTCAGGTGACGGTGTAGCAGATGACGGGGCTCTGCGGTGTTCTTCTAAGTTTAAGGGTTCCCTTGGAGATGGTAGATAGGGCAGTAGATGCGAGTGATGGGACTCTCTCTCCTCCCACCACTTCGCCCTCACCGTGAGAGGTCGCTAGGTAGTGCCAGATATTGTGGATCTAGCCCAGAATGGAGATCCCACTCTAGCTTGCGATCCCTCTAGGATCGGTGGGGTGATCTACTGCCCAGTCAAGTTTTCTGTTCCATCCTTTTCGGAGGTGGGAGCTGATCTAGGAGCAACAGGATGATCATCCAAGGGTTGAAGCATCTACATCACTGATCCTTGGTGTCCTCTAGTGCTAGGCAGCATGACAAATATTTTTCACATGCATAACTACTAAATAACCAAACGACAAAGTTTGACACATTAATATCATCAATGTCCTCAATTTCAATTGACTATATCTCCTTGTTGCAATCTCCAAAAATTCTGAAATTTTAGAGGTAAGCTTGCAATATTCCAAGTCATATTATTCCAAGTTTTGGGGCTCAGGGTCCATTATTTGGTCATGTAACAGAATTCTTCAAACAACCTATGAATATGTGTATAAAGCTTGAACTCAATTCATATAATCATCAAACCTTGATCTTACAGGTCTAAAACACTTGCTACGATACTAACATACCTCAAGGCTCATTAATTGGCCACATGAGTTTGCTATGAATACTAACTAGAACTTTTGGCATCATAAGTACCCAAATCGGTGAATAAAAAGATATTCATTGTAATTGAACTAAATTATATCTAAGAATCATTCACGATCTTCTGATTCTATATGTGGTGTCAAAACCCTAAAATTTGGGTTATCACAGGTTCCCTGCGGCATAACCCAGAGTGCATATTTTTGAATATGTGGGGGCGTAAGTCTAAACAGACGACCATGTGTGCGTCGATCCCCTTACAATTACTCCAAATAAATGTCTCAATTGAGCACGGTGAACTGGCCCATGGCTCAGAGTATGGTTCTTGTGTCACCATGACTCGGTGATTTCATAATTGGGGATGGTTGTTAGTAGATGTTCCCCTAAGAGAGTGTAGTTGACGCTGTAGCTCTGAGAAAAGATGCCACTATACTCTGGCATGCTCTGTTTGCAGATTGACATGAGATGTCACTGCCAGTGGTCTCATATTGACTGAGATAGGTGAGGTCTTGGTAGTTGGCTCTTCCAATGACCTTGTAATGTATCGACTTGTGAGAAGTTTGTGGTCGGTTGGAGCATGAACGATATACTTCATTTCCTCAGGGCATAAGTGTGATTGTAAAATATGTTCAGCTGTGTAGCATATCTGCTTAAGGATCGAATATGGAAAACATTGTTTGATGTGCAATATAGTTATACATCTTAGTTGATATATGTTATTTATGTTTCTTTACATTCCTTGCAAAGCAGATAGATGATTTATAACTCTACCATGGGTAGATGCAATGTTCTTCTTAAGAAAGGAGATTATCTTATTCTGTTCATACAATGATTAATCCTTCCTGTTAAATATAAAAGAACCCCTGCTCAGTTTTATAATGTTTATCTGCAATAATAATATGGTCGGTAAACAGTTATATCTCTCACTGGGACAATTGTCTCACCCCATGGGATCCACAATTTTTAGGTGGACGTGTACGAGGTGGTGGAGACCTTTCTGCAGAGGAGGAACAACAACTAGGGCAATAGTAACAACTCAGGTTGAGTGTACTGTCTGTCATGACTTGTAGATAGAAGTCCTATGTGTCATCTCTGTACTCTCAGGTCCTTGGAGTTGGTTCATACTGGTTTCATGAATGATCTGAGATTTTGACTTGAATGCCTCGAGGTTTTATGTTGCTCCAGTATGTGTTTTGATAGAGCAACCATTATATGTTGTCCTCGAGATGAGATGAAACAATGTTGTACAATGTAAATTATGATATGCATGAGTTTTGGATCTTTCAATAAAAGTTTTCTGGACAAGGATCTCCTTGCAAAATCGTTTTAAATTTTAATGATTTTTTTTAATCCGTTGTTTATGTTTATTCCGCTTAATTAGTAACGATTTGTTTTTCGATTTGATGACTGTTGTTTCATGTTTGGTATTAGGGCTTAAGGTTTGCTGAGTCTACAGAGACATAGGATTAAGGTGTTGAGTTTGTGTTAGTGTCCTCCAGTATACCCTATAGTAACTTCTGCTTATACAGAAGAAAAGGTGAAGTTTAAAAATGATTGGAGAACACGAGGAACACATTGCTAAGGGCAATGTTGTTGCACCAGGAAAGGGTGCAAGGGATCAAGCAAGAGAAGAATAAGTGCCTGAGAATTCCCATCATGATCCAATCAGGATAAAGAATCCTATGTTTATGCTCTTGATAGGCAGGTTAAGACAACAGTGATACATATAGCAGACTGGATACTAACATTACAACCTAGGTTACTAGTTCTTAATGCAAAAACTTTGAGCTTTAAAAAGGGTTCCTGGATGACATGGTCATGTTGGAACAGTGGAAATGTGGGAAGGATTAACATATGGCAAGAAAATAGACTCTGCCATAAGTTTAGACAGATAGTATATCTGTGATGGTAGTGCCCAAGAAGGGGCAATAAGTTGAGAATTAAGGAAATGTCATTACAATTCTAGAGACATTTGCCTAGTTGTTCTAAAAAGCCAAAGTTTTTAGTGCCACTAGTGTAATAAAGACATAGTGCACCAGGGTAGTAATTACTATGTAAAGGCAAAAGCCTTAACTTTCCACCTGTAAGAACCCATGGCTTAGTTTTTACATCAGTAATAAGACCGATATGACCCTGGTACGAGGGCAAGACATGTTATAGCTATGGACATGTTGAGCATACTAAACTTTTTTCTTTGAAAAGAAGGGAGGAAATGACTCAAGAACCGAGGTAGGCTCGACAGGGCTTACAAAATTCACAACCCAATAGTGTAAAAAAGCAAAGAGCAATAACATGAAACAACTAGACTCTATGTGTTGAGTCAACCTGAAACAGTGGATGACCGCAAGGGATAACAGTCAGATAGAGCTTTTTCATTTTGATATGCCTTATATTGATGTTATCTGATAATCATAAAAAGGATTGCTGTTATGGACCTCCCTATTGATTGCCTCCCTATTGATTGCCCGATGGGAACATAGGGAAGACGTGATGAGGACTAGAATTGATATTTTGTTCAGTATTCTTTTAAATGTTCTATAATTTCTCTTATCTGTGTGAAAGAGGATGAGATATAGAAGTGATGCCTGGAGAAAATCCAGGAATGTCAAATCTTGTGTTTGTGGTGATACGAAAAGTAAGGAGTATGATAGTACACAAAGTGCATACTACCTAATCTCAGTACTTGTATACCCTGGCTAGGTATTCAACTATTGAAGATAAGGTGAGTATGGAACTCTTAGATTGTTATCTTTCTAATTACTCTGATCAAGTAGTCATTTTGAAACAATCTAGTGTGCATAATGAAATGGAAAATATGGCATGGATATTTTTATCACAACCTAAGTGCAGTAAATGGAAGCTGAGATGATTTCAGATCAATCTGTGTGCATGAGGAAGTAAAAGAATATAATCCTCATGATAAGGGAATGAGAACAAGGGAGATGATCCCTGTTTGATAAAGTCTGTGTGAATAGTAAAGATCTTTTCCATAAGGTGGAAATGGGAAATGAGATAAAATCACAAAATGTTCATGAACATGTTAGACAATAACAAAGAAAGGAGTGATGACATGTAATAATCCTTATAATTCCTATGCTGATGGCAAGGAACCTAGGATGAAACAAGAGTAAATGACTCATGAACAGTTGAAAGTTCATGTAATAATCAGAGGAGATGATAATCTCTTCTCTTTGATAAACAACCCTGGGTAATGATGGGGTGATAAGAGGAATATGTTTCTATGTGTTCTCTCCTTTTAGGGACATGGAAATCAAGTGAGTACTATGACACTTGATGTGCATGAGTTAAAAGTGTTCAATTGATGGATACTTAGAAAAGTATCAGTTTGCCTTGGACTTTGATTCCAAGATAAAGATATGTGTATCAAGTAATGTCCCAAGATGAAAGAAAGATCCTTTTATATGTGTGGCTTTGGTAATAACAATAGGGAGATGGAAATAATGAGGATGTGATGTGTTTTTGACACATGTGGAAGATATTAAGGTAAGGATTCTGATATCTAAGAAGTATCAGGTGGTATAGGAAAGTAAAAAAAAACCTAATCAGATGATTTATGTTGGTTACCTGGAATGGCCAACTGTGAAATTAGTCTAGTTACATAAAATAGTATGGACATCATATGTTAGGTGTTTATGCTCTGCATAAACATAACATCGATAAGAATGTACTAATTGAAGGAACAATTGTAAAATCATTGTGGGAAAAGCTTATCAAGCTAAAAATAATTCCTTAGAATACCCCTATCTAGATCTGTTAAGGCAACTTATACATAACATCTAAAGATACCTCTAAGATAAGTTCTTAATTGATAAGTAACCTCCGCTTATGACAAGAGAATGTACGACTAATGAGATAGTTGGTACAAGTAGTAAGAAAGTTTAGTGTCATGTCAACTGGTTAGATGGCACAATAGATGTATGATAAGACTTGTAGTCCCAAGTGGGTGACAGAACATAACTCTGGTCTTTCCATGGAAGTTAAATGCTAAACTGAATGAGGAGTATGGAAGACTCCCTAGAATCAAGAATCTTGTCACATAAAGTTGTAAGTTGAGAAAGGTGACAAATCAATGAGGTTTGACACCTGAGTTAAATAGGGTATGTATAATGTTTCTCTAACTAAGAAAAGTGTTACCTGACACAGAGTTGACTCTACATTCAATAATGAAAAGGCAGTGGAGTATGTGTCCTATGTGATAGATTCTATGATAACCCTATGTGGAAGAACTTTGTGTTGATAAAATTTTGATGGTATCTCCATGACATTAAGATGTTATGTGGAGACTTGATGATATGATGAATGAATAATATCTGTCTCCCTTTACCTGGGATTTTGGGGACGAAATCCTTGTTAGGGGTTTATAACTTGTAATGACCCTGACCTGGGTTATGAGGTAACCATGTTTGTTTTGGCTAAGTAAGTTGCTTAGAAATTTAATATAATTTTCTAAGGAGTTTTGTTATCATGTGACACACTTATGTTTCAAGTTTGGTCCTGGTTGAATGATGTTTGAGCAATGTTCCTTTATTTTGGATCAAAGTGCAATTTACCCAAGATGAGAGGTTATATTACAATATGTAACATGTTGAACGTGACCTAAGTGTTTTAGTATCATAAGAGAGAGAGTGATTCTAAGTGGTGGCTTGTGGAAAGCCTAAATGCCAAGTTTGAACTTGTTTGAACAATGCTAGTACTGTGTGCACCAATTTTGGTATAATTTGTAATTTACCCAAAATGTGGGGTTGATATGCAAATTACCACCTCTAGAGTGTTCCTACTTCCTATATGTATCATTTATAGGAGAGATAATGAATTATATATCATGTTTGAATCATTTATGAGTGGTAGTATTCTTGGTGATGAAAAGACCAAGAAAGGGGTTGAATGGAAACCCTAATTTGAGCTTGTATTAAGTGTATCAGGTTGTAGTGATTAAATGGGAGTCCCTATCGGCCAAGGAGCCAAAGAGGAGACCCGCATATCGTGTTTTTAACTCTTTGACTTTTCAAAAACGAGCTAAGCACTTCAATAAAGCAATGGTTATCGGCTTGCAACTTTCCTTGGGAAAGTTTGCATTGATTTGTGAATATAATAATAATGTGAGTGGAAGTGGCTTGTCCTAGAAGATAACCAAAGGGGGTCAACCCTTATCCCTTGCATTATCCTAAAGTTTTTATTTTTCATGGAAAGATAAATATGGAGTACATTCAAATACATGTGTCAATCCATGCATGTCCATGTGGCACCTACTAGTAGTAAATTGATGACACCTCATATACACACTTTTTCATGAACCTCAAGTATATACCCTTCCTTTCACCCCTTAGTGAACTTTTGCGAATTATACCACCTCCTTTATCTTATATATCATTCATAGAGCCATGATATTGTGCATAGGTGATGTGGTATCATGCATATGCCTTGGGTATTGGCCTTAGCAAGTTGATATCGACCTAGAAAGGTGATATCAGCCATAGTGGAGTGTTTTTGGCCACAAGTGATGTCATATCGTGCATGAGTAGTGAGGTATCATGCAAGGTGCTAAGGAAAAATAGGGAGTTCAATACTTAACCCTAAGGTGAGGCCACGATCATCTTCAACCTTGGATTGAAGCATGAATCTAGGGTTATGATCTTCCTTTCTTTTCTTCTTCACCAAATGCTTATCCATGGTGATTCTTTGCATATAGAGGAGTTTTGAAGTCATATTAAACCTTAGTAACGTGGATATTTGGATATTGGAGCTTTAAAGTTGTTCTTGAGGTGGGTTATATAACTTGAACCCAATTATATTATTATGCACTTTCAATTTTGTCATACTTGTTGATCTACTTGCAATTTTGATTTCTCTTGAATAATTGATGATCCTTTGAGTTCTAAAAGCTTCATGAGACTGTTGTCCATGACTTAACATAGTAATAATAAGAGTATAGTGGTTGATAATGATGACATCATAAAGGGTAAAGTGATATCGGGTTGAAGCACACACACACACACCTCTTTGCCCGATATGGTGTGAAGCACACACACACCTCTCTGCCCGATATGGTGTGAAGCACACACACACCTCTCTACCCGATAAGGTGTGAAGCACACACAAACCTATCTGCCCGATATGATGTGAAGCACACACAAACCTCTCTTCCCGATATGGTGTGAAGCACACACACTTCTCTACCCGATATGGTGTGAAGCACACACACACCTCTCTGCCCGATATGGTGTGAACCACACACACACCTCTTTGCCCGATATGGTGTGAAGCACATACACACCTCTCTGCTCGATATGGTGTGAAGCACACACACACACCTCTCTTCCCGATATGGTGTGAAGCACACACACACCTCTATGCCCGATATGGTGTGAAGCACACACACACCTCTCTACCCGATATGGTGTAAAGCAAGCATACACCTCTTGCCCAATATGGTAAGCATACATACACCTCTAAAGTGATATGGGTAGCAAGCATACACCTCTAAACCGATATTGGGTTAAGCATACACCTCTTGGACGATATGGTGTTGAGCACATATCTCTAAAATGATATGGTGGGTAAACCAATACACTAGATGACAAAAGTGGTAAGGTGGTTAATACCCTAGAACATGTGATGGCCAATACACTAAAGTATGGTGTGGCCAATAACTTCAAGTGAGATGAGGATGTTACATTCATGTATGGTGAAGATGATACACCATATGATTGGTAAGTATGGTACCTTGATGGGTAAGGGTATGAGGGATATGATGATGTCTAGCTTAATATACACCTAACCCAATACATGTGTTCAACTTGACATACATGATTCAATCGATGCACCTTGTAAAGGTGAGGGTAAAACACTCTTAGGAGTGATGAGTGTAACACCAAGTAATGATATTGTTTGGTTAATACCTTGATAGGTAGAACTCCTAAAGTGGTTGATAATGGTATATCAATAATGCCTTAACTTGAGATGAGTCTATATCACTTGATGATAGTTGGGTAATTCAAACGTGTGACTTATGGCCAATACACTACATGATAAATGTGATGTGTTAGTACATAAAGTATTAGGATGGGATATAACCTAATATAAGATAAGTTGATGAACTTAAGTAAGTTAAAAGCAATGAGGGAAGTGATACATCAAGGCATGATAAATACCACATCCAGCACCTCAAGGTTGATGTACCTTGATGTACCTTAAATCCAATATACTTGGATGAGTAACACATGAAGTGTGTCATGTCAATTGTTACATTGAGATGTAATGCACTTTGATAAGTGTAGGCTAACATACCTTGAGAAAGGGTTAAGCCAAGATAATAAAGTATGATGTAATCAATATCCTAGAGAGGATGAGAAAGAAACTCATATCTTGTGTTGATAATCATTTAATGACAAATGACGAGAACAGATAAGTATGATTGCATACTTATGATATGAATATATGCTCCTAGATGTGTGGAGCAATAAATTAGGGTCTGGACTGATAATATTAACTTGAAACCCTATTCGGCTATAAAAGGAAACCCTAACCATAATAATGGGGAAGTATGTATTGCTCTTATTTCATAAGCTTTGTGAGGCATGTTAAATACTTATATGATAAGTATAATGTTTAATGGTCTTGTGAGCATTGTGAATAAGTTGTTGCCTAGTAAGAGGTGACAAGATGTGTAATGGCCTTGCGAGCCATATGAATAAGTTGTTGCCTAGTAAGAGGTGACAAGATGTGTAATGGCCTTGTGAGCCATGTGAATAAGTTGTTGCCTAGTGAGAGGTGACAAGATGTGTGATGGCCTTGTGAGCCATGAGAATACTTGCACAACAATTAAAATGAATACCTGGGTCTGAGGATATAGAGGTAATGATTATCTGTTATAGAAATAACAATGTTGTGTCATGATCCAAGGGTTTGAATACCCAGATCCAGTAACCATGATAATGATGATGTGAAGGGATGAGAATTCCCAGTAGTGTGATAAGGGACTGAGATCCCAAGCATCATGTGTTTTAAAGAGTTGAAAAGTACGTGATAAATGTATTACACTTTTCTCTGTAGAATTTGTTGTGATTAATAATGATAACTTGTTTGATGCTAAAAGAATGTTGTAATCAGTGGCGTAGCCACGTATAGACCTGGGTGGGCAAGTGCCCTACCCATGATATGTATTTTCATACTATTTGATCTCTATTTGGTTTATAATTTAGTGGAAAATATCCATTGTGCCCTACTCTATTAGGCTGCAAATGGCTATGTATATAATGGTGCCCCTCCAGCCCAAATTTTCTGGCTACGCCACTGGTTGTAATACATGTAATACATCATTAGGAACTATAAAACGTTGCCCTAACCATAGATCCATCAACATCAGGATTTTCTGAATGGTGAAATGGGTTCCCTGCGACATAACCCAGAGTACATATTTTTGAATATGTGGGGGCATAAGTCTAAATAGACGACCACATGTGAGCTGATCCCCTTATGATTACTCTAAATAAATGTCTCAATTGAGCACGGTGAACTGGCCTGTGGCTCAGAGTATGGTTCTTGTGTCACCATGAATCAGTGATTTCATAACTGGGGATGGTTGTTAGTAGATGTTCCCCAAAGAGAGTGTAGTTGATGTTGTATCTCTGAGTGAAGATGCCACTATATCGTGGCATGCTCTGTTTGTAGATTGACACGAGATGCCACTGCCAGTGGTCTCGTACTGACCGAGAGAAGTGAGGTCTTGGTAGCCAACTCTTCTAATGACCTTGTATGGTACTAACTTGTGAGAAGTTTGTGGTCGGTTGGAGCATGAATGGTATACTTCATCTCCTCAGGGAATAAGTGTGATTGTAAAATATGTTCAACCGTGTAACATATCTGCTTAAGGATCGAATATAGAAAACCATGTTTGATGCACAATACAATTATACATCTTAGTTGATAGATGTTATTTATGTTTCTTTATATTCCTTGCAAAGTAGATAGATGATTTATAACTCTACCATGGGTAGATGCAATGTTCTCCTTAAGAAAGGAGATTATCTTATTCTGTTCATACAATGATGAATCCTGCATGTTAAATATAAAAGAACCCCTGCTCAGTTTTATAATGTTTATCTAAAATAATAATATAGTCAGTGGAGAGTTATATCTCTCGTTGGGACAATTGTCTCACCCCGTGGGATCCATAATTTTTAGGTGGACGTGCACGAAGCGGTGTAGACCTTTTTACATAGGAGGAACAACAACTGGGGCAACAGTAATAGCTCAGGTTGAGTGTACAGTCTATCGTGATTTATAGATAGAAATCCTATGTGTCGTCTCTGTACTCTCAGGTCCTTGGAGTTGGTTCGTATTGGTTTCATGAATGATATGAGATTTTGGCTTGAATGCCTCAAGGTTTTATGTTGCTCCAGTATGTGTTTTGATAGAGCAACTGTTATATGTTGTCATCAAGATGAGATGAAACAATTTTGTACAATGTAAATTATGAAATGTATGAATTTTGGATCTTTCAGTAAATTTTTTTGGATAATGATCTCCATGCAAAATGGTTTTAAATTTTAGTGATTTTTGTTAATCTGCTATTTATGTTTATTCCGCTTAATTAGTAATGATTTATTTGTCACTTTGATGACTATCATTTCAATCAATATTGGTCTTGTTAGATTGGATTTTTCATAACGAGACCAGTAGTTTTTGTTTAATCGAAAAATTCATTACAGATCAAAAGTTATTCATATTTTTCATTTTGTGCTCTTTTGTGTGCAGCAATGCCACGTGGCAAAAAAAAGTAAAATGGGGCCAGGCTGGGGAAACCAACCTAGCCCAAGTGGAAAAACTACCGCGTCAAGGTGGTATTTCCCCCGCATCCCAAATGCGTCACAGATATGGTGCGTGAGAGAAATTAAACTCCTATTTAGTTAGACTTGTATTTTGTGTATGTTGTACAACTAGGCCGTGTCTTCCGTGCCAGGAAGCAAGTCGCAATAGCAAAAATGAGGGGGCACCATGTTGGATGATGACATCACACTATTTTGAAAAGGAAAAGAAAATCCTACATCACTGTACACCTCAGAAAAGTTGGATTCCTCACTTTTTCCCACTCCGGCAAAACAAACTCATTCTTTTGACAGTTGGATTAGATAATACGATCCATTATAGAAAAATACAGTAGACCAAACATGCCCTGAATGGATACAACTGTATTGGATTGCATTACTTGATCCAACAACATAAATTTTATGTTTTATTTGGGCATGTTTGTTTTCATGGAAGTGGCAGTATTGGACTGTACTTACTCATCCAGCATTAGAAATTTTAGGTTTGTTTTCCTAGAGACGGAAAAGATGAGAAATCCCACACTTTTGAGCATACTATGAATGTTGGATAAACGTTTCCTTTTCAAATTGGCTAGAAACCATCATCCAGCTACTGGATCTCATGGAGATTCTAATTCAACAGGCGTGATCGGTGCGTACGATTCCGCAAAAAGTGCCTGCAGTTTCGTAAATAGAGCATGCCGTTCAGTAAAACTGCCGTCCGTGTCTTTTTTCATTTGCCAAAGTATTTGTTCGGTTGTATCTTATCCACCTGACATATTTATTAACCCAAACATAAACTACTCTTTTTTAGGAGTTTTTATATCCCATGCAATCTTGATTCTGAATTGACTATCTGCAAGATTTAGCTTAATCCGACTCCTGTGAACCAAACACGACCTTGATGTGCATTTTCTTGATGTGCAGTGAATGCTGGATGGCCGTTTCCTTCTCATATTAGCGGGACGCCGTCATCCAACTCAAGTCTACCTGCACTTGGCTAGTTGTCCCCACATCGCTCTGTGCTTTTCTACTACAGGGATCACATGTTGCTTTCTTTTTTCTAGTCAATTGAACGTCTACAGTTGTGCACAGATTGCGTGCTGCTTTGTATTTTGGTCGATCATTGTCTGCAGTTGCTCATGATCTTCAGTTACCCCATGATCAACAAATACAGATCACCAAACATAATCTGCAGGTGCTCATGATTTTTGATATCCCGCTACTTTCTTACTACAGAATTAACAGAATGCAGGAATCTGAGGAATCCACATGAATCCAAGGAACCTAACGTGCCCATAATTGATATGGTGGATTGATAAAGATTTTTGTTGGGCAAGTGATTTAGCCCTATTTTAGTGCTTCATCTTGTGTCTTTTTGCTCTTCAATCACATGTATACCTGTTAGATTGCATGTCATTCCTCCCAATATGCTTATTTGTATAAAATGTACTTATGGACATTATTTGCATATTTTTCAGGCATTTGGACCACACTTGATGGAAGAGAGAGAGAAGGAGTGATCCTAGGGTTCCTCTACCCTTGGATAGGCCTAAAGTGAAGTATGATGCTCCCTCAACCTATCCCTAGTGGCCAAAGATCCATTGAAGCAAAGATGTCCAAGAAAGTCCAAAGAATGAAGTCAAATTGCTGATCCAGGACCCAGCACAGCCGTGGTACCACAGAACGGCCGTGCTAGGTCACTTATAAACCAACATAATCACCCCAAAGTCAAACTGAAGTCACCACGTCCGTGCCAGAGACAGACACCACGGCCGTGCTGTAGAGAAGTAGAACGGGCATGGCACATCATCACGACCACCTTTACCCAGCTCACCATGGCCGTGCTAGGCACCACGACCGTGGTACCCTTACACCACCACGACCGTGGTGACCACCACGGACGTTCTAGTTTCAGCCCAAAACTGACCACCAACCTGACTTTTGATCATTTTATTCAATACAACCGTTCCCATCCACCACGGTCGTGCTCACCTCTACCCACCACAACCGTGGTGACCCACCACGACCGTACTACTCACAAAACCTATCCATTTTTCACTACTTTACCTATTTTGCCTCTACTTGACCTAGTGCTCCCCCCACACCTATATATACCTAGGTGGCGGATGGGGCATGAGGCCAGCGACCCTACAACCACTCTAGCCTCCCCATTTCATCCTCCATCCATTCCCACCTCATTCCACCTCCATTTCACCGTTTCCACCATCAAAACCCTAGTTTTCCATTATTTTCACCCATTTCCACCATACATCCATGCCATTCACCTACCTTGGAGGAGGGAGCTCGAGCTACAACTACTAGGAGGTGGAGAAGGAGGAGTCTTCACTGAGCTCATTATGGATTTTCACTCCTCCACTCATTCTTTCCCCTCTCTTTTTGTATTTTGCTTTGTTATGAGTAGCTAGGCCCCTTGGGTGGGTTGTTTGGGGGAAATTATGTTACTTTGATACCATGTTGGGGGAAAATGACATGTAAACATTGTAATTCCATTTGTTAATGATTATATTATATTTCTATCTCATTCTCCATGGATTGCTTGTTGATTTGTGTGTGAAATCACCTAGGAATTTAGGCAAATTACTTATATGTGTGAATTTTGGGATTTGCCCCTAGGTCAAATTCTTGGATCCCTAGGTTGCCTCCCATCTTCCTACATCCTAATCAATCTCCCTAAACCTAAGTGAGAGATCTAAGTAGCTAGATTAGATAATCCTAGTGCAATTAGCATGGAGCCTTCTCAAGGCTAGAATGCGGGGGAATTGGGGTCCAAAACCCTAATTTCACCTCCCCATTACTACCCTCGACCCTTAATTGCCCTAGGAATGTCTAATATAGAAACCTAGACTTGATTAGACTCTAATTGAATTGAACCTAATCCCTAACCCAATTGAGCCTTGTATAGGTAGTAGGGGGTGTTAGGGACTAGTTCCCCTATACACAACCTAGCATATCCATGGCCAGTTAGTAGCTTAGGTTAATTCATTGGACTCTAACTTATTGTTTGGTTTGGATAATCTAAATGGAATCATAATGTTCATATGTCACCCCCAACTTAAGTGATAAGTTCATACCCCTAAACATCCCATACCTCTCTTTACTGCTTAAAACCCTAGTTTTGTGCTTGCTTAGCTTAATTAGTTCTTTTCTTGCTTAGTTAGCTTCTTTCCTTTCTCTTGCCTTGTTCATGCTAGCTTAGCTCTTTAATTGTTCTTTTGCTTCTCTCTTGCTTGCCTTAGTGTAGTTTGCACTTTCATACATGGCTTAATCCTTTCTTTCCTGTTTAGCCTTAATCTAGTCTAGGGTTAATGTAGATTTCATTCTTACCTTTAATTCCTCATTTGTTCATAGTAGTTTAACAATCAAATTAACCTTCAAACCCTTAACCCTAGTCTCCACAGTAGGAACCTAGCCAAACTAAACCTAGCTCTAGTGCCCCCTCTTTTCCCTGTGGATCGGCCCTATACTTGCCACTTTCCTATACTACGACACGACCTCATGCGCTTGAAAGTGTAGTTGTTTTAGTGTGAGTAGATGTTAAGTTAGGTGTTATAAATATCAAAAGTGAATCCATCGTGTGCTTCCATCCGCGGGGTTGCATCTTTCAAAAATCCAATTGAGTAGCATGTAACACCATTGGAGGGAGTGCACCAAGCTTTCTGGCGCCGTTGCCAGGGATTAGAGGTGCTCGGCCTAACTAGTTAGTTTTGCTTTGACTTTTCCTACTTCCCTCATCATTGCTTTTCTTTATTCATTATTCTTTGCATTCTTTGTGTATATTGGTTTACTAACTTGTTCTCTTTTGTTTGGTTGTTCTTTGTGCACGTGACAAGCAATTCCAGAGGAAACAAGAAGGAAGGCTAAAATGCACTCCACAAGCCACTTCAAGACTACTTCATGCCTAGCAACTACAAATCGCCCATTGCTAGCATGGTTGATCAGATGCCAGGGGAGCAATTCTCCATCCCTCCAAGTCTTCTTGGGCTCCTGCCCATCTTCTATGGCTCAAAGAGTGAGAACCCCTACAAGCACTTGGAATCCTTTTTTGAAGTATGCTCCACCTTCAGGACATCGACAGCAAGTGATGATACAATCAAGCTGACTTTGTTCTCCTTCTCCCTCAAAGACAAAGCCAAAGAGTGGTATGATTCAAGAAAGAACATCATGAGTTGGGGAGAGATGAAAAATGCTTTCTTGAGGAAATTCTACTCTATAGCAAAGCTAACACAAATGCGGCATGCCATAGCAAGTTTCAGTCAAATAGATAATGAGCGATTCCACGAGGCTTGGGAGAGATTTCAAAAGATGTTGAGATAATGTCCACATCACGAGATCCATTTGTGGCAGCTAGTTCAGTCCTTCTACTCTGGTCTATCTCATGCAAGTCAAGCTACAGTGGATTCTTCTTGTGGGGGAGTTTTTATGGCTAAATCACATGAAGAGACATGGCCCTTGTTTGAGAGTTTGGTAGAAAGTTCAAGGATAAAAACTTCTAGTATGGTTAGTGACAGTGACCTATCTTTTGGTGTGACATCTCCAACTCATGATGACTCAAGCCCACAATTGATGAAAATGTTGGGTGAAATGGTGAGCTTCATGAGAAACCAAGTGACCAAACCTCCTTGTCATTCAGTTAATGCTATTGAGTTCTATGGGGAAGAAAAGAAGACACCACACTCCTATAGCTACTAGGAACCACAAAGTCCCACATATAGCTCAAGGTTTGAGGAAGAGGTTCTCTCTAGATTGAAAGTATTTGATGATGTTCAATGAGATGTTGCAAGGTTAGAAGAGAAAATAGAGCAACTATCTTCCATAATCGCACTCCAAGAAGAAAAATTGTCTTCAAAACCCATCATGAGACACCATGAAGCAAGTGGACCTATGCCTTCTTCCCACATTTTCTATAGTCCACCCCCCATGCAAGTACATCCCATTCACTCCTTCCAAGGCTATTCCAAGCCTTACACTCCTCCACCACCTTCCTCACCTCAAATTTCCCAAAACTTCACTTTCCAACCCCAATTCTCTCCTCCCCCTCAATTCTCTTCTCCACCTCAATTTCAACCCCAAGTGTCACCTCCACCTCCTCCACAGCCACAACATGCTCCCCCTCTCCACCATGTGCAAGGTAGTGCTGTGACAGTTCTAAGGAGTGGAAAGTCTCTTAAGCAGCCCACAAGTCAAAGAAAGCTTGATAAAGCGAAGCAAAGGCAGCCGATTGGTGATATTATGATTGATATTGCTGAAGATGATGTTGTGATACCGCATGTTGAGTTTGGGATTCCATGTGATCAACCACATATCCCCTTTGCAGGTCCTAAAATCCCTATTGTTCTGCCTCATGTTCATGCAAGTACAACAAAAACTAGTGATCCTCCATTCGTAGAAGCACTAGATGAGCCACCAGAATTGAAAAGGAGGCAAAAGCACAATGTTGATATTCTTGAGGTTTTTCTCCAAGTGAAGGTGAACATTTCACTTTTGGATGCCATCAAGCAAATCCCATCATATGCCAAGTTCCTCAAGAACCTATGCACTGTGAAAAGAAGATCAATGAGGAGGATTCCAAAGAAGGTGAGATTAACTGAACAAGTGAGCTCCATCATACAACATTCCCTTCCCATGAAGAGAAAAGACCCAGGAGCCCCACGTATACGTAGTTATATAGGGGGAAATTGCATAGACATGTCCTTAATTGATTTAGGATCTAGTGTGAATTTGATGCCATACAATGTCTATGTTGAGCTGGGCTTAGGCAAGTTGAAGCCGGCACATTGCACTCTCCAGTTGGCGGATAGATCCATAAAAGTGCCTAGGGGTAGAGTGGATGATGACTTGGTGATGATAGACAAAGAGAAAGGCGCAATGTTCTCGACAAATTTCATTGTGCTTGATATGGAGCCGAAGGATAGGAAGATTCCCATTATCTTGGGAAGGCCATTCTTATCTACAGCTGATGTCGACATTCATGTGCGCCGTGGAACTATGACAGTCTCATTCATGGACATGAAGATCAACATCCACATGTACAAGACCCCAACCCAATGAGTCCGAGATAGGGATATTGGACATGATCACTTCACAAGTCCAAATGGGCATTTCAGAGGACGCCAAGGTGAAGAAATTGGTAATGATTATTGTGATGAAAGGGATGAGGAAAATAGACTGAGTGCAAATGAGAGATTCATGTTTTGCAAGAATGGACACATGAGATTCCAAATGGATGAATGAATGAAGAATCACCAAGAAGCCTAGCTGAAGGAAAGAAACTCAGTGCTTGTGGGAGGCAACCCACATAGGTTTGGAAAATTTTGACCCAACCTTACATTTTTGATACTTTTACTTTGTTTGTAAAATTTTCCAAGAAGGCACACACACACACTTGTATTTGATAGTTTTTGTACAATTTTGAGATGTGCAGGTGAGAATAGAGTGAAATGAAGAAGAATAGATGAAATTTTGACAAAGAATCAATGGAAGATCAACTTGAGATCAAAGCTTTGATGTTTGAATAAGATTTGAGTGTCATACTACAGTTACAATTCCCACCATGGCCGTGGTGACATGGAATGGCCGTGGTGGTGCACTCACTTTCAACAGAGAAATCATCAGAATTTGGGAAAATCAATTGAGTATAGAACTAGGGCAGCATGGCTGTGGTACCTGAATACACCACGACCGTTCCACACAACCCGATTCTAGCAACTTAAGTCAGAATTTTGTGAAATTCCAAATCACTTGTTCATTTCTCTAAAGAATAAAATGGCCGTGCTATGTGCCCTAGCGCCCGTGCAGCGTTCTGCCCACCCTCTATAGCCCTCAAATCTTCACCAAATCACCCCCAAATAATTCCCAATCATTCCCCTACCATTTCCACTATCTTAATCTCTAGTTTCCACCAATTTTCATCCACAAAATCCCCATTTTCTCTCCATTCCACCCCAACAACCCTGTTCTCCGGAAAAATCTGAAATTTGCTAATTTCACCTCCATTTTCAAGAAAGAATGAAGAAGTTTGCAATGAAAGTAGTAGAAAAGACTAGGGATGTCATCCCCTACCAAAGGAAATCAAGGAACAACCACCCCCAGTTGACGGAGGTCGAATTGGATGCCATAGTGGATCCTATCACAGAAGAGGTCTCCGAACAACCACAACACAGGACACTGCCATCATTGTAGCCACCACCGTCTGCTTCCCGACCCTCTGTCTCATCTGAGAGACCTTCATCTTCAGCTACACGACCGTCGATCTCAGCCGCACGACCATCCATTTCTTCGGCAGCACAACCATAGCCCGAGTCACAGCCACGACCACGTCGGTGACTCATGCTAGATGATGAATAAGATGCGGATATGCCAGATGTTGAGCAGCAAGCGATACCACAACAGCATCCCCAACCATAGCTCGAGGTCACTACCGGCAGGGCAAAGGAGCCTAAGCACCCAAAGTGCTTGGCACGCAAAGTATTAGTGACTCACTATGCATGCCAAGCAACAATGGAGGCTATGGGCTTCTACGCCTATTTCCAGGGCCTGATGGAGAAGATGGGATTGTTTGAGATCCTTAAGCTACAACAAGAGTCTTACATCGAGCTAACTCAACAATTTTTTTCTACACTAGAGAAAGCAACTGATGATGGCAAGAACGCCATTAAAGTAATGATTGGGGGCGAGAGGTGGAAGATCACCTCAAAGCTGCTAAATCAGAATTTTGCCTCAAGTGAAGAGATGGAAGCCCTCCTAGACAGAGGAAGGACATAGAATGATTTGAGTTCCACATATCTAGCAATGTGGAAATGCTTCACCGACCAAAGTACCTTTGTAGCGGGGAAATCTAAGACGAGTGCCATCCATAGTCCATTTCTCCGCCATGTTCAGAAGGTGTTAGCAAACACCATCTTTGGCAGGTACGAGAACCAAGGCAACTGCACAAAGAAAGATCTTTTTATACTTGGTTGGATCACTAAGGAGAGACATGTGAACCTGGGGGTGTTACTTATTGAGCATATGAGAACAATCCCGTCCAAAAGCAAAAATCCTTTTGTAATGGGAGGGATAGTGATGTTGATTGCCACTGCCTTAGGACATGACATGACATGTTACACAAAGGCAGATGGAGGAAAGTTGGTTGACTTGCACTACTTGGCTCGCTCTTCCATGATTAGAGTTGTAGATCAGAAGATCATCTACCAAGTCAACCCATCTTACCCAGGAGTCACCTTGGAGTTGCCTTACCATACTCCACCCCTCATGACACAATATGGACCCACACAGAATTTTCTGGAAAAATTGAGGAAATATGAGGAGGAGAACCCATAGGAGATAGCATCCCTGAGGTGGTTTTTGTAGGGGGTCTAGGAGAGCCTTCACAGGCAGCTGAGCTGAGACGGGCTGCGGAGGAAAGAGAGGCACAATGAGTGAGGCAAAGAGAAGAGAGGATAGGGGCGTCAGAGCTACAACAACCCTCAGTGAATGCATATGACATGGCCACCATTCATGCAAAATTGGAGGGCATTCAGGCGACACGTGACATAATACTACGGGAACAGGAGGGCATTCAACAGATGCAGGATGACATGTGGTTGGACCATCAGCAGATACTAGGTCAACCATATTTACCAGTTTTAGAATGCCCAGGCCCAGAGGAACCCACAGTGGGATGAAGACAGGTGGAGTTCTTTATCAGCTTTTTAGGACAGCTATCCGCCTCCACAGTCAGACTACTGGGGTGCCTATTACAGACAGGGAGGATCACCTCCACCACCACCACAGCGATCGTCTACCCTATCATCCTAGACTTTAGTGTCATGCTGAGGACAACATGATTCAAAAGTTTGGGGTGGCAGGGCGGTATGCCCTTGTTCTACTTGCACTCATTTTGTATCTCACCTTCTATTTACTTTTTGTTTGGTGTTTTTCACATTTTTTCTTGTTTTGCTATCTAGTTTAGACGTTTACTGCTTTGCATACCTGCATGCCATGTAATTTATTGTCTTGTCATTTTTGCGTAATTTTTAAAAATTTTGCTCTTTTTACCATGCATTGCATATCATGTAGATTTTTGGTAAATTTTGCATGTTTTAACTAGGATTTGCTTGTTTGCTGTTTTAAGTTCAATAATATAGGTTTAGATGTGATTGGAGGAAACTTGGCACCATTTTGGCCAATTTTTCCCAAATTTGAGATTTCTTATCTAAAAATGTGTTTTGACCCAATCTCTAATGTTTTGAGTAAAAATGACGACCTTTGACAAATGCAAGTGAAATGTCATGAATTATTGCTAAGTGGTATTAATTTTTGACTTTTTACATGTGCATCACCTCTCTTATGATTGTGATTGATTTGGTTGAATTGTGAAATTGAGCAAGCTTTGAACACTTAGTGTTTGTGGAATCACTTGTTTGATATATCAATTTCATCTTGTTCATTCATGTGGTGTGATATCTAGGATGAAGTATTGGATTAATTTTCATGCAGGATGTCTTATGTGGAGAATCATACCAATGACCCCTCTTTGATCCGACTATTCTTCCACCGTCTTCATACCCCTCCACCTCATAAAAAGATGCCCTAGTGCACATAATCAGCCTTGACCACCTCCAAAAGTTTGGGGTGGCCATATCTCCATCCCCTCGCTTCACTCTATCCACCATATGCCCTATCTACACCAAGGGCAAGAAAAAAAGAAAAGAAAAAGAAAAGCAAAAACAAAATAAAAGGATGCTCATGTTTAAGAGCATTCAAATAAAGAAAAGCTGAGTGTGTAAAAACACTCCAAAAATCTTACCACAACCCTTTCTTCCACTTTCATACCCATTGAGCTAGGAAACGTCAAACCTAGCTCATTTTGCCCTTTTTCGCAGCCACACAGGACATTTGGTGTGATTTGAAATATAAGATTGAATGCATGAATGTGAAACAACACTCCTAGTCATCCTTGATTAATGCCACCATGAAACGGTTTACTCAGAACTTTATGGAAGAAATATGGATAACTTGTGCATTCTATGCGCTATATTTGAAGTTCATATGTTTTGTGCTCTTTTCATGATTGTATTGTGAAAGTAGGAGAGGAGAGAGGTGAAAGGCATGCACTTAGTCATCTTTGATCCCATTCAGAAATAATCATCTTGTACGTTGCATTTGCCATTTCTTATTTGTGGAAAATTTGTAGAGAGATTGAGTTAGAGTATACTTGAGGACAAGTATGTTTCAAGTTTGGGGTGGTGATTTAGCCCTATTTTAGGGCTTCATCTTGTGTCTTTTTGCTCTTCAATCACATGTATACCTGTTAGATTGCATGTCATTCCTCCCAATATGCTTATTTGTATAAAAGACACTTATGGACATTATTTGCATGTTTTTCAGGCATTTGGACCACACTTGATGGAAGAGAGAGAGAAGGAGTGATCCTAGGGTTCCTCTGCCCTTGGAGAGGCCCAAAGTGAAGTCTGATGCTCCCTCAACCTACCCCTAGTGGCCAAAGATCCATTGAAGCAAAGATGTCCAAGAAAATCCAAAGAACGAAGTCAAATTGCTGATCAAGGACCCAGCACAGCCGTGGTACCACAGAACGGCTGTGCTAGGTCACTTGTAAACCAAAAAAATCACCCCCAAGTCAAGCTGAAGTCGCCACGGCCGTGCAACCAAGAATGTCTGTGCCAGAGACAACTACCACGGCTGTGCTGCACAACACAACTATGCTACAGAGAAGCAGAATGGGCGTGGCACATCACCACAACCACCTTTACCCAGCTCACCATGACCGTGGTACCCTTACACCACCACGGCCGTGGTGACCACCACGACCGTGCCAGTTTCAACCCAAAACTAACCACCGAACCGACTTTTGATCATTTTATTTAATATGACCATTCCCATCCACCACGACCGTGCTCACCTCTACCCACCACGGCCATGGTGACCCACAAAACCTACCCATTTTTCATTACTTTACCTATTTTGCCCCTACTTGACCTAGTGCTTCCCCCCCACACCTATATACACCTAGGTGGCGGCTGGGGTATGAGGCCAGCGACCCTACAACCACTCTATCCTCCCCATTTCGTCCTCCATCCATTCCCACCTCATTCTACCTCCATTTCACCATTTCCACCACCAAAACCCTAGTTTTCTATTATTTCACCCATTTCCACCATACATCCATGCCATTCACCTACCTTGGAGGAGGGAGCTCAAGCTAAGACTGCTAGGAGGTGGAGAAGGAGGAGTCTTCACCGAGCTCATCATGGCTTTTCACTCCTCTACTCATTCTTTCCCCTCTCTTTTTCTATTTTGCTTTGTTATGAGTAGCTAGGCCCCTTGGGTGGGCTGTTTGGGGGAAATTATGTTACTTTGATACCATGTTGAGGGAAAATGGCATGTAAACATTGTAATTCCATTTGTTAATGATTATATTCTATTTCTATCTCATTCTCCATGGATTGCTTGTTGGTTTGTGTGTGAAATCACCTAGAAATTTAGGCAAATTGCTTATATGTGTGAATTTTGGGATTTGTCTCTAGGTCCAATTCTCAGATCCCTAGGTTGCTTCCCATCTTCCTACATCCTAATCAATCTCCCTAAACCTAAGTGAGAGATCTAAGTAGCTGGATTAGATAATCCTAGTGCAATTAGCATGGAGCCTTCTCAAGGCTAGAATGTGGGGGAATTGGGGTCCAAAACCCTAATTTCACCTCCCCATTACTACCCTCGACCCCTAATTGCCCTAGGAATGCCTAATATAGAAACCTAGACTTGATTAGACTCTAATTGAATTGAACCTAATCCCTAACCTAATTGAGCTTCGTAAGGGTAGTAGGGGGTGTTAGGGACTAATTCCCCTATACACAACCTAGCATATCGATGGCCAGTTAATAGCTTAGGTTAGTTCATTAGACTCTAACTTGTTGTTTGGTTTGGATAATCTAAATGGAATCATAATGTTCATATGTCACCCCCAACTTAAGTGATAAGTTCATACCCCTAAACAACCCATACCTCTCTTTACTGCTTAAAACCCTAGTTTTGTGCTTGCTTAGCTTGATTAGTTCTTTTCTTGCTTAGTTAGCTTCTTTCCTTGCTCTTGCCTTGTTCATGCTAGCTTAGCTCTTTAATTGCTCTTTTGCTTCTATCTTGCTTGCCTTAGTGTAGTTTGCACTTTCATACCTAGATTAATCCTTTCTTGCATGTTTAGCCTTAATCTAGTCTAGGGTTAACATAGATTTCATTCTTACCTTTAATTCCTCATTTGTTCATAGTAGTTTAATAATCAAATCAACCTTCAAACCCTTAACCCTAGTCTCCGCAGTAGGAACCTAGCCAAACTAAACCTAGCTCTAGTGCCCCCTTTTTTCCCTGTGGATCGACCCTATACTTGCCACCTTCCTATACTACGACACGACCCCGTGCGCTTGCGGGTGTAGTTATTTTAGTGTGAGTAGGTGTTAAGTTAGGTGTTATAAATATCGAAAGTGAATCAACCGTGTGCTTCCATCCGTGGGGTTGCATCTATTCAAAACTCCAATTGAGTAATGTGTAACACCATTGGCGGGAGCACACCAACAAGTCAAGATGAAGGTAAAACCAACCAAATATATAAATATAATGAATTTAAATATATATACACACATATATAGTAAGAAACATTTGGCTATAATTTACCGATTAAATTTTATATAGTATATGGTTTGTCGGTTGTATTAATAAGTGGAAAACAACCCGAGCTTCTAACATAGTTGAATGATGAATGAGTAGCAGACATTTTGTTCAAAAGTGTATGTGGAGATTTTGTTAAGCACCCACTCATAAGTTAGGCTCGCTATCCTTCGTTGATTGAGAAGGGAGTGTGATTTATTTCTGCAAGGACATTGTTAAGATAAGAAGATAAGGGTGCCCTTACTTTTCTTATACAAATTTACAAATTAAATTTTATCTATCATATGGTTGGTTGGTCATATTAATAATGATTTGAGAAAGAGTATAGTAGAGTGTCTTTAAGTTATTTTATTTGTATCCTTTTGATACTTAAGATATTTGCAACAATTAACATCACAATATGGGTTTATAGATTGGGTATATACTAATTAGATATTCATGGACAACTCACTGAAACAAAAAGCACATTTTAGTTGCAAAAATTCCTATAACACTGGATGACCTTAACTATGCCTCAGTAATATACAAAATCTGATGTAACATTTTAAAATAGTTGATTGAGACAACAATCTTTTTGCATATGTGGTTGAATTTAGTTAACATGTTGTATGTTTAGTTGTTTTGTGGCTAATCCATATAACTTATCTGTACATATTAGTGCACCCTTCTTAAAATCGATCGCTCAATATATGTCTGCATAAATGTTTAAAAATATATTCATTTTAGTATTTTATCTAGTGTGGGTCCAACCCGAGTGCAAAACACTGATCGGTTATGAGCCACATATGGCTAATATTTTCAAACATTATGTTGGTTTAGACCGACATGGATCCCATTTTCAATATAAAATTAGGTGGTATGACTATTCCTTACTTTTAGATCCTTTTCAAAAATAGACATTGATTAAGTTCTTTTTCCAACTGAGCCACAAAAAGGTAAGTAACTCATTAGTGGCCATAGCTAGCATGAGCTCTGGACTGGCTTGTTAATAACTTAATTATCACCTTCAACTAAACAAAGAAACATATGGTCTTTAATTGCAAGACACTACAAAAAAAGATGATCTGGCAAAAATTACTCTAATTACATATAATTTATATGTATTTAAAACCTCTTTTATCTATAAAATAAAAAATGTAAACAATTAAATGTAGTTAATTCAATTAAATCTACATCCCTACACTTTTCCCTCTTTCTATGCGAAGTGTAGCAAACAAATTGTAGTTGATACCCCACATTTTCACATTTGTATCTCATCTAATTTTTTTTGCGCCAACTCCCACGCGCCTCCTCTTAACTTTTCAATGCAACCCATGCACAGTCCTCATCCTTCTCAATCTCCCTCCACATCCTAATTTCCCCACAAAAACTTGCAGTTTACTCCTCACACCATCACCCTCTATCGACCGATCAAGAGCCCACACCACCTTTCCGTCGGACCCTCTATCGTCCCACCTTCACACCCTGTCTATTGTGTACGTGGTCTCCACGCGGCTGTCGGAACCCTCTAGGCTGCCACAGACCCCCTCCATGATGCCACTATCGGTTGTCCTCCTGCCCAGCGCCAGGCTTCCTCCATGTCATGTTTCCCCCTGCCCTCCTCCAGGCCTCCACTATCACTCCCCCTCTAGTAGGCCGTCAATGTAGATCCTCCTCCATGCTGCCTCTGTTGATCCTCCTCAAGCTACCTCCATTGATCCTCTACTAGGCCGCTGCAAATATATATCATTTAGGTAATTTTTAATTACCAAATTTATGTAGATCGTTGTTTTGTTATAGTAGTGAATGTTGAATGGTTGATAGAGATGGCCTCCCAATCTTCGATTGTGATGGGTGTCACTACAGTCCGTGTAAACATGAAAATATTATTGTACTAACAATGTTGTTAACATAAGAGCCATACACCCTGTTTGTTAGTGTGTATCAAAATCTATAACAAGCGCATGGAGATTAAGATTATAATTTGTTTGCGATTTATCAATACAAGTAATTTCTTATCTTCTAATTATTGAAAATCACTCCTTAGTTCTATTTCAGATAGCTCAGAACAAAATGCAGACGTGCTTTGAAGAAGGGTGGCTAATGAATTAGTAATAAAACCCTACAATTTTTGTATAAAAATGCATGCTTAGTAAAGGATTAAATTTTTTATTAAACAAGAAGGCATGGGCTCATACTTTTTTTATCTTTAGAAGCTTCAAAATCACTTCCATCAATTACTTATAGAAGATAGTCATATTTGAGTGTGCTGATGATTCCAAGTATCTAGGTAAGTCTAATACTTCAAACCTAAGCACATATTTTCGCCCCTCAAGTGGATACATTTCTCTGGATACATATTTTTAACTACACCTAATAACAAATTTCTATTTTGCTTACCCTTTTGAAGCAAACTATAATGCTCTTTGTTTGTATTTTTGTCTGCACCGCATGGAATACTAGGTAAGTTCAAGTTGTTCTAAGTGCCATGCAATAGCATATTTGTACTACTGTAATGTTATGAACTATATTCTTGAGTTCTTAATATGTGGATTATAATATCTTGCTCATGGTATGAGACATACATTAGCTTGCATCCAGCTCATATATTATTTGTTAAGCTATATTCTGCAGATATGAGTTGTGATCATAAAACTTACAATCTGTCTTTTTGTGTTTGGCGTGCAAAATTGTCACTGTTATAGGAAGTTGTATTCGTCTTTAGGTGATTTTAGCTTGGTTTCTTCAAAGTTCTATTGTAAATGGTGATCTGGTTATTGTGAATTATATTCGTTCATACTTCAAAAAAATCCCAACTGCTTTTCTTCTCTTATTATACTGGTTTTGAGTCTAACTATTTTTCCTCTTCTCTCCAAGGAGGTTGCTAGTTTGTATAGAACAAAGCATTATAGTTTCCACACCAAAATAAAGTTGCAAAAAAATTCTAAGGCGATCTTTGTAACGAGGATCATTCAGAATCATATGGAAGATGTTTCTTGGGGAGCTTACTATCTTCCATGTTGAGATAATAAAGGACTTGTGTAAGGCTTATTGGTTATGGCTTATAAGAAGCTAGGTATGTTTTTTACATATTACATAATTGTTTATACCTCACCATATTTGAGTATAAAACTTTTCTATCTATCTCTAAAGGTGTTTTGGGGTTGTTTGATATTGTGCATTTCAATTTAACAACTCGAGCCAGATTATTTTACCATGGAAGAAAGCTAGAATTCAGGAAGTCAGTCATGAAACAAAATATATGGACTAACTCTATTCTTTATTTTGTGCAATCAACCATTAAGTTGTAGCCTACGGCTGAGAAACTACCCAGCGAAACAAGCCTCTTCATCCTGTCGGTGAATTTTAGGAAAAAAACAAACCTCTTTGTGAAAGATGGCCTTGTTTTTCCTGCTTGAGTGAGTGATATCTTCTCTTCATAAGTGGTGTTTCAACATTATTGTTAATTATTAAAGCAATCATATTCTATTTTCTATATGGAGATATATGATCTTGTAGTACTGCGTCTGCCTTTATCAGTTTGTATTATTTGTCCAAAAAACAAGACATATATTGCACTGCAAAGCCTTAATCCCAATCATGTTGGGGCTGGCTACACGGACCCTTCTTTTCCAAATAGATCGGCTAAGGGTCACATTTTCTTAAATACATATAAAAGAGCCTAAATAACCAGAAAAAAATATTTAAGTTTTATAAAGGAGAAATAGAAAGAAGAAGATTAGGTTTGTTTAACTTTCTCCCACTTAAAGTAGATAGATGTAATTCTATATTGTATTTTCTACTTTATTTATACTTCATTCCGCATCTTACATGCATACACATATATATGAGATGTGTATGTATATTGCTGGTATATTTCTAGAGTACATATATTGTAAACTATTTATAGAACTATATTCATACATATTGTGGTATTCGCACCATTTTCTCCCGTTCCTAATGGAATTACCCTCACAATTTTCAATGTGTGTTATCTATCTCTTTTAATTTGTCATGCATCCAACTTATTCTAGTGTAGTAACATGTAATTGCCTATCTTCTTAATGAGCATTTTCAGAATAGCGTACCACCACAAGCGTTCCTTTGTTCAAGGTGTGTGCCGGAGCAACCTATTGTCATTAATATCTATATTCCATAAATATGCAAGGATGCTTTCCTTTGATTTGGGTTAAAGGCCTTCCATGATGCTAAATTAAGTTTGATTTGGCTACTGTTTTCTTGGGTAAGCTTCAATGTTTTGACCTGGTGTGATAATAGAACCATCTACATGTTATCAATTCCAAGTTGATTCTTTCCAAGGATGGACATTTGATTATTATTTATATTTAGCAAAAAGAGACTAAGACATTAAAAGGTAGGTGATTCACTGCTTAGCCTAGCTTGCCATTTTCATAATATCTAACTGATGTGGTTTTTTAAAGAAAAGACTGTAGAATTTCCTAGTGACCACTTTTCCTTGTTTTAGTTAGAATTCCTTTGTTTGCATATTTTAAATAAATTTTCTATTTTTATTTATGGCACATTTAATGAACTCTTGTGCCCCTAATTTTTTTCCTTCAAGATTCAATGTTTTTCTAGGCCGCAAAACATCATTGTAGAGAAGAAATTGCATATAACTTAGTTTCTCTGAAGATGAGGTCAGTATTGGGTCCTTCCCCTTTGTTACCATGACATTTAACCTCTTGAATATCTATTGGAAGTTGTACTCGTGTAGCTATTTTAGGATCGATAATGTTCTTTGTAATTTAAGAATCTAGGAGTGAAATACAAGTAAACATTTTTTCAAATCAATGTCGCGCTCATGGGGCATTTCTTTTTCTGGAGGGGGGGCACTATTTTCCAAATAACTTGCAAACAAATCCAATTAGTCTCATTGTCAAGGGGATTTTCCCACAAAAATATAGTAATTCCAATACAATACACATGCCTCAACTCTTCTTCCTTGTGAGTATGCCCAAGAACAAATTGACTTTCCCTTTCTTTATGCACTTAGGTATTGAAAATCATTTTTTATGGTCTCACTGCATTTATAGGTCAGCTTATTGAAGAATTTTTTTCATAAGCTCCTTTGAACCATGAACTAGTACCTTGGATTCATTTCCACCAAATGCATCTACCTCTATGAATTTTGGGGTGAGTATTACCCCCATCACTAAAATCACTTGAACAAGGTCATTTTTTATGCTTCAACCTATGCACAAGTCTATGAAGAAGATTCTTCAATCCACTGTTCAAAGAGTTGATAAAATAAACTTCAGACAATCCAAGCAGGTAATTTAGCATGCTCTTAAGTTACTAATAATCTCACATAGATGAAACTTCAATCAACAACAAGAATTCCCTTGCACAGTCTTATTAGGAGTTTCTAATCATCATGTGATGATCCTGTTTAATATTCAACTAAAATATGACAGGGTGGCTTTCAAGCAACCAATGTCACAACCATAATATTTCATTCTATGCCATTTGGCAGATGCACCATGACATGACATGCTCAACATGCCTAATGCAAACAAACAAGCTTGGGATAGGATTATCTGGGAGTGTCTTGTTGTCAGTAATTAGTACTAGTGGTTGACCTCTTATCTAACTACCATTAAATTCACTGCATTTTGCCTCCTAACCAACGACCTATGATCCCACTTGAGAATTTAGAGTTGTTCAAATCATAAGACTGTTGTTTGCAGAGTTTTTCAAATCATAAGAATGTTGTCTGTATTCTGCATATCATGTTAGGATCTACATTCTCGAAAAAAGTTGACGTTCATTTTCTCATGAATCTTCTAATGCATTATAATATCCTATTGTTTGAAAATTTTGACTTACTTTGTTCGACCTGGCTACCTATATCTTAGTGTGAAATCACTCTACCACTATAGGGTCTAAGTCGAAGTGACAAGAACTCCATCAGAATTTGGATAATGCAGTCTCGATGTACTATGGGAAGTTTGAACTAGAGTTACAAAAGGCTTGACATATATAGTGCATATAAGCATGCATCACTGAGGCATGCATCTCATTTTGAGATAGTCTCCTCAGTCTTCCCAGGTCATCTCTCCTTCAAATAGGCTGGTCTAGGAATAGAAAGTAAGGGGAGCATGTCGGTTGACTTACATCATCTCTTTCATAGCTAGTTCTATTTAATATCTAAGAAAATTGAGATAGTTGGTGTGTGTGTTTTGGGTCTAGCATAGGCACCATAGGCGAGTTGTCTCATCATTCAGTTATTTGTGAGGTATTGCTACATTCTGGGAGAACCCATCATTCATGCTCTGAAGTAGGGAGTCATCAGTTGGATTCAAGGACCAGTTCAATTAATCCCTCGACTGTGTTTCAAGGCAAGGCTGCTAGCTCAATTGACAACATGAAGGTAAGAGCCTTCAATCCTCCTTGATTGTCCAGTTCCAATACTGCAATGCTTTGTCATTCCCCTTTCTAGAGAGTGTGATCTGAAATATCTGTCTCTCCCCCCCCCCAAATTCACGATCCCTAATCTGTCCTGAGCTTGCTTTAAAGGACTTGTACCCTGCAAGAGTTCTAGTCCAACTTTGCAATGCTAAAACTGGTCTGAGGCATATACATATGGACTCCTATTACTCAAGTGAATTGGGTTAAGAAGTAATAGGCATGTTAGATAACTCTTAACTAACACTACCCTCCCAACCCTGTCCCTAATTGCTCCTCTTGTCCCAATTTCTTATAGAGCTTGAGGAATCTCTAACGTGCAGAGTGTCCCATCTCATACTCACACCTTCTTCACAGTTGCTGAAGATATCGACACCACCAACAACCCCCAAGGTCGCATCAGAAGGCATAAGTAATTATGGAAGCTTTTGAAAGTACTAGTGCAAGAAGCAGCCCCCACAACTGCGTATGCATCATAACTCTCATATCAAAACCTGAAGTCTCCTTTTTCTAACATAGGTCACACAAAGTGAAGATCAGTAGTTCAGCAACGAAGTCATTCTTAAGCAGAATTCCTTCTAAATAACCATTCTAAACGTCCCATGTATTCTCTTATCACAAGTGAATGGAGTTTTTTTTGCATTTATTAGGGGCATATTATTTGAGTTTATGTACTTCAAATTCATCCATACTAACTAGCTAAAGATGTACACATATACTTTGCTCAAGGTTGAAAAGTTTCAGGTTTGTAAACAACTAAGAACATGCTTTTAATATCATATTTAAACAATACAAATCTGCTGTATGCTTTTGCTAGGCAGATAGAAGTACACATAACAACGTACATTGCACTTGAATATACTAGTATCACAGGGAAAGTCTATTAGAAGACAAATTCACATTGTTAGTATTCACTTCTACATAAAGAATGTTGGTAAGAGGAGAAGAGAAGTGTAATTCCTTATATATGCGCTCCTTGCTTGAAAAATAAGCAAAATGACCTCGCTTAATTGTCAATATATCCATAACTCAAGTGAAAATGACCTTGCTTAATTTCTACAGTCTTGATACACATGAATTGGATTTTGTAGCTGGATGGGCGTGTCTTTTTAAATTAGGCAACACTATTTTCTATTGAATTCGTTCTAGTCATGATACATGTAACAATGGGAGCACACTATGTCATGATGCCTGTAACAATGGGGGCACGCTATATCAAAGCTTTTAGCAGATCAGATTTAGAACTAATAGTCACTTGTTTCTGCCTATCTTAGTAATTTACTTGTGGAGTTATCTGAGAACCATAGTACCTGAACATCTACTGTTCTTGCTATACTTATCATTCTGTAAAATTAACAATTGTCTGCTCTATCTCCATCTTTATGAATACTTGCACTTGATTTTAGTACCCTTAATTTTTTGATTCTGATGTTTGGCTCCATGTTATGTTTCAGATGTGGATATGTAAGACAGAATACAAGGAGTCCGACCTAGCCATTATGCACAGGAAGTGCTTCTAAGTGAATTTTGCAGCTTATGCAGTCAGGTATTTGCAAGCTATAAAAAGCAATTGCATATAGTCTGCTAGCCTGATGCATTTATTGATAGCTTCTACCATTTCTCTGTACCTCGCCATATATATGGATGAACTTTATATTCCCATATCTAAGTTGGTGCCACTCACAGTGGGATGTTTATTTCCATTCAATTTACTTGAGTACTCAACTCCTTGTTTAACTCAACTTGAAGATTGATTATTCGGTCTTCCAGTTCAAGCCAGTGCACATCTCCCAGTTTCTTTTGTGCAAGAAGCAGTCTCACTTCTAACATTATGGTTGTAAGTTCATCAGTATATAACTTCAACTATCTTTTTGACAATGTGGATTTGAATGCATATCTGAATTGAACATATAATATACAAATTGATATTTCTTTACTCGTTTTCACTTTAGGTATAGGGATACTAGGTTTTCCAATCCTGTTCATGCCCATATAGATAGGGTACCATGTTATCATTGTATAGATACATGAGGTTACATGCATCTCATTAGTTGGTTTGTTCTTTTTTTTCATCCAATATATTTGATGTATGAAAGTACCTCAACAAAATAGTATAATGTCAAATTAACTATAGTTTTCAAACTTTTTTTTGAGACCAATATAAAATTTAAATAAATAATATTTACTTTTTATATTTTCAAGTGGAGTACATAGGTTAGTGTGATCCTAACCACCAATATGGAGGGTGTGCAGATAATTAGTAGACTTGGCAGGCTTGAAATTACTGAGCTTCTGAGAAATCTGACAAAGCACCCATCTGTCTCTCAAGAATGCAGCAAGAGTGATAATGTTGTCTGAAAGTGGAGAATAAGTGTGATGAACGAAGCTCCATGAAGATAACCTGGAATATGTAGCATGAATACATATATCATCTCTTCTCATACTCTCTCTCTCATACATATTATCTCTCTCACACTCTCTCTCTTCTCATCTCTTCCTCTCCTCTCTATCCCCCCCGTACACCAAATACAACGAGAGTGAGTGTTTGGTGTGGAGAAATGGATATATGACCCCCCCTCCCCGCGCGTGCGCATTGTGGAAAGGGATACACACATGATAAGGGTGGGTGGGAAAGGAATTGGTGGATTTGAGAGGATTTTGTGATATGGAGATGTGTATTATGTGGAAATTGAAGCCGATAACCAGAGAGAATATCAATAGATCTGAGTAAATATGATTAAAATTGGATCCGATTAGCCAAAGATAGATCCGAGTAAGGATCTGAATATCAATAGAGATAGAGAAGTTGTGGACAATAAAAAAATATAGAGGAGGACGTCACTCATATTTGGGAGAAGACAATACTGATTAGGGGGTGATGGCATGGTTGAATATGGTGGAGTGCTTTGCTAGGGATAGGTGATGGCTTTGCGGTAGAAACAATAAGGAATCAACAATGATGGAAATGGATAATGGATGTCAGCGGCAGTAGGATGGAGCAAAAGCCAGTGGGATAAATGATGGCAACAACGATTGAAGAGTAAGATCGTCGTCTGGGGATATAGTTTCTACTAAATGAGGCAGCAACAGTGCAATGAACAGACACACGATGATGGCGATGATTGCAGCGGCTGGTGGCACATGATCGGCAACAGCGGGATGGTTGTCACTGGCTGTGATTGTTGCTACTAATTGGAGGCGGTGGTTCTGTTACTGTGCACTGACGGAGTTAGGTGTACGGTCGGTGGGCATAGGTGGTGCATTGGAAGGTAGCATTGGCTATTGTCCTGGCCAACAGCGGCTGCGGCTCTACTGATGGTTGCAGCCAACAACGACAATAATATTGCTATCAGAAACCAATGACTCTTCTACTGTTTGCGACGCTTGCACTGGATACAGGAGGATGTGGCGACGACGTGATGTGGTAGCATGATGTTGTGGCGTGACTGATGGTGATGTTGACTGCTGTTGTTGACGGCAGCTTGATGGTGGCTAATAGCACCGGGAGATGACAAATAGATTAGAGATAGTCAGGATGGATAGCACCGATGTACGGAAATAAAACCAGATCTTAACAAGGAGGAGGAGAAGCCATGGAGGCTAGGATATGCCCGGCAGGCAGCCGGCCTAAGCCGTGGCAATGGCTGCGGTGGCCGCCCACAGGCGGGTTCTCCCCCGATTGTGCTCTCTCAGAGAGAGGCAACAACTACATTTAGGGTTGTTGTTGCTTGACGGCTAGGAGAGGAGGGAAGCGAAGATGGCTAGGGTTCCCTTAGGAACAAACACACTCTGATACCATGTGAAAGAATATTGTATTGAACTAATTTGATGATTAAAAGAGGTACGACCCTGTCCTATATATTTCCCAAATAGATGAAACCAGATCCTCCCTTTAGAGAAAGCGAGCGCTATAATTTCAATGTCATAAATAAACTTATATGGACCCTCTTCCTTTCTTTTGCCATGCCAACTTCAAAATCATGCTCTGACAAAATACAAACATTATGATAAAGCTATATTTTTCTAGAAGAAATCTTACACAGACCTCAATATATATATTTCTTAATGTATAATATTTAATGTCTCAATATATAATATTACATTTTAAAGTGGTCGCTAGCAGGTTCTTTTTCTCGGGAGTTGTGGAATTCAGTATTTCTGGCCACTTCTCTATTTCAGCTAGAAGGAAAAGGGACTTGATGGTCTTTTGTATTCCTATGATATTTTGTTATTTTTATAGAGAGATTAACTAGGCTCTGTTCAATCTTTTGGTCCTCTTATCCCAACACTCATCACGTGAAGATCTTCTTACTTGTCTGCATTTCTTTAATCATTAGTGTGTATATTGGAATAATGATTTCTTATACATGTTATTGATGGGGATATGTCAATAAAGATGATTTTTAGAGTATTTGATGGCTTGCATATGAACCCTTCCATTTAAGAAATCCCAAATAACCTTCCACCTCCAAGCTTTATCTCGAGTCTAATAGGGAGGTATTTGGTATATCAAAATGAATGGGATATATTAATAACTTGGTCATGTTCCTTACAATATTTTAGTCAATGGAAATTATAGTTACTTGTATATGAGCACAAGATATAGAATCACCATTGCACATTGCATTTTATTTTAATATCCATAAAATTGACAACCCTTCATTTGGTTTACGTTGGAGTGTTGTAAGGGGTGTTGTTTACCTAGTTCAACCTCTTATACCTATCTTATTCCAAATATATAATCCTATCTTCAGACGATGTTCAAATGATGCATAAAAATCTGCCAAGTACATGTAACAATAATTTTGAAGTTTCAGATTCTCTACTTCAATGTTCTGTTCTGACATGCCCTATCTTAAAGAAAAGAGTATGTATACTGACTTGCCCATTTTCATTTGTACTTTGCAGCCATGAACCAGAGAACCCCAAATCAATTTGATGATCCACATAAGATTCTTGTTTTTTATTTCATTTACACCTCAAAATTTATATGGGTCATATTCGTGAAAGTCTATAGCTATTTGCAGACATGTATTGGTGGATTTGATTCTTCAGTCACCGTTGAACATATGAGGCAGGTCTACAGTTCATATGTGTGGTAATATCACTTCTTAACTTTGTTCAAGTTTTCGAAGAGCCTTTATTCTGATCCTCTTGGAAGTATGGTTTCTTTCCCTATAAAATTATATGCATACGAATCTAATAAAACTTGGTTAATGTATTCTATTTTCTTTTTATTCTTTGGATTATAGTTGGCACAAGGGGTGCTCTGTTTCCCTAGTTGAGATATGTGATGAAGGATCTCATCCAATTATTTATAAAAAGTTAGTGGATAGCTAATGAATCCAGTTATATATACGTGATGAAGGATCTTATCCAGAAAATTAGTGGGCATGACGCTGTAATTTCTTTCTCAGCCTCATCCTTCGCTAGCTTCAACCTTGCTAGTTCTAAATTTCTAGAAGCATTGACAATCTATTTTGCCTCTTGTTTAGCGGCTAGTAATTAAATGCCACCCTAACATATATTAGCTTCCATCACGAACTAAGCTCGCAACATTATATCTTGAGAGAAGTCATACAACTTCTGCGCTCCTCTGATATGCAAGTCCACTTATTAAGAATCATTCACTGGATCTGGTCTGATCACTGAAGAATGTTCACGATCCTCTCACAACACCCTCTCTCTTAACCTTCAATGCTTCCAATCATTCTTTATGTTTGCAAGTAAAGAGTCTGACTTTATATATGCCTTAGAGTGTCTCATTGACCATTTGCGATGATATTTATTTTCTAACATCACCTGACAACAAAGTTCTTGGGATATTTGGAGTATGCATTCGTATAGGATTCCAGGTTTTAGTTGTAATTCTGAGTTAGTATATATCTTAAACTAGTTTTTAATCCACATGGTAGGACTTGTATGGAACAATAATAAGCCTTGTTTCATGATTCTTGTTCTTTAATATAGAGAATGAACAAAGGAGTTATGTGCATAATAATATGCATGAGAAAATAGTGATAACTAGTTCTGTCTAGTGGCTCATGTCTGAAACTATTATTCTCACAAATTATACCTAAGGGGACAAGTCAAAGCTGATACATTTGGGTTACCTTCTGCAAACTGCATGTTCTCATGGTTTCATAATGAGTTTCTAATATCCGCACACTACTATTTAAATTTTTTGAGTAATATGTTTTTTTCTTTCAGGAAAGCATATTGTTCTTACTATACCCGAGTTAATAATCTGCCACACAATTGGGAGGACCTACAACCCTGTTATGTTGTATGTGGAATTTATAATCTATTTAGTCGGGCTTGCCTATTATTTCTAGGTTCTCCATTTTGTTATGTCATTGTTTGTTGAATTCATATATGAGACATTGGTTGTTTAAATAATAAGAATAGTTTATCGAAGTCCTTCAAAATCAGTTAATAGTCGTTCGTTCCATGTTAGTACACTGCAAGTTATGATTGCAAGTAGGCCTGTGACAATTCAGATGGATTAGAGTCCAATAAAAAACAAGATATATAGGCATGTTAGTATATACATCGAAAAAAGAGTTTTATAGGAAAAAATATTACTTACTAGTGGAGGAAGATCTATTAGAAATCCCAAACCTATGACTAAAGATACGAAGGGCAAAGACATTTATTGTCACATGATAGAAGAAGTAGTAGCTATTTAGCTGAAGCTAATTCATGTCTAAGGTGGGTGAATCATGATGCACGATTCACTTGAGAAGTGTGGCTTTTGTTATCTACCTTATATATTCATGATCCTCAGTGTAAAAAAATCTGCAATTCAAAAAACATAACCCTCTACATAGAACACTCCAATAGAAGTTATAAACAACATAGTTTACCAATTCTTGATTGAAATATCAAGATTTTTCACTTACTTTGAAATATAAGATAACACATATCTGTAAGAATATAACAGAAGATGCATTAAAATCTGAGTTCTTGATGCGCACATAATTTGGATGTCATATGAATTTAACCACATTTTTATGTAAATCATATCAGAAATGAAGATGTCAAACATTTCTGCAGAACTTCCAATCAAGATGGATAGACACCCCTAATCACCAACAGATCGAGTTATTCATAACAGATTCAACATATGATTTAGCTATTGATATAGTCAGCTATATATGTAGGCAGTATGTTGACTTCTTAATTGCTCTACACTGAGAGTGATCACATCCGTACCCAAGTTCCTATAATTAATAAGTTAACAAATAATATATAACTACTTCTGCATTGAATTCATATGCAGATGTAATGAATGTATGTTCATTTGAATCTCTTTATCTTGGTTTTCCATCGTTCCGATGTATATTCTTGACTTTCTTAGCTTATGAGTATTTATCTAACTTGTACAGGATCTTCACACTGTTAGAAATTCACAGGGACTAACTTATGATGAGCTTAGCATATTTAATCGATTGAACCTTTGATGGTATGTGATATCTATTACATCCGACCCTGAAAAAATATGTTTTATCTATATAATAAGTATTGATCTGTTCTGTATTTCAAAATCTTATATAATACAGGTTCACAAAGTTTTTGATGCATGAAAAATGCTTTAAGAGGCATTTACGACAATAAAATTAACCAAAAAGAGCTTGATAGGTGAGTACCTATCCATTCATTTTTTATTATTTGATAGTTTATCGGTGCTGAAGTAAATTATGAGTTGGTGTCATTCCATCCACCCATGGCACACCACTTCCACGTAGGGTTACAACAACTTTTGGCTTGCAAGATTTGCTGCTACATTGTTGCCCATGTCGTATCTTTTTTCCCATTAAGGCTGGTTTGCATGAGAAGGCACATTTGGGAGGGGGGAGTAGAGCCCTTCTTTTGAAAATTAAAGTGTTGATATGCAATGTAGCTGGGTAGGTCAGGACTTCAACCATGTTTTTACTTTCCTTTTTAAATCTACATCTGTCCAAAAAAGTCATCCATCATATGTGTGGCTTCGACCTCCTGTATTCAGGGCCCAATCTGACATTTGTGGTCTGAATGTCAGTTGGATGCTATCTGATCCAACTGCAACAAATCATTTTTGCTGGTAGGTTTTCAGTAGTATTTCTAATGAGAAAGTGCATATGGCTTCTGGCATCATGCCTTACAAATCAATGTGGATTAGTGGAGTTTCGATGATGAAGATTAGTGGAAATAGTATACAAGGTAGTATGTAGGAAGTCAAGAATCTGCATCCTAAAATGGTGCAACATGACTAGTAAAAATGACATTTTAGGTTCACAGAGTGCATCATACACATCTCTGAATGCCATTTTAATTGACGACCTCCATCCTTTTGTCAACACTCTTGGAATGAAGTTCCTACTTTGGGGAAGGAGATAGCTTGGCATAGGCACTACCTTATTTATGGATTTTCTTACTTCTCCTATTGTCTTTATATTTATTTTCATCATCTACTACATTTATATTTTCCATGTTTGCATGCGTGTGTCATTCTGTGTGTATTTCTTGATCTGTTTTAACGATTTCTTTAGGCCTGCTCTATTCTAACGATTTTGATAGGCCTCCCCTTATTGTGCTCAGCTTTTTCATGCAAAATCATGTGATAACTACTACATATCTACTCAGTTGAAATGTCAAATGAGATGGACACAAGTCGAGGGGTGTTAGGCTGCCATCTTTGCACTTAAACAAACTTCCCCGAGCCTATTTTATCTTCATTAAGAAGCCAATGATAACCAGTCACGTCTACTTTCTTCTTGCAAATGTGATATCACTAAAGTCCTCAGCCAAGGTATGGAAGCATCTATAGCTTCATTTAACTTGGATGGAGCCCAGATCTTCCATAGGTACACACATCAAGTACATATTATTCAGTCAAGTCACCAGGTTCATCATATCATTGTGGATCCACCTCATCGTATCATGTGCATAAACACCCACAAACCATATCACTAAGGACCAACCTCTTCACATCAAGATCATACACCTGAAAACCTATCCATAGTAGCAACACAATAGATAGAAACAAGCACCAATAGCTTAAACCAAAACTGAATATACAATAAGGGAACATAGAAAGTCTAGAATACTCAACAGCTTAGCCAAGGGAAAACCTAAAAGCTGACAGAAAACCACTGTCTCTATCCCTAGTACCTAATTATTGCACATGAAAATCCATAATTTTTCATGTTTTAGTAAGACCTAGTACCCCACTTCAAGCTCCATTATCGCCAGCAATCATATCTGAATGAACCGGTCCCTTTGTGTCAAACAACATTTAGGAAGTAATATGTTTTGATATTAGTTTCTTGAAATTTTATGTATGTTGCAGGAACCACTTGCTAATTCTATTGGTAAAGCAAAGAAACCTTCTCCTACAACCTAGAAGAATTTTTTTCAGAAGAGTTCATATGAGGAAAGGAAACTAGATTCTGAAGGTAATGACTACATGATATGTATCTAGTTTAGTTTCATCCCTATAAGAACATTAGATGGTTGTCTTTTTCTAGTTAGCTCTAAGTATGGAACAAACACTCTCAACTTATTCTAAAAGCTACTGAACACATTGTTGAGGTAAGATACATTGTGTGGGTCACATATACCCATTTCTCACTAAAAATTATGATGTATGGAAAGGTGCATGTGTTGGCTACATATCACCTAACATATCCACATTACTCTCAATAAGCCCCTTAACCTAAAGTGGGTTACTTATTGCTGCTGTTAGAAGAAGTATGGCTCGCCATTAGGTTGTCAAATTACAACATGTTATATAAAACAAAAACAATGATGATTACTTTGCAAAGACAATTCAAAGGACAAATAGCTTCTTATCTAATAATAGGCTAGAAAATATTGAATGTTATATATGTTCATACTGAACTAGTTACTCAGATAATAACTAATAATAACAATGTTGAATTACCTAGAATAACTGAGTGTATGTATAATAGTATCCTTCCTTCTATAATAAAACAAACTCCAAGTATTATTATATGCTCCCTGAACAAAAATTAAAGTGAATCCCACATTGTTTTTGCATACTCTTGAGTTGGCATATGGTCCTTGGTCTATATAGGCACTTCTATTCTTGGGACTTATTAATATATTGGATGCTAAGAGATATCATTTTGAAGTAGTAATTGTGTGTTTATGTACCACTTTTCCTGGCATGCAGGTTAGCTCAGTTGTTTTTCCTTGCCCTTGCATTGTTATGTTGGAGACCAGGTTTGGTTACTACCATCAACTCTTCTAATGGATGGCCCTTCGAGCGGAGGTTTGCTACCTTTCTCACAATTTCGACCATTTGTGGGATGTGATTTGTAGTATTGATTGTTACTTGATGTTGTATATTTGTCTAGCGACCATGTAGGCTGTCTAAAGATCAAGCCTAATCTATGACGTCTCTCTATTGAGCATGGTTCTATGATGACCTGTAAAAATGGTAATTATTCTAAAGGTATGCTCAATACTGATTTTATGCTTAGGAACAGGTGCAACTGCTAATCTATACGATATCTTATTTCTCATCTAAGATCAGATTAAGCTATCCTCATCATTAATAATTCTATTTTGTTCATCAGGGCAGTGATGTAAGCTTTGAAAAGGGGAAGGTGCTTGAAAGAGGCTACTCTAGCTGCTATGACAAACAACTATGGTGGGAACATCTTGTATTGGGAGTAGGGGCATGGAGAATGGATGAGTATAAGGGAACAACCCTAACATAGTTGGTAATGGGGCATAGATGATGATCATGAAAAAGATTGATATACCAAGAGGTCCATGACAGAGGTCAAATGATGCCATTATAACTCATATATAGCTATGTTTTGTATAAATTCTGATATTTATAACTTTTAGCAAGGAAACTTGATCATTCACTATGACCTTTTTTGCAGGTCAGGTTATTTGATGCTAAGAATGACTATATAGAAGGCCTTCATATCACATCTTCATCCTAGACAATGTAACCCATCACATAACATTGATTGGAGTACCATAAACTGGTGTTCATGTACATGTTAAAGGTAAACTATGCAATAATTTCATTGGTTTGTTCCAGTAGACGTCATTTTCTCAAAATTAGTGTCAAACTCTCTTACTTTCACCTACATAACACAAATTATGTTACTGCAAGTTAAGTTATAGCTGGCTGCCATATCTCTTATACAAGAACAATTGCCACAACAAAGGAAAAGAGGACAAAGGAATTATCCAATATATAGTCTCAGATTCACAAAATATGTGCTGAGATATATGGAAACCTCAAACTTGGGGATCGAGTGGAACTGCTAGTTGTTGATGAGAATGATTTGTCTTTCAAGAATCTCCATGAATATCAATATCAGCTACAGGAGCTTCCTATGGCCAATCTGAAGCAGAGCACGGAGAAGCTCTATTTTCAATCAAGAAGAGCAGTACCTTAGCAGTCTTTCTCTTCTTATGAATTTATCAATGTTATCCTATTCATTGATGATACAAGTGGCATAACTAATACAAAAGAAAAATCAAGATAGAAAAAGATGCTCATGATCATGTAGCATATAGAGTTTGCAGTGGATAGAGGCAGTCAGAAGAAGATATTGTATACATGTATCTTTTTTCCATGCATATTGTAAAATAGGGGCCAGGTTAATGTCCTCCCCATGTGTACTCATTGTTCAAATATAAATAAAAGTATCATTTTTGACATTATAAGCACAAATTGATCTTGATCACTATTCATTTTTTCTGCTTTTTGAAAAACCCCTCTATATTGGCAAGCGACTGACTGGATACATAATGTCTCTCACTACATATGTATGTGTAGTACATAATGTCTTTCACTACACACTAGCTATAATTACAAGTGTAGTGAGTGCTAATTTTTGCTATACATGAACTACATATACAAATTGTAACCAATATCATCTCTCCCTACATATCATAGCTACAAATTGAATTGTAGTCATATATTTAGCTACAATGGAAACTACATTTTTATGTGTATGGACATTTTTTACCTACAATTAGGGTTACATATGAATTTGTAGCCAGAGGAGTAACTAACTACAACTTTGAAAAATGTAGCCTAAACAATTAGCTACACAGGTATTAGCTTCATATTCTAAATGTAAGGATAAATGTAGCCAAAACTTTTAGCTACAAATTTTGGGGTTTTCGCTACAATTTTTTTTTGTAGTTAAAGACCATATTTTTCGTAGTGAGAGAGACAATCTTCATGTAATTGTAGATGCAAAAGGAAGCTGGTAAAGTCATGTACTCAATGAAATTATACATTGCAGTGATTGAGATTCATATAAGGTTGTCACTCGTTACTTAGTTGAATAATATGAATAATCTAACATGCCAAACATCACAATGTTTTTCTCAAATGGATGAAACTCCAAGTTTAAGTAAGATAATGTATCATGTACCAAATTTTTGTAGCAAAATAATATAGGGTAGATACATTAGAATATTCAGCATCTACATTAATCAAAACTAGTTGCAAAGGCAATATGTTGATTCTAAATTTATCTCCAAGTGTCAACTAATCTCCTATGCACGTTGTAGTTTTGGCTCAACTGCTCCAATGATCTCTTGACCTAAAATGTTTGGGAATAACACCTAGAAAAAGAGAGAAAATCACTTCCAAGGAGGATAAATAGGAAACATTAGAAAAATTTGTGTGTTCATATATGATCAACTACTTATAACAATTATAGGAAACGAAAAGGAATCACAAATAAGATAAGTTATTCCCATCAAAGATAGAGAAAAGCACTGCCAAGGAGGATGTCAAGAGGATATTCAAATAGGAATGCACTCAGTAATAAGAATATATGTCTTGATTTATATCATAATATAGATCATAATAATGAAAAACCATGCATATTAATATGTCTACAACAAAATAAACAATACATATTCAGGCATCATCACCACAAACCAATAATAACCATTTGAGTATAATGGGCATAGCCACCCAATTATTGAGAAACACACATTAAATGTAATTCCATATAAAGAATAATAAACACACTAAGTGTCACCACCTATATTGTTGCTATTGCTTACATTGTTCTAGTCATAGTGCACATTACTAAAAAGCAGCATTATGTTTAGTCAACTCCCTCACCATAGGAACTAAATTAGGGTTCCATCACACAATGGATAAAATTAGTTCATATTCACAGATAGAGATAGAAATTAAGATAATAAGAACAAGACGTAGTGATTACATATCCAATATATTATTGGTAAATTAGAGAATTCCAATAGTTGTTACTTAATTAAATCAATTATATGTGAGAGAGCATAATTCAAAGAAAAAAAGGTTAATAATTTAAGAGATAAATTATGCGAAGTATTTCAACAATGAAATGGAACATACCTGATTAGATGCCACACTAGCCTCAATAAACCCAAATTGTAGGTACAGTCATGTAACATCTCAAAAATTCACACATGTAATATAGAATTCCTTAATGGATTTTTATGATAAAATTTAAGTAATCTTCTTAACGTAAATAGTCCCAAACTAAAATATCATTTAATTAATGAAAATGATATATCTTGTTCTTATATGCACCTAATAACTAAACCTTACCTTGATAGGAAAAGAAATAAGGTATAAAACACATATTTTCTATCTCCTAATATAAACCCTTCAATTATACATAAAAATATAATGAAAAATCCTTGAATGGATTATCACTCTCATTCTCAAAATTGTACTCAACTAACTCACCAGGGAAAGGATATTTCACTTTATCTCATCTTCTAATACAAATACACGAAGATAATGACCTATAAGAGTTTAATGGACAAAAAGTAATCAAAACCTAAATCTAACCAAATATGGAGATTCTAGACTCCTTAATCAACTCGTGGTTAAAATTTGAAGTCATTTGGACATCATTTGACCCCCTAATCTAATTAGGAAAGATTTGATATAATTTGTAATTGAAATTTATCAATAATATCATCAATCAATTTGATGAACCTAAGCTTTCTGATTTTAATAATGTTATCACACATTTTGCTATCTTTTTTTTGGATAGGAACGTGTGATTGTGGTGAGGTCCGATAGATTGTGTACTCATCCAACGACTCTAGTCTGTCTCCTCTTTCCAATTCCCAATCCTATTAGGACTCTATAGTGGTAGTTTTCTTCTCAATTTTTGATCTCTCTCTATTGAACCCAAATCCTACCGAATTCACCTTTACCTTCATATCATATCCTTGATCTCTTCAATCCTAGATTCTACAAGACTTCTTGCCCTATGGGAGAAATACCCTTTAGGGATTGGACTCCCCTCACCACCTGAATTTACAGAACACTCTCCTATCCTTTATACATATATATTAAGGTGCTTAAAGCATTCCAGACCCATAGATTTCCTCCCCCACCTTCAATTCCTTCCTTCATGTCTTGAGTCACTGTCGCCTATCCATTTTGTATTATGGAAACCTTGGATTCACCCCAAATGTCCACAAAACCTCTCATGCAATTGAGAATCCAGTAAGCATCTAAGACCTCCCGTCTTGCTTTTCCCTTTGCCCGTTTGCCATGAGGTTGCCTAGTCTTTGTATACTATAGCCGTGTTTGAGGTCCTCACCACTGTTCAACAATGTGGCTACCTAATAGCTCTCCAACCATTAAACCTCTCACGTTGGCTTCACCTTCCCCCTTGAGTGTTTTTTTTGGCCTTGTTTGATCCATTTTTGCAATATCTCAGAGGAGTAGTTTCCTTGTCCAGCTCCCTTGTTTCCTCCATTTTTTTAGGAACTCAAGGGACATAGAAGCCCTTTTGTCATTGTGAATGTTGCACTATCCTCACTGGCTTCTTGCAATGACTACCTCATCTCTCCTCTTGAGTTCGAGGAGTTTTGATATTTGGACCTCTGATCATCTTTCCAACCATGACAATGATGATGAACTGGTACGTCAGGACCTCTAGGTGCCCTAAATACATACTCTTTGACTTTGAAACAATTTGAGTAAGAGGACAGGGAGGTCTGTTTTTTGAGAACTTGCATTTACCTTGATGTTTTGATCAAAACTTCATGCTCACATAGAGGATGCTCTACTCCATGGCATATGAGAAGATGCCTAGTAAGTGCATGTTTATCTATTTTATTTACATATTTTAGATCAATTCTTAGAAAGTGTTTTGTTAATTATACTTTAATTTTTTAATTAAATGTCATAGTTTAGTTTTTCTCTCTTTAATTAGAGTTTTTATTAGATTTACTTGGATTTTGTAGAAAAATGGGCCAATCATGCCAAAGATCAAGATCTTCCAAAAATACTATAAGAAGATGTTTATACAACTTCCCACAGTTCTGAAATATATACCCTGCACCAAAATGGTCATATATTTTGCATCCCAGGGATTAACTTAATGATCAAGTATGTGTTGGAAAGAGAATTTATTTTCTACATGAACAATGTGTTTTAAATCGACTTTTCCAATTGAATGACTGGATTTTTAGTTGATCGTCTTGCCTATAGATACTCTGACATTGCATGATATGTCCCACATCAAAATCATCATACCTTTTGCATCCTAAGATGGAAATTAATGAGCAAATATGATTTGGAAATGAAATTTTATCATCTACAAGAAAAATGTACTTTTGGATGGTCTTTACAGTCATTCTACTGGGGATTTCCAGTCAGTCAACTCTTTAGTAGAAGGAATCTACATCAAAGAAAGTCAAACGGTCAAAATGTCAAAAGAAGGCAATTGAATAAATTTCTCCATTCAGGGCAAACAATCAATGTTGTAGAAGTTTACTCCTTCGACTAGGCTCAACAGAAAGTTGTGCAATACTTTTTTTGGGTGGAAAAAATGTAAGTAAAGACCCAGTCAAAGTCCAAAACACGAAGGCCATTATTGTAGTCAAAGTTTGACCAACTTGCCTTTAGGATGAAGCAAACAAATAAATTCTTGAATCAAGCAACCCAGTCGCCGTGAGCAACCTTTTTTAAAATATAACCTTAGACTGATTAGTCATGGAATGTGATATGTCTAATAACATGGAATGTGATCTGATTAGTCATGCTCCGTGACAATCATGATCCATGAAAATATAACCTTGGACTTCTAAATTAGAACATCAAATAAAACTCATGTGTTCCTCGAAGAGATCAATGATGTGAATATGTTAGGTAATTGAACAAGGACCTACAGAACATCCATTGTAAGGAGGCGAGATCACCCCCTTACTTAAATTTAACGGAAAATACAATACATCCCTCAAATTATTAAGAACATTGTGATGGAAGGATGTATGCATAATAAATCCATTTCAATAAGCATGGACCAAATACAACCAAGTGTCAATAGTAGCAGCGAAAGAAAGTAAGATGAGAAAACTAAAATATTACATAGATTGTTCCAAAATAAGAAGTAGATAAGAATCTAGGCAATTACAAAGCTCTTATTTCTAGATTTCATAAGATATATTTTTGAGCAAGGTCTTAGCAGCATCAACCTTGCCATGATATCAACTTCACTCCTGCCCTGGGTTTCCTTGTGCTTGATCTAGCCCTTGTCCTGGTTCTGGGTGGTTGGGAAGCACCCAGCAAGAGAAATATAAAAACATATGTGTCACAAAATGATAAAGTACAAGGAGCATATTAAGGAATGGAAACATAAAGATTTTTTTTATACTAAGATTGTTCAAGAGTATGAGGCATATAAGGCAAATAGGATTTCTGCCAAGCATATAAGTCAAATATAGAACAAGCATGATTCATTATGACTAAGCTAAACTAACATAGGGTGAGGCTCCTACCAACCTCAACCAGGAGGAGAGGGGAAATAACATCCCAAACCTCAAAAATATATATAAATTGGCAGGGGGACTAAAACCCCAGTGCCTATGGCAGGGGGACTAAAACCCCCGTGCCCTATGGGTGACTTGTACTCATGTACACTATATTAGTTAACTAGTCAAACTATCATTATCATGCTTGAAATTCACAATGACAGAGAAGGCAAATAACAATGATTTAAGTGGGGCCCAATGGCCCGAACATTTCCAAGAGGTAACCATAAAAGATGTTCATACAACAAGATTTCATATTGGATACTCAAATGAATAGTTTAAAGGCAACATGTATATATCAAGATCACAATCACATCAACAAGGCAAAACAAGGCAAGTGGGGTCCCATGACCCATATTCATCAAGGAATAACAATATAGCAAGTCTATGCATCATAGTTACAAATTTTCATGTCCAAGTAGAGGATGGATAATATTATTAAAAGTATGCCTCATATGAGAAAACTAGGCTAAGCATGATAGAAAGCCCAACTGAGGTGTTAGAACGCACATACCTAATCTTGCTTTCTAGATTATCCCTTAACCACTAAGATGTCAGATCCAAACTCACTTTAACATAGGTTCAAAGATTAATGCATGCATTAGGTTACTTAAAGGTAATTTAAGTGTAAAATATCCACATTTATAAACCATGGGTAAAGGCTTTGGATTTTGGTTCTGGAAACAGGTCCAAACGATCCCTAATATTTTTCTACTCGAGAAAACACATTTTATTGTCAAAAATAGAGTTAAAACACTATTATTATCATTTTACATCACTTTATACATTTAAATTAGGGTTTGAATTAATTATCAGGTTTATGATTGAAATCAGGGTCAAAAACTTAAAAATTCGGATTCTACATGTTTTTATCTTTCCAATGAGTATTTATTTATAATTTTCTGACAATCGAGTGATTTACTACGAATTAAACAAGATTGACTAGTTAATTGCTAAATGGGTAAAAAATCAAGGTTGAAGTTGACGGATCTGCCCTAGGCTAAAGAATCAGAGAGGAAGGGCGCGCAGGGAAAAAATAGACATTTGTCCATCGTCTTCTTCCCCAGGCCACACCTAGCCTTGTGACGGGGTGCAACCTTGGCCCTTTGGGCGTTTTTGCGATACTCAACGAAAACAGTCGTTCAGGTACTCGAAACGAAGAGGATCGAACTACGAACTCACCTAACCGATCAATTTTGATGCACAAGCCGCCTAGCAACTGGGAGGAGTGCCACAAAGTCTGCTGCAAAAACTCCATGTCATTGGCCACATGTGCTTCCTCAAGCAAAATCGATGGTTTGGGCGAGTTGCTAAGGTTCCGACGAAGGTGTGTAGGTGGTATTTTATAGGTGATCGAGCCTGTGGAACCGTGATGGATGTGGCCGTGAGAGAGCTCGACTGGTGGCTCTTGCCATTCTGGCTACACTGTGTCTCACTGGTTGAGTGAGAGCTCAAACGACCTGGGGGGTCGCTACGAACCTGTAGGCGAAGCGATCTCGTAAAATGGTCGCGAAACGATAGAGAACGAAGCTAAGGAGTCGAGCTCGTTACTCATGTAACGACTGGAGGTGGAAGATAGGCTCTAGGCCATTGGATCAGGGTCGGGGCTCACATGAACCACTGGATCAGAGTCCACCATGGACCCACACGGCCAAAGCATGCGTGACGGACATTTAAGCCAAACTTTGGCTTAAATGATGTGCATATGTGAATGATATTATGTCCCACTTTAATAGAAACTTGTTTAATGCATTTGGAAGGTCAAATGAACTCCAAATGACCCCAAATTTTAACCCTAGGTTTCTAATGACGTCTAGATTCATTCTATGCAATTATATTTGCGTTTCACTCAACCTTTGGCAACCAAATAATTATTTTTATTATTAAAGCATATTTTAATATAATGCTAGAGTAAACAATTATGTGTTGCTTTTATAAGCAACCCTTGGTTCCCAAATTCGAGATTTGGAGTCCAAGAGTTCATTACTCACTAATATCATGCATTTGTAAAATTAATTAGCCCATAATAAGAGTGATGTGTGAAAGTTGATTTTAATTCACTATTTAATTCACACTTGCTAATTAAATCACTTCTTATCCATTTAATTAATTATTGAGCTCCAACATTATCCATTAGATAAAAAATTCGTGGTTTAATGGTAAATTGCATAATTACCCCATCCATATATCAATTTGTGGTATTTTGTGCATCTAACCCTCATATTGGCATAATATGTACTTCAATCATAAATTTTCTCCAATATTCAATATTAAGGACACAAAAAGGAAGAGAAAGAAATTAACATAAAAATTGAGGTGGAAATGATAATTTTATTGAAACTCAGGACGTTACAGCACTCCACCCGTTAGAAAGGATTTCGTCCCCGAAATCTCATACAAAAAGATAAGGGTGAGTTCGGAGCATTTCTTCTCTCAGCTCCCAAGTGGTTTCTTCTAGCCCATGATACTTCCACAACACCTTCACTAACTCAATCTCTCTATTCTTCAACTGTTTCACCCGAGTGTCTAGGATTTTTACAGGTAGTTCCTCATAGGTTAGGTTTTCATGAATCTCCAAGGGTTCTATTGTGAGTACATGAGAAGGGTCCTTCACATACTTTCTCAGCACGGACACATGAAAGACATTGTGTATCTTATCATAAGCAGGAGGAAGAGCCAGGCGGTATGCACAGTCCCCAATCTTCACCAAGATCTCAAAAGGTCCCACATAACGTGGACTAAGCTTGCCTTTGACTTCAGATCGGGCAATAGAGCGTATTGGCTTGACCTTCAAAAACACATGGTCGCCAACTAGGAAACTCACATCAGACCTATGCTTGTCAGCATACATCTTCTGTCAGTCTTGAGCGGCTTTCATACGATTCTTAATCAGCTAAACCTTCTCTATCATCATCTGCATATTGTCAGTCTTCACTAAGGAACGCTCACCCACATCATCCCAATGCAACGGGGAACGACATGGTCTTCCGTACAAAGCTTCATACGGAGGCATTCCTATGCTGGCTTGATAGCTGTTATTGTATGCAAACTTAGCCAGAGGTAGATATCTATCCCATGCACCTCCCCAGTCCATCACACAAGCACGAATAAGGTCTTCTAAGATTTGTACAGTTCTTTCAGATTGACCATCAGTCTGGGGGTGATAAGTAGTGCTAAACCGTAGGTCAATCCCCATTTCTTCTTGTATCTGACTCCATAGGTGAGAGGTGAACTTGGGATCACGGTCAGAAACTATCACTTCTGGTACCCCATGCAGACGAACTATCCACTCCAGATATATCTATGCCATATCCTCCACTTTGTAGTTGGACTTGAAAGGCAGAAAGTGAGCAGACTTAGTGAGGCGATCAATGACAACCCACACCGCATCGTAGCCTTTCCTGGTCTTGGGGAAACCAGTGACAAAGTCCATCGTGATCTTCTCCCATTTCCACTCCGGAATTTCAAGCGGATGGAGGAGACCACCAGGTCGTTGATGTTCTATCTTAACTTGTTGACAAGTCAGACACTTTGACACAAACATAGCTATATCTGTCTTCATGTTCTTCCACCAGAGACTGTGCTGCAAGTCCTTGGACATCTTGGTCGTGCCAGGTGAATTGTGTACTTGGACCCATGAGCTTCACAGAGAATCTTCTATCGCAGCTCGTCAACATCAGGAACCCACAATCTTTTTCGAAAACAGAGTGCACCATCAACTCCAACAGAGAAATCAGATTGCGGTTTCAAGGTTAAGGCTTTCATTCCTTCTAGCTCAGGACTCTCCAACTGGGCAGTGATAATATCATAAATCCAGCTCAGAGTGATCGACAGACTAGCCATGTGAACACATAGCTTATCATCAACTTCATCATCTGGGATCTTTTTCGGTTGTGGTCGCCATCCAGAAACATACTCCATGTTCTTCCAAATGGAACAAGTTATAGCATCACATGTCCCAGACTTCTTCCAACTCAAGGCATCAGCAACTACATTGGCTTTACCAGGATGATAAGTGATGGTAAAATCATAGTCCTTGAGATACTCCATCCATCTACGCTGTCTCAGGTTCAAGTATTTTTATGTCAAGAGGTACTTTAAGCTTTTATGATCAGAGAAGACCTCAAACTGAACCCCATAGATGTAATGTCGCCGGATCTTTAGAGCATGAATAATGGCTGCAAGCTCTAAATCGTGCATAGGCCAGTTTTCTTCATTTGGCTTCAACTGTCATGAGGTGTAGGCAATCACCTTGCCTTCTTGCATCAGAACGCATCCTAGTCCTTTCTTGGAGGCATTAGTGTAAATAACGTAGGGTTTGCCCTCAACAAGTAGAGCAAGCACATGAGCAGATGTCAAGCACTGCTTCAACTTTTGGAAATTGTCCTCACACTCGGGATACCAAACAAACTTGACGTCCTTTTGTGTCAACTTTGTCATAGGAAGAGCGAGCTATGAGAAGTTTTTGATAAACTTCCTGTAGTAACCTGCCAGACCGAGGAAACTACGGATTTTAGATGGATTCTTTGGAGCCTTCCACTTGGTCACTAACTCAACCTTTGCAGGGTCAACAACAATGTGTCCTCCAGAAATGACGTGACCCAAAAACATAACTTCTTTAATCCAGAACTGACACCTGGAGAATTTAGCATAAAGTTGATTTTCTCACAGTGTATTGAGCGCCAGCCTTAAGTGCTCGCGATGTTGCTCTTCTGACTCAGAATATATCAAGACATCATCAATAAAAACCACAACGAATCGATCAAGGTAGGGGCGGAAAACTCGATTCATCAGGTCCATGAAAGTAGCTGGGGCATTAGTCAGACCAAACAGCATGAATAGGAATTCATAATGCCCATATCTGGTTCTGAAAGCTATCTTCAGGATGTCTTCATCCTTCACTCGCATTTGATAGTATCCACTCCGCAAGTCCATCTTCGAGAAGATGGTGGCAGACTTGAGTTGGTCGAAGAGATCATCAATTCGAGGCAAAGGATAGCGATTCTTCACCGTGGCTTGGTTAAGCATGCGATAATCCATGCACATTCGCATAGATCCATCCTTCTTCTTCACAAATAGAACAGGGGCTCCCCAAGGAGAAACGCTAGGGAGAATGAACCCCATATCCATAAGTTCTTGTAGCTGCTTCTTTAACTCAACAAGTTCAGAAGGTTCTAAGCGGTAAGGCGGCTTCGAGATGGGCGAAGTCCCAGGTGGATGCTCGATGGAGAATTCCACTTCACGAGTAAGAGGCAACCCGGGTAGTTCTTCAGGAAAGACATCAGGGAAGTCCTTCACCACCTCTATATGGTCGAGAGCAGGGGGCGTGGCTTCAAGAACTATGGAGGCAAGAAATGCCCTACACCCTTGCGAGATAAGCTTTTCGGCTTTGATAGCTGAGATGACGAATTGCCGTTCTTATCATTTCCTGCCTTTTACACAGATTCTACCCTCTACAGGGTGCAACAAGCTAACCTTTGACTCCTCACAAAAGAGGACTGCCTTGTAGCTTTTTAGCCAGTCCATGCCAAGGATAATGTCAAAGACAGACATTTCGAGCAAGATAAAGTCAGATGGAAACATCTTTCCCGATATACACAGGTCCAGGGTTGGAAGCTTGAGATAAGAGGAGCATATTCTACCACTAGGGGTTTTGACATCTAGCACATGGTCCATTAATTCAGACTCTATCTCTAGCATAGCAGCAAACTGAGTAGATATAAAGGTATTTGACGAGCCGGAATTAAAAGTGCTTTGACATGATACATATTAAGGTGTAGAGTACCTTCAATCACATTATTCCCATCATCAGCCTCTTCAGCATCAAGAGCAAAGACCCTTACATTGCACCTCTCCACAGGCGGACGACGTCCTTGCTGATTAAGGTTGCGGTTGTTGTTGTTCTGGTGATTGTTGTTGTGGTTGTTGTTGTTGTTCCTCGGGGGTGGATTTTGTCGTTGTTGCTGCTGCTGGGCGGGATCCTATCCTCAGTTGAACCTAGGACAGTTTGGCCTGATATGGCCGACTTGGCCACACTCATGACAGATAGGGGCAGGCTGATCATGTCTATGGGGCGGTGCATTTATAGCTGGACATCTCCCAGGAGGGTGAAATCGGGAGCAAGTGTTGCACCTGCCGCGCCCATGTGGACCACCAGGGTTCTTTCGCTTGTTGTTGTTGTTGTTCGAACCAGAAGCGTGGAAGCCAGGGTACGCCTCCACGGCCAGAGCTTTGTCCAACATTTGCTGGAAAGTGAGCGGGAGCTGGGGCACCAGGTGACGCCCTATGATTTAGTTGAAACCCTCAAGGAAGACGGTCGCCCTCCGCTCCTCAGCTAGACCCACAACATAACGTTCCAGCACCAGGAAACGTTGTACATACTCAGAGACTGACATATTCCCTTGCCGCAGACTGTAGAACTCAACCTCCTTCTTCTTCAGGTAGGCTGTGCAGATGTACTTTGCCCGGAATATCTGGAGGAAATCATCCCAGGCCATAGCTGTTGTGTCTCGTGTGCGGGTTATCCCATTCCACCAGACCCGTGCTGGGCCATCTAGGACATAAGAGGCGAAGCGGACTTTAAGATGCGGGGGACACACCATGCCATCAAATGTGTGCTCCAGGGCTACCACCCAATCATCCGCCTTGTCCACCATGTTGTTCTCAGTTTCCCCCTTGAAGTAGGGAGGTTGCATCTTGATGAAGTCGTTCAAGGTTGGCTCCTTAGGCTTGTTGGCATGGGCAGCAGCTACAGTAATTTTCCCCACCAAGGTAGTGGAGAGTAGCTGCCTCAGCATTTCCAACTCCTACTCAGGAGTCAGAGGTGTCTCAGGAGTCTCAGGGTTGGTGTCATCATTGTTTGAGCTTTCACCGAAAAGCTACCCTTCCTGAAAGACAAGTTTTTAGGGTAAGATTTCTAGAAGCATAAGACAGAAAAAGATAAGGCTACTATTTCCTATAAGCATGCTATTTCGGGCGTTCAGTATCAGATCAGGCCATGCTGGGTCATATGAGCTCAGGAGTCCTCATGACCAAGCTAGTGGGTCAGAGGAAAATATTGCCAGCCCCCAAGCTCTGACCCTTTCTAGACACCATCACTTTCAACATCACGCCCTAGTAGCTACCCTATAGGCTCTGATACCATGCTGTAAGGAGGCGAGATCACCCCCTTACTTAAATTTAATGGAAAATACAATACATCCCTCAAATTATTAAAAACATTGTGATGGAAGGATGTATGCATAATAAATCCATTTAAATAAGCATGGACCAAATATAACCTAGTGTCAATAGTAGCAGCAGAAGAAAGTAAGATGAGAAAACTAGACTATTACATAGATTGTTCTAAAAGAAGAAGTAGATAAGAATCTAGGCTATTACAAAGCTCTTATTTCTAGAGTTCATAACATATATTTTTGAGCAAGGTCTTAGCAGCATCAACCTTGCCATGATATCAACTTCACTCCTGCCCTGGGTTTCCTTGTGCTTGATCTAGCCCTTGTCCTGGTTCTGGGTGGTTGGGAAGCACCCAGAAAGAGAAAGATAAAAACATATGTGTCACAAAATGATCAAGTACAAGGAGCATATTAAGGAATGGAAACATAAAGATTTTTTTATACTAAGATTGTTCAAGAGTATGAGGCATATAAGGCAAATAGGATTTTTGCCAAGCATATAAGTCAAATATAGAACAAGCATGATTCATTATGACTAAGCTAAACTAACATAGGGTGATGCACCTACCAACCTCAATCAGGAGGAGAGGGGAAATAACATCCCAAACCTCAAATATATATATAAATTGGCAGGGGGACTAAAACCCCAGTGCCTATGGCAGGGGGACTAAAACCCCCGTGCCCTATGGGTGACTTGTACTCATGTACACTATATTAGTTAACTAGTCAAACTATCATTATCATGCTTACAATTCACAATGGCAGAGAAGGCAAATAACAATGATTTAAGTGGGGCCCAATGACCCAAACATTTCCAAGAGGTAACCATAAAAGATGTTCATACAACAAGATTTCATATTGGATACTCAAATGAATAGTTTAAAGGCAACATGTATATATCAAGATCTCAATCACATCAACAAGGCAAAACAAGGCAAGTGGGGTCCCATGACCCATATTCATCAAGGAATAACAATATAGCAAGTGTATGCATCATAGTTACAAATTTTGATGTCCAAGTAGAGGATGGATAATATTATTAAAAGTATGCCTCATATGAGAAAACTAGGCTAAGCATGATAGAAAGCCCAACTGAGGTGTTAGAATGCACATACCTGATCTTGCTTTCTAGATTATCCCTTAACCACTAACATGTCAAATCCAAACTCACTTTAACCTAGGTTCAAAGATTAATGCATGCATTAGGTTACTTAAAGGTACCTTAAGTGTAAAATATCCACATTTATAAACCATGGGTAAAGGCTTTGGATTTTGGTTCTGGAAACAGGTCCAAACGATCCCTAATATTTTTCTACCCGAGAAAACATATTTTATTGTCAAAAATAGAGTTAAAACACTATTATTATCATTTTACATCACTTTATACATTTAAATTAGGTTTTGAATTAATTATCAGGTTTATGATGGAAATCAGGGTTCAAAACTTAAAAATTCGGATTCTACATGTTTTTATCTTTCCAATGAGTATTTATTTATAATTTTCTGACAACCGAGCGATTTACTACGAATTAAACAAGATTAACTAGTTAATTGCTAAATGGGTAAAAAATCAAGGTTGAAGTTGACGGATCTGCCCTCGGCTAAAGAATCAGAGAGGAAGGGCGCGCGGGGGCAAAATGGACATTTGTCCATCGTCTTCTTCCCCAGGCTGCGTCTAGCCTTGCGATGGGGTGCAACCTTGGCCCTTTGGGTGTTTTTGCGATACTCAACGAAAATAGTCGTTCAGGTACTCGAAACGAAGAGGATCGAACTACGAACTCACCTAACCGATCAATTTTGATGCACAAGCCGCCTAGAAACTGGGAGGAGTGCCACAAGGTCTGCTGAAAAAACTCCACGTCGTTGGCCACACATGCTTCCTCAGGTGAAATCGATGGTTTGGGTGAGTTGCTAAGGTTCCGAAGAAGGTGTGTAGGTGGTATTTTATAGGTGATCGAGCCTGTGGAACCGTGATGGATGTGGCCGTGAGAGAGCTCGACCGGCGGCTCCTGCCATTTTGGCTACGCTGCATCTCACTGGTGAAGTGAGAGCTCAAACGACCCAGGGGGGTCGCTACGAACCTGTAGGCGAAGAGATCTCGTAAAATGGTCGCGAAACGACAGAGAACAGAGCTGAGGAGTCGAGCTCGTTACTCATGTAACGGCTGGAGGTGGAAGATAGGCTCTAGGCCATTGGATCGGGGTCGGGGCTCACATGAACCACTGGATCAGAGTCCACCATGGACCCGCGCGGCCAAAGCATGCGTGATGGACATTTAAGCCAAACTTTGGCTTAAATGATGTGCATATGCGAATGATATTATGTCCCACTTTAATAGAAACTTGTTTAATGCATTTGGAAGGTCAAATGAACTCCAAATGACCCCAAATTTTAACCCTAGGTTGCTAATGACGTCTAGATTCGTGATATGCAATTATATTTGCATTTCACTCAACCTTTGGCATCAAAATAATTATTTTTATTATTAAAGCATATTTTAATATAATGCTAGAGTAAACAATTATGTGTTGCTTTTATAAGCAACCCTTGGTTCCCAAATTTGAGATTTGGAGTCCAAGAGTTCATTACTCACTAATATGATGCATTTGTAAAATTAATTAGCCCATAATAAGAGTGAGGTGTGAAAGTTGATTTTAATTCACCATTTAATTCACACTTGCTAATTAAATCACTTATTATCCATTTTAATTAATTATTGAGCTCCAACATTATCCATTAGATAACAAATTCGTGGTTTAATGGTAAATTGCATAATTACCCCATCCATATATCAATTTGTGGTATTTTGTGCATCTAACCCTCATATTGGCATAAAATGTACTTCAATCATAAATTTTCTCCAATATTCAATATTAAGGACACAAAAAGGAAGAGAAAGAAATTAACATAAAAATTGAGGTGGAAATGATAATTTTATTGAAACTCAGGACGTTATATCCGTGACCATAGGTCCGTGGATAGTTTAATCTATGGGATCTAATTTTGAAAAAGACATATCTCCATGGTCCTAATCTAAAATATCTAAAAAGGGAATTTTAAAAATGACTAAGCTAACCATGGAGCTTGTGGTGGTGAAACCTGAACTTCTGACAATTCCATAAAATCTAAATTAATCTTAATCAATTTATTTTTTTTGCTCGTTGTTCTTTCATTTTTAATTTCGTTGATAAATTATTTTCAATTCTTGCAATTTAATTTTGTCCATTTTAATTCTGCATTTCAGTTAAGAACCTTTTAATTCATCAATTTTACTTTCTTGTTTTATATTAGTTATTCTCCACAACTTGGTTTAAATATTGTTCATTGCATTCGATTTGATTCAACTCTAGACACACCGTATCTTGAGATCCACACCTTGTATACTACATTGATTCACTTGTTTACAAGCGGATTGAGTAGCCATTTAAGCTTAAACACCAGATACAATTTTCTTTAGTGAATTTTGTGTGCAGGCGACAACACATCAATTTTTTTGCTTCATTTTCGGGACGGCAGATGGCCCCGACAGATTGAGTTTTTTGAACCCATTCTCTTTGGATAATTATGACTTCTTTTTCTTCCTACCGTGACCCATTCTGCTAGTATACTTCTCCTTCTACCGAGTTTCCATTCCGCTAGTACTGTTTTTTAAACTAATTTTTATTTTTTTTCTTAACTTTTTTCTTCTTAGATTTTTGCTAACCTTTGTTATAGTAAAAAAAATGGAGTGGCTAGCACCATAGAATGTGTGATGTGTGAGATGTGGCTCCCCCTATCATGACATACTGGAATGCCCCAAAATATCTCCACACGAAGAAAATATGAGAATATTCTACCTTACGCATAATATTACACCCTGCAAAGAGAAATAAGAAGTGTTGCACCTTGCAAGCAAGGAAGAAGCAAACTGTCAGGTAGAATAGACCCTTGTCGATCAAAGAGAGGCCATGAGGGCCAAGGGAAGGGCAAAACAGGCTGCTGCACAAGAAACGTGAAGCATTGCAGTAAAATTCCAACACAACCTTGATTAGGAGATGGACATGTGTTGTAAAGAAATCAAGGCCGCCGTAATGGAAGGAATTCATGCAGCTCTAGTAGCAGTTGTATGGGACCCCAACTATCCATATAAATAGAAAGTTGAATGGATGAGCACCTAAATAGATAAGTCCATGAGTCAAGAGTCCTTAAATGAAAAGGTTAAAGACCGATGGGCCCAAAGAACCTCCCAACAACCTAAAGCTCCACCACCTTTCCTTATTGTAGGCTCAGATCCAAATGTTTACAATGATCAATCAACCTTAGCTGAGCCTTTTGTAGAAAATGTACTATCACTCTCCCATGATGCACCGGTAGATCTTTTTAAAGAAGGGCTTCCTTATCAAAAGCCCTATACTCCACTTAAGTCACTCCTTGTTCCACATTAGGTTAAACCCAGTGAGGCGATCCCCAAGAAGCTGAGCTACCAGAGAGGACTCCAGAATCTAAAGCTCCACCAACCACCTCTGATGTAAACATTGATATAGGCATTATAAATGATCAAAAATATTAGGTTGAGCCTATTATGGATCATATACAGGTGGATCCTTTTGAAGAAGGGCTTCCTCATCGAGAGCCCTATATTCCTCCTCAACCATGCCTTATTCTATATTAGGTTGAGCCTGACAAGGTGATTCCACCTCTGCAAGAACCCTACATGCCTCTGCTATATTGTAAGGTGATTTCTTCTAAGCCCGTTCAGTTGGGCATATGTTCCACGAAGGAACCAAATCTCCCATTTGACATAGTAAATGGCCCTAATACCTCCATCTACCTTCATATTGATGGATTGTTAGATGAAGAGGACACACAACCACATATAAAGCTACAAAAGGATATTAAGACAATTCTTCCCACACCAAAACCATATATACTACATATAGACCTAGGTGACAAAGAAAAACCTAAGCCATATCCCCCACTTGATCTACCAATAACAATGCTACACAGAGTGGATTCATATTATACCACCTTCTCCTTCAAAAAGGATGATCCATCCACCTTGAGTCTCTGGGGAAGTGTTAACCCCAAAGACATGCCATGAATATTATTATGTCCTCCATCCACACTCAATCAACAACACTTCCTCCACTGATGAAGGACGATCTGTGGATCCTAATGGAGGGATTGAGAGGCAAAAGGCAACATCACTTTAACAAATATGAAAACCCCTTTCATCTTCCATGACCACCCAATCATTGGGTGTATTATGAAGTGCCTATGTTTAAAGATCCAACCCTCACCAACATCCCTTTTATATACACATTTTTTGAGCTACTAGGGACGCCTGGTGACCTCAGAGAAATTCATCCCTCCATTCCAAATTTAGCATTTTTCTCAGGATGAGTAAAATTTTAAGTTCATGGTGGAGGTGGGTGGTACGTTTCCATTCCACCCATTCTATCTTAATTTTCTAGCAATTTTCATTATGCTATGTAGTTTCACTTTAAAAAGTTCAAAATTTCAAGAAATCACGCGGCGTTTCCCTCTCTAGGTTGCTCTGACCTCTCTCTTGAGAAAGGGCGATCTATGGCGGTTTCCGCCCAGGGCGAGGTGGGCTCCTCCACCTCGTCCTCCACCTTGCCTGCTTCTGGTTGCTGGGGCGACCCGTCCACGGATGTCACAGTGGGTCGGGGTTGGTCTTACGCGGTGTCCAGGCCTCTTGTGGTGAGCCGTAATCTCGCCCCGGTTGCTGTCGGGGGAGACCCTAAAGGCCCTAGCTTCAGAGCGGATGATGGGAGACCATGGATGAAGATACCAGGGATGATTGTTGCTGAGATGGATGAGTTCTATAAGTTCTCAGTGATTGTCCAAGTTATGGGGAGCAAGTGTATCATTAACTAGCTCTATGGGTGGATTATCCGTAGCTGGCGGCCGAAGGGGGAGCTGCAATGTTCACCGTTGGTTGGCGGTCTTTTCCTGGCCCAGTTTGCTTGGAAGGAGGATATGAGGGTAGCCTTGGACAAGGGCCTGTGGTTTTTGATCACAAGTTGGCAATCACAAGATAATGGACTCCAGAGGTGGATATTAAGTGGGCCTCCCTTACTTCAGCACCTGTCTGGATCACCATTCTGGAGGTCAGACATCAATGGTCAAGGAGGGCCATCACCATCATCTCTCGTGGATTGGGCGAGCCCAGAGTCATCGACTTCCATACCGAAGGGCGATATGAAGGTGCTGCTCATGTCTGTGTGGAGGTCATGGCAGATCATAAGCAGTCTAAGGTTGTGATGGTTGAAATGCCTGATGGGAAAGAGCTCGAGTTCAAGGTGGTTTTTGATGCTCTGCCACAGCTTTGTAGTGATTGCAAAGTGTTTGGTCATTTTACCAGTGAGTGCCCTGGTGAAAGAGCGGCGCTCCCTACACCCCTGTTTGCTTGGGTGAGTGATAAGAGTAGAAGATCTGAGCTTGCCAAGCGTGGGAGATCTAAAAGACCCTTTCATAGGGGTAAGGGGAACAATACCAATGCTATGATGGGTAAGTCTACGCCGGCTGTGTTAACGGAGGGTGTTGGACCCTCCTCTGAAGTGATCGAGATCACTGGATCCATATCTGCTGCGGGGGAGCCGTTGCTGGAGACCGGAGAGCCTCAAGTGGTGGCGACTGAGGGCAATGGGCAGGGGACGGGGACGATCCATGAAGGTGTAGATACTCGGGTGGCCGCTGAATCTGAATCTGAGATCACCGGATGAGAAGAAGAGGTTAGTCGGGAAACTGGTCAGACTCAATCAGAAGGGGAGGTCGTCGAACAATATTTGAATCCTTTTCAGGTGTTGGAAGATCAAGAATCAGAGGAGGTAGCTATACAGAATGTCAATAGAGTGAGCACAAGGAACTGGAGTGCTGCTGAGAAGATGCAAAGAGGGAGAGGTAGGGGCAGAGGTAGAGCCAGTGGATGTGGTAGCTTCCCTGTGAGAGGGGAGGTGGTTACTGATGTCCAATGACCCTACTGGTATGGAATGTGAGGGGAGCTTCTCTTCCTTGGAAGCAAGTAACCCTCACACACATCATCCAGGAAAGAAAGACATCATTGGTGATTTGTTTGGAAACAAGGATCTGAAGAGAAGTGGCAGAGAGAGTTAAAGGCCTGTTCCCTAGTGGTTGGGGCTGGTGCTCAAATTTAAATAGAATTGAAGGAGGTAAGATTGCGGTTGGGTGGAATCCATTAATCTGGGATGTACAACCGATCTTTGAGAGTGACCAGCTGGTAACTGTCAGTTGCATCAACACTGGTGGTTTTCATTGTGTGCTTTCTGCAGTATATGGTTCAAATTCAGAGGTGGACAGGAGAAGGCTATGGGACCTCTTAGTTCAATCTACTCAACAAGCTCTCCCTCAATTGGTTGTAGGTGAATTCAATCAAGTAAGGAAGGCGAGAGAGAAATGGGGTGGGCTACTGGTACCTGAATCTGTCCTGAACAGATTCAATGATGCTGTTGATGCCGCTAATCTGTTTGAATTAAATATGAGTGGTGGTCTGATCACTTGGCACAATAAAGGGAACCCGATCAGACGTATATCCAGTAATCTGGAATGTGGTTTAGTGAACGAGGCTTGGTTAGACATCTTTCCGGAGGCTACTCTCAAGCTTGGGGGTCACCCTAATAGTGACCACTCGTGGATGGTGGTCCATCTTACAAAACAACATCAAGCTAATCGGCCATTTAGATTCCTAAATCACTGGCTTTTGTGGCCCTCGTTCGAGGGAGTGGTCAGAAACAGTTGGAATGAAAAGGTGGTTGGTAATCCTCTCTTCGTGGTGGCGAATAAACTGAAAAGTGTTAAATTAGCCCTGAAAGCTTGGTCCAACAATCTGGTTGACTTACCTAACCTGATCAAATAGGCTAGAGATGAAACTGACAGAGACACAACTGAGTTAAGGATGCATCCGGCTGACCCTGGATGTATGGAAGTGGAGAACAAATTAGGCAAAAGAGTTACCCAACTTGAAAAAGCTCATGAAATAGCCAGTTGGCAGAGGAGTAGGCTGAAGTGGCTTAAAGATGGTGATTGCAATTCAAAGATCTACCATGCTATGATAAAAATAACATGAAGGATCACATTCATAACCTGATTGATGATAATGGGAATCTTGTGGATGAAGTGGCTAAAGTGGAGGAGGTGGCTGTCGGGTTCTTCACCGAGCTGTACAATAGAGGCGGGAGCGATAATCACAACAGGGTGTCATTGCTGGATAAGAAGGTTAATGATGAGATGAATAGATACCTTCTTAAGTTGGAGACAGATGAGGAAATAAAAATTGCTACTTTCTCCATAGGCGCTTCAAAAGCCCCGGGACCTAAAGGGTTCAATGCTAATTTTTTTCAAAGTTGTTGGCATATTATTTGCAGGGATGTCTGTAATGCAGTGAGATGGTTCTTAGTCCGTGGGAGAATGGTGTGCTAAGTCAATCACTCGTTCATCAGGCTGATTCCTAAGAAGTCAGGTGCGGCTACTATGAATGATTTCAGGCGAATTGCTTGTTGTTCTGTGATTTATAAAATCATATCCAAGCTGTTGGCTAGACGTATGAAGAGTATCCTGCCTGTCATCATATCCCCTAACCAGGCTTCCTTTTTGAAGGGCAGAGCTTTACATGATAATGCCCTCCTTGCTACTGAGTTCCTATGTGAGTTCCAAATTAAAGGTAGCACCAAGAAGGCGTGTATTAAATTAGATATCTCGAAGGCGTATGACCATGTATCTTGGAAGGGTTTGTGGTGCACTATGGAGGCTTTGGGTTTCTCTAACATATTCATTAATATCCTTATGCAGTGCGTACATACTACTTCTTTCTCTATGCTCGTCAATGGCATACCCAAAGGCTTGTTCAGAGCCTCTAACGGCCTCAGGCAGGGGGATCCGCTTTCACCCTTGCTTTTCATGATCATTATGGAGAACCTCTCCTGTTTTTCCCGCAAATCCGAAGAGGAGGGGGCTATTAAACCTTATAAGGTGCGGGGTACCAAGGTCTTAAACCATATGATCTTTGCTGATGATCTAATGTTCTTCATTGCTGCTCATGCGAAAATCTTCAGAGGGGTCAGAGCTGTGTTGGAAAGATTTGCGAATATGTCTTGCTTATATATCAGTGACATCAAGTCACATGTGTTCTTATCCAAATCTTGTGATTCAAGGAGAGGTCGTCTGAAGGCTGCTATTCAGTTGGATATTGGGTCCTTCCCTACAAGGTACTTAGGTATTCCCATCTTTGGGGGGGCTGGAAGGGGATCTAATTTCAACATGTGTTTGGACAATCTTCGGCTTAAGGTGGATAAGTGGGCTGGCCTTAAAATCTCCATGGCGGGAAGAGCTGTGCTTATTAAAACAGTGCTGCAGAATATGATTGGCTTTTGGTGTAGATTGGCTGATATACCAGAGTTTATTCTGGGAAGATTTAGATCTACTATGGCAAGTTTTCTATGGAGTGGTGGGCACCATGCTATTGCTTGGGCTGATGTTGCTCATCCGAGGCATGGGGGGGCTTGGTTTGATGGACCCTTCTGACATTATGTGGGAAGCCACTGCAAAAAGAATCTATATTTTTTTGATGGAACTGAATAGTTTTTGGAGCACTTGGATGAGAACTCGGTATGGTCCTTGTCTTGATAGTGGATTTGTTGGTGTGGTAGGCTGCTCTAGGATCTGGCGCAGCATGTGCGAGATCTGGGGTAGCTGTAAACATAACTACGAGGTGATTGAGGGGAACTGGAAGCTGGTTGCGGGGGGTAAACCTTGGCGACTGAATCGTAACCAGCCTCAAGTTCCTTGGGATCAGCTGTTTTGGAGCAAGATCCACTACCCAAAGTGGAGTTTCTGCACTTATAGAGCTATTTTTGGTAGGCTCCCTACTAAGGATAGGCTGAATAGATGGGGAGCTATTATGGAACCTGGTTGTGTTCTTTTCTGGCAGGAAAATGAAACACAGGAGCATATTTTCTTTGAGTGTGTGTACACTAAATACCTATGGACTCGCTGCTCCCTCAAGCTCATGTGGGGTGGTACCCCAATCCCTAACCTTCAGTCTTCCATGATATGGATTTTACAAAGGACTAAAGGTGATAGACATATGAGAAAGTTTGCGGGCCTCGTGTGGTCTAGCCTGATTTTTCTTGTTTGGCAGGAGAGAAACAACATGATCCATGGCAAAAGGGGTAAGGACAAGTTCCACCTTTTTGATGACATTGTAAATAACTTGGCTTGGTTTTGTAAAGCGAACCCGGGTACCTTGCTTAAGGTCAAACCCGGGGTCAGGTTGATGTGGGGTCTGGCTTGACCTTATATAGTATACAGAGTGTGTTATACTCCTATACGCTCTTTTGCAGTTCTTTTGATGGTTAGTAATATTTTACCTTATCCAAAAAAAAAAAGTTCAAAATTTTTCTTTCTTACTTTAGTTTTAGCCTTTATCTAGCATCCATTTATACATATTAATCACGAAAACCCTCCTACTAGTTTATCTTCTTGTAACATTTTCAAAAAATTTGCCCTTGCTAGAAACCATCCATATGACCTCTCATAGCACTATCTTCAGAAAAGTTGGCAAGCCAAAATGGATAGATAGGAATCAAATATAATGAGTCACTATTTAAAAATTTGTGAATAACTTGTAAATTTTCCTAATTTCTATAAGTAATAGAGAGAATTGAATTGATGCCATGTTACTCCCAATGCGTTGAATTCTAAAATGCAACTTGCACATGTTCCATTTTTTCTACACTTATTATACCACGTTGTTACCTCTCCATCCTCAAAAATTATAAAACCCCCAAAAATGTGCCAAAATCCAAGTTCGGGGTGTCACCCCCTTCATCCTCTACAATTTCTTCCATATACCTCGTAAATTTAATAGCGGCGTACCACCAAGAAAAGATGCCAAAGTGCAGATAAAAATATGCAATAAATGTAATTGCAAATGAAGAAATAAAAGGTCTCAAGTCGAATAGAGAAGAGACCACTTCCTTCCACACCTCCCTTCACTCTAGTTTTGTATTAAGGAAAAATTACATAACCCCAAACTATCAGATGCATGAACCATGTTCTTGTGCAAAATTTATGATAATATGCAGGAGTACAAAAGGAAAATAGGATAAGAATTATATCTCTTTTGGGTCTTGAAATGGAAGCAAGTCACAACCAGTTTCAAGTAAAGAATTAGAAAATTGTGTTTCGTGATTCTAGGATATCAAGGTTGCTTGGCCATGCAAGGAGGTAAGAATTCAAGTAGTGCTAGGCAAGTGAGGAAGACTGAATGATAGTTATTAGGTACTATTTTTTATTTAATTTTGGTTGAGGACAAGCCATATTCAAGTTCGAGATATTTGATAAATGTATATTTATCCATTTTATTTGCATGTTTTAGAGCAATTCTTAGAAGTGTTTTGTTGATGATTCCCTAATTTTAGAACTTATTGTCTTAATGTAGATTTTCTCTCTTTAATTAGAGTTTCTATTAGATTTACTTGAATTTTGTAGGAAAATGACCCAATCATTCCAAAGTTCAAGATCTACCAAAAATACTCTAAGAAGATATTTTCATAACTTCCCATAATCCTGACACATATACCCCGCACAAAGATGATCGTATCTTTTGCATCCCAAGGTGGAATTCAACGATCAAGTATGTTTTGGAAAGGGAATTTAATTTTCTACATGAAAGATGTATCTTAGAGCTTCTTTTCCAATCAATAAACTAGCTTTCTAGTTGATCGACTCGCCTATAGATATTCTGAAGCTTTTTGATATGTCCCACATCTAAATCACCATATCTTTTGCATCCTAAGGCAGAAATTAATGTGCAAATAAGATTTGGAAATGGAATTTTATCACCTATAGGAAAATTGTACTTTTGGACGGCCTTGATAGTCATTAGAGTGAGGATTTCCAATTGATCAAATCATTTGTAGTGGGAATATGCAGCAAATAAAGTCAATTGGTCAAAATGTTAGGAGAAGGCAATTCAATAAATTTCTTCTTCTGGGGTAAGCAATCAATGTTTTGAAAGTTTACTCCTTCGACTAGGAACAAAGGAAAGTTGGACAATGTCATATGGTTTTGTGTGGTGGAAATAATGTAAAGACCTAATCAAACCCCCAAATAAAAAGGCCATCATTGCAGTCAAAGTCTGACCAACTTTCCTTCAGACTGAAACAAACATATCAATTCCTAGATCAAGCAGCCCAACCACCGTGAGAAACCTTTTTTAAGGTTTTCTTCCTCCTCCCCCCTATAAAAGGAGGGCGAGTTCAAGAAAAAAGGGATAATCTCAGATCTTGGATCTGAATTTTCATACTCTAGCCTTATTCAACTTTCATTATGTCTGAGTAATTCTCCTTTGAGGGGACATGGGGAGTATCCCCATGATTTTCATATATTATCTTAGAAAATTGTGAACCCCTTTAAGGATATAAAAGATGTGTTTTTATCTATTTAATCACATGGAATGTGATCTGATCAGTCATGCTTCATGGTATTTATGATCCATGATGATTTAACTTTGGACTTGTGAATCAAAACATCATATAAAACTCATGTGTACCTCAAAGAGACCAATGAATGTAATATATTGGATGATTGGACAAGGACCTACAAAACACTGATGACCATGAGTCTATGGATAGTTTAATCCATGTGATCTGATTCTGAATAGGATAGATCTCCATGGTCCTATTGTAAAATATCAAAAAAGGGAATTTTAAAAGTGGCTAAGCTAACTATAGAGTTCATGGTGGTGAAAGCCTGACTTCCAACAATTCCATAAATGTGAGTTAATATTAATTGATTAATTCCTTATGCTCTTCATTCTTTAACTTATAGTCTTGTTGATAACTTAGCTTCAATTCTTGTAGCTGGATTTTGTTCATTTCGATTCCACATTTCAATTCAGCACCTTTCAATTCAGTAATTTTACTTTCTTGTTTTAGATTAATCATTCTCCACAGCTTGGTTTAAATATTTTTCATTGCGTTTGATTCAATTTAACTCTTGAAACACCATCTCTAGGGATCCATACCTTATATACTACATCAATTCACTTGTTTACAAGTTGATTGAGTAGATATTTAAGGTTAAACTCCATAGACAATTTTCTTTGGTGAATTTTGTGTGCTAGCAACAACATATCAATGTTAGGCGTGAGTTTTATCATGTTGCCCTTGGAAGTTTAATCCATTGATTTATACCGCATGGCCAATATTGAGATTTCAACATTTTCTTTGATTTTCTATCATGTGAGATTTATTGTATCAAAATGACTTTTTTGCCCACACATGTTTAATTTAATGATATGCACGCCATTATCTTCTCTCTCTTTTTGATTTTTATTTAAATGAATTTCATTTCCATTCAAATGATTGTCACACGTATAGTTCACTGATTTGTCATTGGTTCATATTGCAAGATTCATATAAATTGCAAATCAACTCATAAAAATAGGAGAAATATTCATTGGAAAGATATTTCTACAAACTATGAATCTAAGCTCTTTTAAACCAAGTTTTTGTTGGTATGTATGCCCTAAGAGCCAATCATATGATGATTCTAATGAGATATTACTAATAATGGAAAATTTATTTATAATGTTTTATCTAATATGAGATGATGATGATATAAAATAATAGATGTCTAAATAATGATATTACTTGATGACATATGGTTTGTGTTGTGGACTTGAACATGAGTTTGTATGTGCGATTAGTATATATATATATATATATATATATATATATATATATATATATATATATATATATATATATATATATATATATATATATATATATATATATATATAGGGTATATCTTCGCTACCCGTGCGGGTAATGAAGATTCACTACTCGTGCATCCGTTTTGTAATAGGAAGGCATGCGTTTGTAATGAGACATTCCAAATTTGTAAGGAGACGATCAAAATTGTAATACAAAGAATCGTTTTGTATTACAACACTGTAACAGTTATAGATATATATTTTACTATTTCTAGACGGAGAACACAAACATCACGCTGTATTTACAAAATGAGTCTGTCTATTACAATTTGGACAATATAATTACAAATGCATGCCTTCCTATTACAAAAATGATGCACGAATAGCGAATCTTAGTTACCCGCACGGGTAGAAAAGATATACCATATATATATATATACACACACACTTGTCATGCCGCTAGTCTGATATCATTGTGGAAACTATATAGACAACAATAATACTTAAGACTAGAACATGTGTTGACTGGTGACTAAATCTCACTGGTCAATATATTAGATATTAAGTCAAATGATAACCTCCCATTTTGTGACGTTATCTTATTGGTTTTCCTTAATTTTCCATACTCTTTCTTAGATAAATTAGATAGAATCATTAACTTTTTACTTTATTGCTGATATACCAATAAACTAAACTTCTCTTCTTTATTATTGCAGGAAAACACAAAAAAAAATTATTATTACAAAGACTCCATACGGTCCCAAGACCGCATGAAGGTCATACGGTCCCAAGACCGCATGAGTGTCATACGGTCTCAAGACCGCATGAAGGTCATACGGCCTCAAGACCGTATGAGCCCATGCGGTCTCAAGACCGTATGAGCCCATGCGGTCTCAAGACCGCATGAAGGTCATACGGCCTCAAGACCGTATGAGCCCATGCGGTCTCAAGACCGTATGAGCCCATGCGGTCTCAAGACCGTATGAGCCCATACAGTCTCAAGACCGTTTGGGCTCAACTTAAGCCTATAAATAAGACCCCAAGGGTCACTTCAAGGGGAGCTATCTGAGACGCCCAAAGGCTGCCCCTCCAGTTCCAGAGCAATTCCATCCTTCATCCATCGCCCCAAGGCTGCCGGTTTGAGGTCCACATCTCATCATCAAGCTACCTTCTCTTTCATCAACAAAGAAGGTGGGAGGAGAAGATCCATCATCAAGCAGGCACAAAGTGTGAAGATCGTTGCTCTCTCCACCAAGGGTTCAACCTTCCCTCCTCCGTGGAGATGTCGTTCTTTCTCTCTCTTCTCACCTCCTCCTTTGCTCTTGAGATGAGTGAGTAGTCCTTTTCACTAGGGTGCGGGGAGTAGCCCCACTACCCATGTTTTCATTTCATGCAATGTAATTCAATCGTTTGCAATAGAGATACTCTCCTTTTTGGCTCAACATCAATCGTTTAATGAATGCTTGTTGCTTGATCACCAACTTGTGTTACTATTTGTCTCTTGGTATGAATTGTCTACGTTTATACCCTTAGATCTGAATATCGATTGAATGTTGGTTCTAGATATATGTAGTCACCATATGTCTGTTTCGGTGTCTAGGAGTGCTTTCACGAGTGGAGTAAACTCACTCCCATCGTTGCACTTTCATACTATGAAATGGAATCAGTTGATGTATGGAAGTGCAACCTTGGTAAGGTCGAGGAACACACTTCATGAAGGAGTAATGCAACGTAAGTGACCATTCGTTAGGGGATGGCTGGCATTGCAATACTCCACACTCCTCGTAGTTGGTTATCCGAAAGGAAGCTAAGTATACAAAGATACTAGCTGATTAGTTTCTCTTTGCAGGTCTTTTTATTATGTTGCATGTTTATGATCCATGTGTAGTGGTGTGAAACCCGACAACACCCTAGTGGTTTTAATCATTGCCTGCAACTTTAATTTCTACTTTCTTACTTTTACTTTCCTTGCATCTAGTTTAAACAATCAAATCAAACTTTCGGTCTAAATATCAACCGTTAAGTAGTTAAGTACGGCTAAAATGTTTTCCATCTTGTTTAACTCTAAACAAGACCGTTTTCCCGTGGATCCGACCCTTAAACTATATTATGATAAGACTTCCGCGCGTCCTAGCACACGCGGGTGGAGAACTTACCATAATACAAGCAAGGCTAAAATAGAGATTCATCATCTCTAGGATTTTTAGTGGCGTTGCAAAACTCCATCATCAAACATATAGGTACTTGTTATAGAACAAGTTGTTGGGTTTTAGGGGAGGCAGAGAAGGCATCGGAAATAGAAATTTTCTCCTCCCAAACCCAGAACAAGGAAACACGTAAACGTCTATACAATAGGAAAGGATGGTTTGTGGAATCATACCTTGTCCTGAGGCTTGCTCAGCGACAATACCTCGCGACTTGCGCGGTCTTCACCTCCAGTCTTGGACGGTGTTTGTGCAGCTCCTGGTCGCACCGAGACTGACGACTCCTAGTCTCACCGGGACTGTCAGGATTGACAGCTGTCCTCCGAGCGGCAGAAATCTCCTGCCTCTGAAGTAGTCCACACGGACCACCTGGAACTCCAATCTCCTTGTTCCACAAGGAATTGGAAGGAGTCACACCCTCCTGTCATTGTACTAGTCACTAACACACTCTCCTGCCCCCAGTCGCTTTCTACAGTTGTCTTTCCCTTGCTGTGCCTCCCTTATCGGGTAGCACTTGCTCGGGCTCTCTCAGTTACCAAAACCAGAGAGAACGAAAACTTTACAAAGCAACTGGTTGCACTGTGTTGCACTTTGAGAAGCCCCCAATACCCCTATATATAGGAGGGTCATGGGACAGGGTTCTCTATCCCGGGCAATGTGGGACTAAAGCAGGAGTAGAAGGGTTCAAGATTTTCCACAAAACAACCAACTGTGCAACCTGAACCGATCGTTTCATTTTTGAAATGGTCGGTTGGGGACCTGAGCCGGTCGGTTGACACCTCAACCGATCGGTTGGGACCCATGAAATGGTCGGTTTACTTCTGAACCAGTCGGTTCGTGGTCCTGGTCAGTTCCCGATTGACCTTTCCTCTTTTGTTTCGAATTGGTACCAAATACCAATCCTTGTTCCAATCTAATTGGGCAAGTGAAATGAAAAGAAATTTCTCACCAATTTTACTTTCCCAACTTGCTCGGTTGGACCAGTTGAACGATTGTTTCAACACTTGAACCGATTGTTTCACCCTGTCCATGAGCCGATCGATTCACCACCTGAGCCAATCGGTTCACCAAGCTCAGCCGATCGGTTCATCACATGAGCCGATCGGTTGGGAGTGCAGATTGTGCAGAAATAGTCAATTACAGTTTTAATCAATCCAATGCTCTAATAAATCAGTCCAACACCTTGAACATTATGATACTGAGCTATCAATTGATTGAGTGTTTAATTGAACTTCTAAACTCCTTTAGTAATCAATTTAAACATTGTTTGTGGACAAAACTCCTCTTCCAGGTTAAATCCTATGTGTGTAACCCTGCAGGTCCATTTCACGTTGGCAGTGAAAGTCCATAACACTTATGACTTCACAAGCAAAGAGCGGTGCCTAGTTACACATCAATGCTACCCAAGTGAAATAGAAAGTTGGAGAACAACTTTCAATCCTACAATCCGTGAATGGTGTTACAGTGAATGCATAATTCCTTTGTCACTGATATCCTGAATGAATTCGAGGCATAGAACAGTCATCCTGTCAACGTTCATTCACTTTCTTGATCTCAGAGTAGATTGGAAGAGATATGTATGACATCAATATCACATACTGATTCACACATGCGTGCACGCCTTTCTCAATCCTACTCATCAAGTGGCCATGGATATCAAACTCCCTCAGGAGGGACATATCCCATATCTATCACTCACCCCTAAAAAGCCCCATGTGTCAAAGACACCCAATCATCACCTTTATAACAACCCATGTTTCAGGACTGCGTTTGATGATGTCAAAGTGTACCCAACGACATGTGTTGAGTGTAGTGATTTCTGGTCAAAGAATCACACTCACCACCATCACTGTGAGTACTGACTGTGACTACCATGTCATGATTCCATGTGTCAAACTCACGATGGGTCTGTCCGGTACACTTGTTCTCTAACAAGTACCTATGTGTTTGGTTTGATATCTCTTTATCATGACTAATGAGATTCTGTCATCAACTAACACCATAATATAGTCTTGTGTGTCATTGCTGTCTATCTACCTTCCACAATGACATCTGACTAGGGACATAACAAGAATGTACAAAATCTTAGCATCTGTATGATCTCATCGTTCAGGTCCTGAACCTGAAGGCATACGTCATTGAGTACTGTCATTCTCTAGACATTCAATCTATTCTATCACTATCTCATATGACTGAACCAGAAAGAATTGGAAGCTTGCCTTTGATGTTTATCAAATCAATCTTAATGTATCCCACCAATCATCCCATGATTGGCTCTCAGGGCATACATACCAACAAACTCCCACTTGCACTGCGAGCCAATCACCCTTGAATCATATTAATAGTGATCTTCAAACATGTCCCACATGTTACTTTGCTCTAGTGCGATCATAGTGAGTAATGGCAACACCTTGCCAAAGTCAGTATAAATTGCATGTCTCTCATCTCTTCGCTGTACGTCATACGTATGAGATGGAGTTGCCATAATATGCGATCTAGTATTCCTTTGCTAACCTTTAGCCACATTGCATGATCAAGGATTCCATACTTGTCATCAATGAGCGGAATATCTATAAGTTCATCTCATGAACTTCCAAATCCATATAGTATCCACTGCTGTTCTCCAACACATAGATACTCGTCATTTCCCTTTTAAATGATTTTATTGGAACACTTCCAATTATCAACAAACTTTCACTTTTATATATCCTATATATATATTTTGCGATTAATTTTCTGTCCTTTCGGAAGTTCGCATCAATGTAACTCTTTACATTGAACTCTTCCTTATCTCCATAGAACTAGTTCTTCTCAAGTACTTATCAAGTTCTCATGGTATTCCAGTAACCCTTACTGGAAGTAGACAAACATCCACTCATCATGTCTCACATACGAGTTATCAGGATGAGCACATCATATTGCCATGTCATACATACAAGATGATGAATGCATTTTGTTCTTGCCATGTCGATACATGAAAGATAATGGGATGATTACATACATGATAGATCCATATCTATTCTTAGTGTTCCCATTCTTCATAAGAATTGGACACTTGACCTTGGGATACTAACTCCATGTAACATGGACAAGTTTTCTCCCACTGAATCTATGCATACTGAACCCTTCAGTACAAATTGCCAATGTATGCTTTCTCTTTTCAGGTCAAGAGGTTTTCGAGAACTATCTCTATAGATCTCTATTCCTATCACATAGGAAACATCTCTATCTTCCTTAAAGATAATTTCCACTTTTGGATTTCCATTCTAGAACATTACCATTTCACATAAACATGTGGAATGTGAACACACTCCCACTAAATCATAGATCCCTTCTTTATCTTTGACATATCAGTCAAACCCTTTGACTATATCATCAAAGTAAAGATCCAATTCTGAGTTGCTTGTACTCAATCAATCACATTGATTAGTCCATTGTAACTTATAGACTTCATTTGCATTAGTGGATTCATAAACCTTATCAGTTGTGTCACATACACATCCTTGTTGTATTCCTCATAGGAATGCGGTTTTAATATCCATATGCCAAATGTCTTAGTCATTAAGTTGCAATCAACAAGCATCATCCTTCTCAAAATGTTATCCATGTGTCTTAACACTTAAGATTCATTTGCACTTATGGATTTCATCCAATGGGTGCTACCATCAAGGTCATACCTTATGGTTCACATGGATGTCATTTAGGATGTAATGGTCATAAACCATAACTCAAAATTCAGTTCCTCATATTCATCTAGATAGTTGACTCATCACATGAACAACTCATCATATAGATAAACGAGGTGTATCCGTCAAGGATATAAGAACTCACAACTCCTTGTGATTCTTAATGTCCTTTATTAGCGAAGTGTATTCTTTATTTAAGAAGAATTTAGTTATTTGATAATCATCCTCTAACTCCTTAGAGTATGACTCCTTCTTGATTTAGACATCACATGCCTTCATTACGAGTTCACTATAATCACTCATAAGGATCTCAAACATTTGGTCCAAGTATTTCATTCATTGATCTCATCAAGAATTAACACTTTACCAAATTTGCACTTCATCTATGATAATCTTGATCACTTCAAGATATTCATATTGGTATTTCTCTAAACACCATTTGAAGTATTAGCATTTGTTCCAATAGGTATGTAAATACATCACATGTATCATACCTAATAGGATAATCATTCTCCCACTACCTTTAGTGAAGATTGATTAATCATGTCCAAGATATTCATGTCTCTTACTGGTTCTCTAACCAAAAGAGTCTAGATTTATCCATCACATGGAAACTAGAAATGAATTTCTCATGATTGATGCTAATTTTATTGTTTGAGTTATCTATAACTTTTAGGTATCATTTTATCTTATGCATATCAAATACCACAAGATAAACAAGGAATTGCCACAAAGATCATATCTTTAGAAATTGAAACATCTCTTTATTGATTGCCATCATTGTTGTACAATATGCAAAAATAAAGTGTTTCTATCTATTGGCAAATATGAAATAGCAGTTCTCAACTCTATTTCGTGCCCTTTAGGCTGAAATAAATTGAAAGTACTCCTATCTATGGCAGCAACACTTGCTCCAATGATGGGTACTCTTTTCTTGGTCCTTTCACAAAGCCCATCACTTCTTTGTGGATATTGCATATCATATATGACATATCCATATCTTGGTATCATATACCTTAGATAAAGAAGCGGTTCATTTCATGATACCTTAGGTGGAGATCTTCATCCCCTCCTTCATCTTCTTTTGTTCTTCCAGATATAGAGGGCAATTCTCTCATACACCCCTTCCCCATGTGCCTTGAGGTTGAAGACGGCTTGGGCTGCTGGTTAGCATCAGAAAACTTCTTTTCTTTTCCCTTGCCCTTGCCCTTAAGACTTATCTTTCATTGATCTCATCAAAGATTAGGGTTAGTCTTTCTTCATATTTGCCTCCACTGTCCTCAACATGTCCAACAACTTTGTCAATGCTTGTCAAAGTTGTTCATGTTGTAGTTTATCATGAACTGTATGATTCTCGCAACATTTGCAGTATCATACCAATAGCCAACTCTTGGCTCAGAGGGAATCCTTCTTAGTCAGGTCTTTCCACATAACCAATCATATTGAGTGTGTGAATACCTTGCTAGATCTCCTTCTGTCATGACATACTGGGATAATGTATTGGAGACATCATATGTCTCATGTTGTCTCTGCAACTCATAGTTCAGAGAACACAACATCAAGCACTCCTCATCAATGTCATCCTCGGTATGCTTCCATAAGCATACTTTCAGTCATTGATGTGGTGGGATTGAGTTCATCTGGTTCTGGAGTATCCAGGACATAGAGCTTTTGCTCTTGAGTGAGAATAATTCTCAATGTTCTATACCAGTCGTGGAAGTTTGTCCCATTTAGCCTGTCCTTTTGAAGGCCCGATCGCAAAGAAAAGTGATTGTTGTTTGTTGTCATTTGTACTACAAAAGGAAATATGCAATTTTAGTCCAAAACTCATTTTTGACTTATATGATTGATTTGAAAAGTTGACGATATAATTAGGCCTTTAATTAATTATCGCTCCCACTATTTTACTTCAAATTGATAGCCCTCACCATCAATTCGGAAGATTGCAGCGTACAACCTTCTAGTGGGCAAGATCCTGAAATCCTCTAAGTCATGGACCAGCTTGGGCTGTCACCCACAACTTAGATCTCTCAGGTAGGCAACTCTTGCCAATTGTATCATATGCAACTCTTGATAAGATGTCATATGCAACACCTTGCCATGATCATCTCCATGCCTCAAGGTGCTAGATCCTATCTAGGTCACCTTGTTAAGTCCAACCCAAAGCCAACACGATGAATATGTACCCTGCTTGGGCAAACCCACATATCCATCCTTCACGCTTCCACGAGATAGATGGTGCACCACGCTTGGGTGTGCCCACACTTGGTCGATCAAGCTTTTCATGTGTGTTGCATTTGGAAGACATATAAAACTTAATATTTAATGAGGGATTTGGTTTTTATATACATATACTTATCCAATCACCACAATACATATTACGTATCATATACATGCTATATCCCATTGAACACATGCAAAACGATAAAAGCGATGATTATGGCCATCCTAATGTGATTCCTCGATCCAAGAGGAATCACGGACATCTAGGTCTACATCACATGCAACCTGTACAAGATGAACTCTGTGCTTTGCCTTTCTGGGTTTGATCAACTCATCACATGACTGATCAGCTCACCATCAGGCCGGTCGGCTGGGTGCCACCAGCCGATCCGTTGGCTCCTCCAACCGATCGGTTTTCCTGGTCATCATGCATCTCATCATGGCCGCCACCCGCTCGTCTCGCTCCTCGAACCAGTCATCAACCGATCCGCTCACTCCTTGAACCGATCGTCTGGAACTTCAACCGATCGGTTCACGCCTTGAACCGATCGTCTGAGCAGTCATCAGGATGTCCTCCGTTCTTTGACATAACAAGAAATAAAATTCTATCCTATTTTACATTGTAAAAAGAGAAACCCTGAGTTACATTCGAGGGGAGCAAAGGTAGGAAATAAAATCTCGAATTATTTCGAGTTACATCAGGAATAGGAGAAGGAAGATCGGTGCACAGACCGAGATGCAAGCATCCACATACAACCATACACAGATAGGGTTTATTGGCCATAACCACGCTATACATCCACCACAAAACTCGTTTAAGGGCGACACATATCGAGTGCATTAATAATACATATCATATATGTAAATTGGGATTTGTGGATTTAGGATTGGACATGCATAAAGCCAATTTTATTCGCATCGTATCCAATAAATAAAGGCGACAAACCAAAATCTATCATATCGATAATCCTAAAGTATAGAGTAGTTGACATGGCTCTGATACCACTGTTGGGTTTTAGGGGAGGCAGAGAAAGCAGCGGAAACAAAAAATTTCTCCTCCCAAACCCAGAACAAGGAAACACATCAACGTCTATACAATAGGAAAGGATGGTTTGTGGAATCATACCTTGTCTCGAGGCTTGCTCGGCGACAATACCTCACGGCTTGCGCGATCTTCACCTTCGGTCTTAGACGGTGTCTGTGTAGCTCCTGGTCGCATGGGGACTGACAACTCCTGGTCTCAGCGGGACTGTCGGGATTAACAGCTGTCCTCCGAGCAGAAGAAATCTCCCGCCTCTAAAGTAGTCCACACAAACTACCTGGAACTCCAATCTCCGTATCCCACAAGGAATTGGTAGGAGTCGCACCCTCCTGTCAGCATACTAGTCACTGACACACTCTCCTTCCACCAGTCACTTTCTGCAGTTGTCTTTCCCTTGTTGTGCCTCCCTTATCGGGTAGCACTTTCTCAGGCTCTCTCGGTTACCAAAACCAGAGAGAACGACAACTTTACAGAGAAACCGGTTGCACAGTGTTGTACTTTGAGAAGCCCCCAATACCCCTATATATAGGAGGGTCATGGGACAAGGTTCTCTTTCTTGGGAAATGTGGGACTAAAGCAGGAGTAGAAGGGTTTGAGATTTTCCACAAAAACAACCAACTGCACAACCTGAACCGATAGTTTCATTTCTGAAACGGTTAGTTGGGGACCTGAGCCAGTCGGTTTACACCTCAACCAATCGGTTGGGACCCATGAAACGGTCGGTTCACTTATGAACCGGTCGGTTCGTGGTCCTGGTCAGTTCCCGATTGACCTTTCCTCTTTTGTTTCGAATTGGTACCAAATACCAATCCTTGTTCCAATCAAATTGGGCAAGTGAAACGAAAAGAAATTTCTCACCAATCTTACTTTCCCAACTTGCTCGGTTGGACCATTTGAACGATCGTTTCAACACTTGAACCGATTGTTTCACCCTATCCATGAGCCGATCGATTCACCACCTGAGCCGATCGGTTCACCAAGCTCAGCCGATCGGTTCATTACATGAGCCGATCGGTTGGGAGTGCAGATTGTGCAGAAATAGTCAATTGTAGTTTCAATCAATCCGATACTCTAATCAATCATTCCAACACCTTGAACATTATGATACTGAGCTATCAATTGATTGAGTGTTTAATTGAACTACTAAACTCCTTTAGTAATCAATTTAAACATTGTTTGTGGACAAAACTCCTCTTCCAGGTTAAATCCTATGTGTGGACCCTACAGGTCCATTTCACGTTGGTAGTGAAAGTCCATAAAACTTATGACTTCACAAGCAAAGAGCGGTGCCTAGTCACACATCAGTGCCACCCAAGTGAAATAGAAAGTTGGAGAACAACTTTCAATCCTACAATCCGTGAATGGTGTTACAGTGAATGTATAATTCCTTTGTCACTGATATCCCAAATGAACTCGAGGCATGGAACAGTCCTCCTGTCAACGTTCATTCACTTTCTTGATCTCAGAGTAGATTGGAAGAGATATGTATGACATCAATATCAGATACTAATTCACACATGCGTGCACGCCTTTCTCAATCCTACTCATCAAGTGGCCATGGATATAAAACTCCCTCAGGAGGGACAAATCCCATATCTATCACTCACCCCCTCAAAAGCCCCATGTGTCAAAGAGACCCAATCATCACGTTTATAACAACCCATGTTTCAGGACTGCATTTGATGGTGTCAAAGTGTGCCCAACGACATGTGTTGAGTGTAGTGATTTCAGGTCAAAGAATCACACTCACCACCATCACTGTGAGTACTGATTGTGACTACCATGTCATGGTTCCATGTGTCAAACTCACGGTGGGTCTGTCCGGTACACTTGTTCTCTAACAAGTACCTATGTGTTTGGTTTGATATCTCTATATCATGACTAATGAGATTCTGTCATCAACCAACACCACAATCTAGTCTTGTTTGTCATTGCTATATATCTACCTTCCACAATGACATCTGACTAGGGACATAACAAGAGTGTACACACTCTTAGCATCCGTATGATCTCATCGTTCAGGTCCTGAACCTGAAGGCATACATCATTGAGTACTGTCATTCTCTAGACATTCAATCTATTCTATCACTATCTCATATGACTGAACCAGAAAGAATTGGAAGCTTGCCTTTGATGTTTATCAAATCAATCTTAATGTATCCCACCAATCATCCCATGATTGGCTCTCAGGGCATACATACTAACACAAGTGTACCAGACAGACCCACCTTGAGAATGATACATGGAAACCATTGAATGGTAGCTAGAATCATGTCTCAATGTGGTAGTGGTGATATTGGTTCTTAGACCTAAAGTCATCACAATAATCACATGGCGTTCAATGGACTTTAACACCATTCTGACAATAAAATGTTTGTTGCTAGCACTACTATATTACTTAAAAAGGAATTCATTTACGAAGGAACTAATGGGAGGAAAATAGAAGTTGAAGAACTTCTAGATCAATAAGAAAACATTGAAAATATATAGGTAGAAAAGGAACAAGAAGAATAAAAAATAGTTGGGGAATACCAAGTTCCTCTTGTAGCACATGAACCTCGAAGATCTAGTAGGACTCGCCTTGAGCTAGAGATATTTGGTTATCTCATGACTCAACAAGGGGATGAGTTGGTCATATATGACAATGAGTCAATGACCTACTTAAAAGCTACAAAAGACCAGATTCTAAGAAATGGCTTGAAGCCATTAGATCTGAGATGGACTCCATGTACCCCAACAAGGTATGGACCTTGGTGGATCCACCTAAAGGGGTAAAACCCATAGGGTGCAAGTGGGTCTTCAAGAAGAAGACTGGCATGGATGGTAATGTACAAACTGATAAAGGTTGATTGGTTACAAAAGGTTTTAAACAAGTTAAAGGTGTTGAGTATGATGAATTTTCACCACTTTTCATGGTTAAATCCATCAGGGATCATTCTTACTGTTGCATCTTATTATGACTATGAGATTTGACAAATATATGTTAAAATCACTTCCCTTAATGAGAATCTTATTGAGAATGTATACGTGACACAAATCAAAGGTTTTGTACTTCCAAATGAACACAAAAAAGTCTGTAAGGTACAAAGGTCAATCTATGCATTGAAGCAAGCATATCAGAGTTGGAATCTTTGACTTGACAATATAGTAAAGGAGTTTGGATTTATTCAAAGTGAAGATGAACCATGTGTTTACAAGAATGTTAGTGGGAGCATAATTGTATTCCTCATATTGTATATTGATGGCATAATTTTGATGGGGAATGACATCCCTACCCTACAAATGGAAAAAACATGGTTGGGAAATATCTTCTCTATGAAGGACCTAGGAGAATCATCCTATGCATTAGAAATCAAGATCTATAGGGATATATCTAAAAGGATTCTTGGCCTAAGATAGAGTACATACATTGATAACATGTTGAAAAGGTTCAACATGCAGGACTCAAAGATAGGAAACTTGCCCCTATCTCATGGAGTTAACCTTTCTAGCATGATGTCCCAATTCTTCTGAAGAAAGTGAACACATGAGTAAGATTCCATATACATATGCAATTAGGTTTTTCATGTATGCATTGTTATTTACTCGTTTTGATATCTTGTATGCTTTGAACATGACAAATGTGTATCACTTAGATCTGGTGAATTTCACTAGACTGTTGTAAAGAACATCCTTAAGTACTTGAGAAGAACTAAGGATCAATTCCTTGTTTATGGTGGCAAGGGAGAGTTAGTTGTAAAGGGTTACACTGCCACAAGATTCCAAACTATGAAAGATGATTATCAATCACAATCTAGATGTGTGTTTTTCCTCAACAATAGAGCTATAAGCTAAAAACGTTCCAAGCAAGATACAATTTCCAATTCTTGATATAAGTTGAGTACCTTCTTGCTTCCAACGCAATAAAAAAGGTTGTATGGATCAAAAAATCATTAATGAACTTGGGGTGGTTCCAACCATTGACCTTGTAGTAGAGTTATACAGTGACAACAATGAATACATTGCACAAGCTAAGGAACCAAGACTACATCAGCGTTTAAAGCACATACTTTGATGTTTCCATATCATATGAGAGATCATATAGAGAGTGTAAAGATTTGTAGATTACCGACTGAGAGCAATGTTGTTGACCCACTGACAAAAGCACTTTCACAACATAAGCATGATGGTCATGTTGGATCACTTGGGATTAAATTCATGAGTGATTGGCTATAAGTGCAAGTGGGATTATATTGGTATGAATGCCCCAAGAGTCAGTCATATGATGATTGTATTGAGATATTATTTGATTAATAATAAATTTAATTTCATTTATTATGTTTTTTCAAATATGAGATGATTACATAACATAGTAGATGTCTAAAGAATGATATTACTCGATTACTCGATGACATATGGTTTGGGTTGAAGACCTGAACATGAGATCACATATATGATTATAGTATATATGTTCTTGTCATGTCCCTAGTTAGATATTATTGTGGAAACTATATTGACAACAATAATTCTTAATACTATAATGTGTGTTGACCGATGAACAAATCTCACTAGTCATGATATATCAAGTCAAACACATAGGTACTTGTTAAAGAACAAGTGTACTGGACATACCCACCTTGAGAATGATACATGGAAACCATTGAATGGTAGTCAAAATCATGTCTCAATGTGATAGTGGTGATCATGGTTCTTAGACCTAAAGTCACTACAATAGTCACATGGTGTTCAATGGGCTTCAACACAATTCAATATGACCTTGAATAAGGGTTGCTATACAAATGGTGTTTGGGTACATTGTGACACATGGGGAATGTTGTGAGTGATGTGGATGGAATTTGACCCTCCTATTGGAGTGATATCATGACCACTTGATAAGTGAGATTGTCAAGCACATGGCTATCCTCATGTGAGTCTATAAATGATATTGAGCTCACATGCATATCAATAGTCTACTCTAGTTGAAGAAATGTAGATTAAATATTAAGAGGGTGATGATTCCATGCCTTGAGTTCAATCTAGACATCTGTGACATTGGTATTGTATGATCGCTGTAATGGTCACAATTTTAAGTTGAAGTTGTCATACAACTTATCCAATTACTTGGGTAGCAGTAATGTGTTGTTAGATACTGCTAATTGCATGTGAACTCATAATATGATTATGACACCGTCGCCAACGTAATATGGATACTTTAGGGTCACATGCATAGGATCCATTAGGAAAAGGATTTTAATCATGGTCAATATTTAATTTGGTTACTAAAATTTTTAAGCAATCAAACTAAATAATATTGGCAATGTTAGTCGACTGACTAGAGAGTCAAGTCGAGTAACTACACAATATCCTTTAGAGTTGATAGTACCTACTAGTTGATTGATTGAAGAGTTCAGTTTACCTGAAGGATTGTTTCACCCAACATTGACTAGATTGTCCAGTCGACTGACTAAAAGGATTTAGTCAACCAACTTGGTCAGGTCAATCAATTGGATCAGATCAAATGATTCACAGTGCTAGAAATGTCAATGGTTTAATGGGATTCAAAATAATGGTCGACCAATTAATCATTGCATTTATTAACATCATAGACAAAGTTATTATGTTTCTTGTAATAGGTTGGTCGAACAAATAAACACTCTAGTTGACTGACTGGCTATGTGCAATAGTTGTCGTACCAAGATATTTTGACCTTTCGTCTCTCGAGTTTGAAACCCTAGCTTTACCATTTCTATGTAAAGGGGTGATGGCCAAGGATTTCCTACACAACTCTTCTCATGTTCTTGCAATGTGTTAGCCTATACATCTTACTCGTAAAAGGGAGGGATATCAAGGGAGAGTAAGTTGATGCTAGCACATCAACAAATGAAAGGACTGCTCCTTCCCACTGACTCAAGAAGAGTGACACAGAGTTCTCACTGGTCCACGTGGACTACATAGAGGCATGGAAGCTTTGGTGTTGCACTAGGAGGACGTAATTGACCACCATCCCCATGTTTCTCAAGTAGGAGGCACATCCATGTGCGAGGATAGTCGTTAGACTTGCTCCAAGACAAGATAAATCTTGCACCCTATTTTGTAGACATAATTGTTGGCATGATCTACTAGTTAGGAAATATCAAACAATTTTTTTCCTGTGTTTTACCACTCCATATTTCTCAAAATTGGTATCTGAGACATCAATTTATGGTGTATTAAGATTTAATCAATACATTGGATTATATTTTGTTGTTTATTATGTTGCATATGATGTGAACATTTAATCGGTTAATTTGCATATCCGATTAAATACCACATATGCTAGGAAATATACCATAGATCCTTTATATATTTGATATTGTTTATATAAAAATCATATGTGTTGCCTTAAAAAAGTTTTTTTGGTTGATGTATGCATGGTTATGGTAAAAACCCCTTTGAATGCTTGTGTGTGTGAATGCTTAATGATTTTTTTTCCTATTTTAAGTATTTAGTTTGCATGTCAGTCCTCCTCTATTTTTCTCCAAATGTAATCAATGCTTAAATCTATTTCTCACCTTGAATGTAACTTGAGGTATTCACTTTACATCATGTAATAAGTAGATAGAATAGCATTAGTTTATATATTTTGGCAACATGGGTCAATTTTAAAGTTCTGTTCAGGCCAGCCGATCAACCGAGGAGATGAGTCGACCAAACAGAGGATCCAGTTGATCGAGTGAAGGGTTTAGTCAACTGATTGAGCATGACTACTTCATTAGAAAGACCAACCGACCGAGTGGAGGCCCAACCGGTCGACTAAAGGATTCCCATCGACCGACCAAGATGCTTCCAACACCTAGGTGTTCATTTGTAGGTTCATACATGTAATGTTTGACCTTAGGTAAACATCAATACTTTGTGGTTCTAAATTATTGCATTAGTATGTTCATAATCATTGCTGGTACATTTGTTATTGCATGTTTTTTGTGGATATACTATCTATATGATACATATTATAAGTATGTGATGATTGGATATGTATATTTAGTCAAATATTTAGCTTTAACTACTTTCTAAATGCAACACACATGGAAAACTTGATGGACTATGCATGGGTACACCAAAACATGGTAACCTATCTATGTCTTGGAAGTATGAGAATAGTTATGTAGGTCTCCCAAAGAAAGGTGCATATTCTATTGTGCTGGTTTTTGGGTCATGCTTAACTAGGTGGCCGTAATAAGATTAAGTGCCTAGAAGCATAAAGATGGAATATGAAAAAGATTTGTGCATACCTTCTATAAAGAGTTTCATCAGATGCAATTGGCAAGTGTTGCCTACCTTAACAATCAAGTTATTCGTGATAAACCAAAGCTGATTCATAATTTGATGAAATATGGATCTTGACCCACTAGAAGATTAAAAGATACAATCTTTTCAAATTAGTAGTGAGGACTATAAATTTTAAGTAAAATAATGGGAGCGATAATTAATTTAAGGAAAAATTAATATTTTTAATCCTTTTCAAATCAAATCAAAACATTTTGATTTACCAAATTTTCTTTTGTAGAAATAAATGGTAAACAACAACACCTTTTCATTGTGATTGATCCTTGAGAAAGACAAATTGAATGGGAACTAGTTCCGTGGTTGGTTCAGGACTTTGAGAATTGTTCTCACGCATGAGCATAAGCTATATGTTTTGAATACACTAGTACCGTAGGAACCTGCTTGGAATGCACCTAGGGATGAAAGGGATGCTTATTGTAAGCATCTCGATGATGCCATAAACATAAAATTACTCATGCTACGATCCATAAACTATGAGATTCACAATCAACATGAGAACATATGTGTTCTTGAGATGGTAACACATCTTAAGAACATGTACCAAGAACAAGCAAAGCAAGACAGGTATGATGTTTCCAAAGAACTATTTAAGTGTAATATGGAAGAGGGAGATCCAATAGCCCCCTATGTGCTCAAATTAATGGGGTACATGGAAGGACTAAAGAGACAAGGATTTCATTTAGGCCAAGTGTTGGTAAAGGATGTGACTCTACAAGTGTTGCCTAAATCATATAGCCAATTTGTCATGAACTATAACATGAACAATTATGGTAAACCACTTACTAAGTTGCTTGGCATGTTGAGAACTGCCGAAGCACAAATGAAGAAGGACAAATCCAAATCTATATTGATAGTCAGAAAGGGAAAGGGGTAGTCCAAGGGTACATGCAAAGCCAAGAAAGGTTCTAAGGATAGCCAAAAATCCAAGTCTTTTGCACTTAAGAAAAAGTGAGGGGTGAGTGAGGAAGGCAATTTTCACCACCTTCACTAGACTAGACACTGAAAAAGGAATTTCCCACTATACTTAGAGGAACTAACATAAAAGAAGCAGGTGATAGAGATCTCCACTTTAGGTATATACATCATTGAGATAAAATTTTCTACTTCTTCATCATGATTATTGGATACCAGATGTGTATCTCACATTTTCTCAAATATGCAAGATTTGAAAAGAAGTAAACCCTTAAATAAGGGAGAGATGGAGAAGTGAGAGATATAACTATGTGTTGCAAAAGGAGAAAGAGTTTCTGCCACTGCAGTAGGAACCTATCAATTATCTCTTTCCAGTGGGCTTGTAATAGAGTTAGAGAATGACTATTATGTACCTGCCATTAATAGGAACATCATGCCTATTTCTTGTTTGGACAAGAGTGGATTTGAATTTTATATAAAGAATGGTTGATGTTCTATTTCTAGAGATGAAATATTTTATGGAAATGCCCCTATGTCTTATGGTCTATACTTATTAGATATCGAGGCAAGCATATATAACATAAATACAAAAGGATACAACTTGATGAATCAAACAAAACATACCTTCTACATTGTCGTCTAGGATACATTAACAAGAAATGCATTTCTACACTCCATAAAAATAGTTATCTAGATCCTTCCAATTTTGAATTAATAGAGACATGTGAGTCTAGTTTATTGGACAAGATGACAAAAGAAACTTTCACTAGTAACACTTAGAGAGGTGAGTGACCTATTGGAACTCATACATATTGATTAATACTTCATCACATTTATTGATGACCTTAGTAGATATGGCTATGTGTATCTAATGAAACATAAGTAGGAATCCATTGAATGGTTTAAGGATTCTATAAATAAAGTACAAAACTAACTTTGAAAAAGTATCAAAGCACTTCGATCTGATCAAGGTGGAAAGTACTTAAGCCAAGAGTTTGAGGACCTTCTGTGAGATTGTGGTATTGTATCACAATGGACTCCATTTGGAGAACCAACACATAATGGTGTATTAGAAAGAAGGAATCACATCCTACTGGACATGGTATGCTCAATGATGAGTTTTGCTGATCTTTCAACTTCCTTCTAGGCATATGCTTTAGAAACCACAATGTTTACACTTAACCATGTAGCTCCTAAAACTTTTCAAAATACACCATAGATATGATATGGGAAACTTCCCAGTGTGTGTTTTATGAAGATTTGGGGATGTGAAGCTTATGTTAGGAAATAGTTTCCTAAAAATCTTGTACCCCAATCAAATTAATGACATTTTGTTAGATAAGCTAAGGGAAATTACTTCCATATTCCATATAACAACAAAGTGTTTGATGTGATAATTTTTCTATTCATTGGAAAGGAATCCATTTCCAAAGGAACTAGTGGGAGGAATATAGAACTCAAAGAAGTTCGAGACCAACAAGAAAATAGTGGAACTACGGAGGTAGAAAAGGAACAAGAAGAATCACAAACAGTTAGGAAATATCAAGTTCCTCTTGTAGCACATGAACCTTGAAGATCTACTAGGATTCACCTTGAGCCAGAGATATTTGGATATCTCATGACTTAACAAGGTGATGAGTTGGTCATATATGACAATGAGCCAATGACCTACTTAGAAGCTATAAAGGGCCCATAATCTAAGAAATGGCTTGAAGACATGAGATCTAAGTTGGACTCATTGTACACCAACAAGGTATGGACCTTGGTGGATCCACCTGAAGGGGTAAAACCCATAGGGTGAAAATGGGTCTTCAAGAAGAAGAGTGACATGGATGGTAATGTAAAAACCTATAAAGATTGATTGGTTGCAAAGGGTTTCAAACAAGTTTAAGGTGTTGAGTATGATGAAACCCTTTCACCACTTGTCATGGTTAAATCCATTAGGGGTCATGCTTACCATTGTAGCTTATTATGACTATGAGATTTGACGAATGGATGTTAAAATAGCTTTCCTTAACGGGAATCCTCTTGAGGATGTGTACATGAAACAACCTAAAGGTTTATACTTCCAAATGAATCCAATAAAGTCTATAATCTACAAAGGTCAATCTATGGATTGAAGAAAGCATCTTGGAGCTTGAATATTCAATTTGACAAGATAGTCAAATAGTTTGTTTTTAGTCAAAATTAAGATGAACCATGTGTTTATAAGAAGTTTAGTGGGATCATAACTGTGTTCCTCATATTTTATGTTGATGACATACTATTGAGGGGGATTGACATCCCTACTCTACAAATGGCAAAAACATGGTCAGATATTACCCTTCTTTGTGAAGGAACTAGGGGAAGCATCCTATATCTTAAAAATCAAGATCCATATAGATAGATCTAGAAGAATTGTTGGCTTAAGCCAAAGTACATACATTGAAAAATGACTAAAAAGATTCAAAATGCATGAATCAAAGAGAGGAAACTTGCCCATGTCCCATGGAGTTAGTCTTGCTAGAGTCCAATGTCCCACTTCTTCTAAAGAAAGGGGAGCATGAGTAGGATTCCATATGCATCCACAATTTGGTCTATCATGTATGCAATGTTATGTACTCATCTTAATGTCTTGTATGATTTGAGCATGACAAGTAGGCATCAGTCAAATCCATATGAGGGTATTAACATCCTCAAACACAACCTAACTTTCTCTCTCTAGACACCCACTTCGATCTATCTCTTTTGGGGTTGGTCGTACCTGATGGCAGCTGATCAAGGGGAGGGGGTGGGCTCCTCCGTCCCCGCTTCCACCACTTCCGAACCACCCTATTCTTCCCTTCCCTCACCCCCATCCCTTCCTCCTTGGGGTGATCCACAGGCGGATGTTACAGTGGGGCGCTCCTGGGCCAATGCGCTGGCCAAACCGATGGCTGTCCATAGAAGGTTCAAGCCCCTGCTCATGCCCGAAGATGTGAGGAAACCTGAGTTCAAGGAAGGTGATGATCAGCCTTGGATGACCTTCTCAGAGCCGGTTGTCAATGCTATGGAGGAGTATCACAGACACTCAGTCATCATCCAAGTCCTTGGAAGGCAGGCGACTCTCAACCAACTTCATGGGTGGATGCTGAGGTCTCGACAACCAAAGGGGGATCTTCAAATGTCCCAGCTGGTTGGAGGTCTCTTCCTAGCGAGGTTCAATACATAGGCTGACTTGCTTATTGCAATTGAACAGGGACCCTGGTTTTTGACCAGAAATTGGTCCTAACCAGGCGATGGTTTCCGAAGGCAGATATCAAGCATGCAACTTTTACATCTGCTCCGATATGGATTACCCTTCCCGATGTCGGACAACATTGGACCAGGAGAGCCATCTCCATAATTTCCTATGAAGTTGGTGACCCCAAGGTCATCGACTTCCACACCCAGGGATGTTTTATGGGGGCTGTTCATGTCTGTGTTGAGGTGAGCACTGAGATGAACCCTCCACTAGTGGTGATGATGGAAATGCTAAACAAAAGCAACTTGGAGGTGAAGATAATCTATGATGCACTGCTGGAAAGGTGTGGGAAATGCAAGGTCTTCGGACATGTGGAGGGACTATGCCCCAGTGTTAGAATCGTGCATTGCGAACCTCCCATTGTTGCCGCAAGACCAAGAGTTGATATACCGAAGAAAGTAAGCAACAGACAGAAGTGGAAAGGTGGGAGCAGGATTAGACCTCCGGTCCCCAGAAATCTGAGAAAGGAAAATCCCAATGAAAAGGAGGCCCTGGCCGAACAAGATGCAGAAGTTGTGGAGGTAGTGTTTACCTCTATTGAAGATACAACCATTGTAGAAGAGGTGAATGCTGAAATGCCAAAGACACCTGATGACATAACGGGAGCCAACAACTCTGCTGAAGGGGCAACGATCAACAATAATGAGAACTCCTTTGCTCTTCTCGACTTGGTTGCAGACACTGAGCTGCATGAAGACACTAGAAGGAGTACTAGCCCGAGACACATGAGAAGCGACACATCCAAAGGTAAAGAAAGGGCCACCCCCGGCTCTGTTAGAAGAGGTAGAGGGGGAAAAACCAGGAATACAAGATGACGGTCCTCACATGGAATGTGTGAGGCACTTCCCTGCCCAAAACACAGGGGAAGTTGAGAGGTATTTTGAAAGAGATGGAAGCTGAGATCATTTTCTGCTTTGAAACCAGAATCAAAAGAAGAACTATCGAGAGAGTTAAAATGATTTTTCCTGAACAATGTGGTACTTTATCTAACCTGGAAGCCTGCGAAGGAGGAAGAATTATTTTCAGATGGAATACTGGGAAGTGGCAAGTTGAACCAATCCATATATCTGATCAAATGATGACAGTTAGCTGTTTCAACCAAGGAGGGTTTGCGTGTATCATTTCAGGGATATACAGAGAGAACCTGGACAAGGATAGAGATAAGCTCTGGGAAACAATGGTTAGACAACACAAGAGGAGATTCCGTGGCTGGTGTTGGGCAACTTTAACAACACTAGAAGGAACAGAGAGAAGCATGGTGGCTTGAGGGTTCTCGATTGTATCCTGGATAGATTTAATAATGCTGCAGCTGATGCCAACCTCTTTGAACTTAACAAAGTAGGCAGGCTGGTGTCCTGGTCTAATAAGAAAGATCCTAAATATAGAATAGCAAGCCTTCTTGACAGAGGTCTCACTAATGAGGCCTGGCTCAATGCCTTCCCACATGTAGTCATTAACATGGGATCTCATCCCTTTAGTGACCATGCGTGGATGAGAGTTCACCTCACGAACCTGAAGATGATTCCTAGACCTTTCCATTTTCTGAACTTCTGGTGAGAATGGGAGGGCTTCAACGAGGAAGTGAGAAAGAGTTGGCAGACTCCTATACATGGAAACCCGCTTTATATCATGTTGAAAAAGCTGTAAATGACAAAAGCTAACCTGAAAGACTGAGCAAAGAAGAAGGTCAATATATCTAACCTACTTATGAAAGCTAAAGATGAATACAATGCAGCTGCTGTAAACGTGAGAAATAACCCTCTTGTTAGAGAGGCGATTGAAGAGGAGAGACTGAAGGAGAAAAGGCTTTTGGAGTTGGAGAAAGCCCGTGAGAGCTACTTATGGCAGAGAAGTAGAATTAGATGGATTAATGATGGGGATAAGAATACCCAGTCATACCACTGTACTATTAGAAAGAAGGAAATGAGAGAAACCATCCATGAGCTCATTGATGAGAAGGGACAGTCTGTAAAAAACAAGGAGGAGATAGCCTTTAAAGCCATAAACTTCTTCAACAACATATACAATAAAGACATAGTAGAGGAACAAGAGTGGACATTCAATGTTGAGAGAAGAGTTACCACCATCATTAATGAAACTCTTTGCTTAGAACCTACTGACGAAGAGATACATAGAGCGCTCAAATACATCTAAATCACCTGGACCTGATAGCTTCAACAACAGAATCTTCCAACACATGTGGCCCCCAGTCAAGGTGTACTTGTGCAAAGCCATTAGATGGTTTATTAAAGGTGGGAACATGGTTAGAGCGGTTAACCATTGCTTCATCAAGCTCATCCCAAAGAAAAATGACGCCTGCGAGCTCGCGGATTATAGGCCTATTGCCTGCTGTTCATTCCTTTATAAAATAATATCTAAGCTTCTGGCTAGCAGGTTAAAGGGGGTTCTACCTCTCATCATCTCTGAAGAGAAGAATTCTTTCATCCAAGGTAGAAAGATTGCATACTGTTATCTGTTGGCTGCTGAATTTGTGAATGACTTTAACATGGCAAAAGCTTCATCGAAAGCATGCATGAAGGTTGATATTAGTAAAGTGTATGACCATGTGCAATGGGGATACCTTTGGATAATAATGGAGGAGATGGGCTTTTCTAAGTAGTGGATCAACATTATGAGGCAATGTACTGAAACTACGTCCTTTTCTATCCTTATCAATGGAACTCCAGAAGGTTTATTCAAAGCATCCAATGCTTTAAGGTAGGGAGACCCTCTATCTCCTCTACTATTCACCATAGTGATGGAAGGTCTGTCGGGTCTGATCAAGAAGGATGAAACTGAATGCCTTATTAAACCATTTAAAGTCAAGGGTGTGATAGTGAAGACACACCTTATTTTTGCGGATGACGTCTTACTCTTTTCGGTGGGGGCACGCTAATCGACTAAGGGAGTATGTGAAAGTGCTTATTCAGTTTGGGAATAGCACTGGCCTCTACATCATTGCTATTAAATCACATGTCTTCCTATCCAAGTCATGTGATTCTAGAAGGGGTAGACTCAAGAGAGTTGTCGGTATGAAAAGGGGAAAACTACCTACTAGATACCTTGGAATACCCATAGCGGGGGATAATGGTACTGCAAAGGATTTTAGCATGTGCAAAGACAAGTTCAAAGACAAAATTGATGGGTGGAGTGGACTGAATATCTCCTTGGCAGGGAGATTGGTGCTTGTCAGAACTGTGCTTCAAAGTTTGATCAGATACTGGTCCATGATGTGTGACATCCCTAACCCAATGCTCATGAACCTTAGATCCATGATGGCCAAATTTTTTTAGGGTAGTAAATCCCATGACATAGCTTGGAAGGTCATCACTCAACCTTTTTTAAAATGAGGGATGCAGATTTTCGACCCTAAGATGATCCTTAAAACAAATACTATCAAAAGAATCAACCGCTTCCTCATGCAGAAAGAAACATCTGGACAAAATGGATGACAGAGAGGTATGGCAAGAACCTTATTCTTAATGAACAGAGCCACCCTTCCAGAGCTTGGACGAGGATGTGCACAAGTTTTCAAGTTATCCAATAGTTGTATAGTGTTGATTGCCATGGCACCTAGTCGTGATCCAACCAGACACCATGGATCAACATCAGCACAACACCAAACCTTGATTGGACTTCTGCTGTTTGGTGTAAACACCACTATCCCAAATGGAGTACATGCCTATATAGGACGATCCTTGGGCGTCTACCTATAAAAGATAGATTAATTAGATGGGGAATGGATGTTAATCCTCTATGCCCACTCTGCAAAACACATGAGGAGTCGATAGATCATGTTTTCCTGAACTGCCCGTTTACTAAGAGGGCGTGGTCTATTGTTTGTCTCAGGAACGAATGGACAAACTTGAAAAACTATAGACTGAAAGACATCCTTCAATGGATTGTTATCAACCATAGTCAAAACAGGAAGAAAATGATATTCCCTAGTCTTTGCCTGGTGGCAACCTGCTACTACATCTGGAAGGAAAGAAATATTAGGGTACACACAAATACTGAAAAGAGTTATTTGGCGTTGGTGGATTTGATAGGCTCCCACCTTCAATGGCTTGTGAAAGCCAACTTTAACATTTTTTGTAATCTCATCTCTAATACGAGAACCTACTGGGGGCTATAATATAACCCAGTAGCATGTTTTGGTTTCCCTGGGGTCGGTTTTGATGCCCTGCTCTGTACAGTATAGCCCTGCTATACTTTCTTTTTTTGCAATACATTTACCTTATCCAAAAAAAAATCCCTATGAGTGTGACTAAACTACCATAAAGAACAACCTTAAGTAAATGAGAAGAATTAAGGACCAATTCCTTATATATGTTGGTAGGGAAGAGCTGGTTGTAAACAGTTACACCGATACAAGCTTCCAAACTGAAAAAGTTGATTATTGGTCACAGTAGGGATTTTTGTTTTTCGTCAACAATAAAGTTGTAAGTTGAAAAATTTCTAAGAAAGAGGAAGTTTCCAATTCTACAATAAAAACTGAGTACATTTCTACTTCAACGCAATATAGGAAGTTGTATGGATCAAAAAGTCCAATTAATGAACTTGAGGTAGTTCCAACCATTGATGATGTTGAGTTATACCCTGACAATAATGAGCTATTGCACAACCTAAGTAACCATACCACATCAACATTCCATATACATACTTGAACACATACATGGCATCATATAGTGAGGAGATTTAAAGATTTATGGAGTATCAATTGAGAGTAATGTTGTTGACCCACTGACAAAAGCACTTTCATAACATAAGCATGATGGTCATGCTGGATCACTTGGGATCAAATTCATGAGTGATCGACTCTAAGTGCAAGTGGGAGTCTATTGGTATGTATGTCCTAAGAGCCAATCATATGATGATTGTATTGGGATATTATTTGATTAATAATAAAAGAAATTCCATTTATTATGTTTGTTTAAATATGAGATGATGATATAATATAATAGATGTCTAATGAATGATATTACTCGATGAAATATGGTTTGGGTTGAGGACCTGTATATGAGATCATATGTATGATTAGAGTATATATATTCTTATCATGTCCCTAGTCAGATGTTATTCTGGAAACTATATAGACAACAATAATACTTAACACTAGAATGTGTGTTGAATGATGACTAAATCTCACTAGTCAAGATATTGGATATCAAGTCAAACACATAGGTGCTTGTTAGAGACCAAGTGTGATGCACAGACTCACCTTGAGAATGATACATGGAAGCCATTGAATGGTATTCAAAATCTTGTCTCAATGTGATAGTGGTGATTTTGGTTCTTAGACATGTAGTCATTACAATAATCACATGGCATTCAATGGACTCTAACATCATTCCATGTGACCTTGGATAAGGGTTTCTATACAAATGGTGCTTGGGTACATCGTGACACATGGGGATTGTTGTGTGTGATTTAAATGGAGTTTGTTCCTCCTATCAGTGTGATATCCTATCTACCTGATAACTGAGACATTGAAGATCATGGACCTACCTGTGTGATTCAATATGTGATATTTAGCTCACATGCATCTCAAAAATCTAGTATAGTTTAAGAGACATAGATTTCATATTAATAGGATGACGATTCCATGCCTTGAGTTCAATCTAGATATCTATGCCAAAGGGACTATGCAATCAATATAGCACTAGTCATAAGATAAGGTTGTAGTTGTCCTCCAACTTATCCAATTACTTGGGTTGCAATGATGTGTTGCTAGCTTCCACTCATTTCCTGTGAAGTCATAATATGATTATGAACATCACTGCCAATGTACTATGGAACCTATAGGGTCACACAAATAGGATGCACTGGGAAAATGTGTTTAATCATGGACAATATTTAATTTGGTTTCTAAAATGTTTAGGTAATCAAACTAAACAATATTGGCAATGTTAGTCAACCAACTAGAGAGTCCAGTTGACCGACTAGACAATATCCTTTGGAGGTGATAGTACCTACTACTCGATCGATTGAAGAGTTTCATTGACTAATTGGATAACGTCACCCAACGATTGACTAGATCATCCATTTGACTGACCAAAAGGATTGGATCGACTAACTCATTTGGTCAAATGGTTGGACCAGGTCGAATGGTTCATGGTGTTGGAATTGCCAACAGTTTAATGAGATCCATAATAATGACCAACCAATTAATCATTCCATTGAATAACGTCATGCAACCAAAATTATTGCACCACATCCAATAGGCCCATAGACCTATTGGAGAATCTAGTCGACCGAATGGTTGTCTGCAACAATTGTCTAGCCAAGATATTTGGATCTTTTGTCTCCCATGTTTTAGGAATCCTAGATCTACTACTCATATATAAAGGGTGATGGCCAAGGATTTTCTACACAACTCTTCTCACATTCTTGCAATGTGTTAGCCTAGCAATCTTACATGTGAAATAGAGAGAAAGAAAGGGAGATCAAGTTGATGCTAGCACGTCAACAAACTAAAGGGTTGCTCCTTCTTTCCAGCTCAAGATGTGCAGTATGGAGTTCTCAGTGGTATGTGTGGACTACTTAGAGGTGTATAAGCTTTTCCATTGCACTAGGAGGAAGTCATCGACTGCCTTCCTTATGCTTCTAAAGTAGGAGGCACATTTATGTGCAAGGAATTTTCTAGACTTGTTCTAGGACAAGGTACATCTTGCATCCTGTTTCCTATACATAGTTGTTGTCATGATCTTCTAGTTAGGAGATATGGAACAAATTTTTATTCCTAATGTGTTTTACCACTCCATGTTTCCCAATAGTTTTTCACATCCAAACTCCTCAATAGTTTAATGATAGAGAATAGATATAAGACAATGTACTAATGAATATATTATACAATTTATCATCATTACATGCATTTAAGGGCTAGTTAGGACAAGGGAAGATTGGCTTAGGTATCTTGATCTAGGTAAATGGGCCATTCCGATATGCACAAGTACTTTGGTTTATGTGTGTTAATTATGTTATAAGCACAAGATTATGTGATTATGAAAGAACTAAGTCTTTTCAAGCGATACATTATATTAACAATGATTGATGTTTTCTATATCTCAGAGTTTAGAAGTATCATGTTCATTAAAGAATGTTTAGGATCTTCTAATGTGATCATATTAAGATGGAGCCCAATGATGTGCAAATAGGGAGAAATACCATCATGATAAAGATTCAAGATTATGCTAATATTCATATTAAGAACCATGGCTTAAGAATTGATTAAGTTTTATATGCTCTCACAACCATGGACCTCAAGTGGTCATTGTGGCTTTCCTAACAAGTTATAAGCTCTAGTATTATGTGCTCTTAAGAGGGAAATCATAAATATATGCATATTATACTTATTGAATTCTTTTTGTCAAGAAGTAATTTCAAGAATGCTTAAGTTAGTGTTCAAATCAAGGTTTTCTTTATATCAAGTGTAATTATTTTTCTTATGATATAAAGTGTCAATTCCATTTACTGGTGTGATGTTTCCTTTTGAATGGCTAGGAACACGATGTCTCTAGGTTTTGGAGCAATTGAGGATTGAAGAAGATCAAGCTAAAGATTAGAAGGTCTTTAAGTTCAACATGGTCGGGTGCCATTTACCATAGATGATCCTATAATTTAGAGTGTTCCCTTTTGCGTTTCCATGTTTGGTTGTTACATGTTAGACTTGATGAATAAGTTAGTTGTAGATTTCATTTCCAATGAAATTTGTATGAATCTTGTTAAGACAATGTACATTTAATTATTTGCAATGAGTATCATGAGTCTAACACTCCCTTCAAGATAAATGTTTTATCTAAATTTATTTTTTGTATGCAAAAGTGCAGTGTTACAAGTCCACACCCACTCACATTATTACAAATCATATTAAATTCTGTTAAGGATATTTCAATAATCAACTTTCACATTTGATCAAATCACCCATGAGACTCACGCCAATAGGTAGAGCATTTTTTACATGATTTTGGAACATACTTCATTTTATGGACTTGTAAATTAATTACCATGACTTTTTAGATTTAAGTTGGTTTAATTATACTTAAGTCAAAATGCTGGACACGAACTAACATGCCTTGTACCATGCATCAATATCTTGCCCCAACTCCTTTATATAATGTGTGACGCAACATCAAATAAAAGACAACTATCCCCAAAAAACAGTGATAGTTTGACAGACAAAAAGATATTGAGGACTAAAAGAAAAAAAATTGGAATTTTTTTTCTGAGTAAATGTGCGATTTGTTGTGCCTTAGAAGCTCAAACCAAGAACTCAATTGCCAAGCTCCATTGAACATTGGGAAAACTAGCCTTGGGGTTGTGGTCTTCACCTAATTGTTGACTCATTAAACTCCAACATGATTGCAAGAAGATTTGGAACATGCTAGAGCTTCACCTGCAATGGCAGCCTCTACGAGGAGATCACCTAGTTGACAACAACCATATGTGGGAAACCAAAGATCTCCACTAAACTTAGGGACTGATGGCAAAGACAACAATGAGAATCAGGAAGAAATTAGGTTAAGACAATGGTACATGGACCTCATGTGAGAAAATGGTACAACATGAGACAAAATAGGGAAGCATCAAAATACCTTAAATTGAACGCCTAGTGGTGTGAAAAGCTTCATAGAGATAACTAGGATGATTTGAAAATGATGTGTTTGGTTTGCATGTTGTTTTAAACTCAACCAAAGCCAAACAACAAAAAGCTAGAAGGTACATGCCTGAATTGATTTAAGGCAATATTGGGGTTGTTATATAGAGGTTTCATGGAGGAAAAACCCTATATTTATATGCATGAAGTCAAAAAATGGCAAGGATCATTTTGTAGAACAAAATAGGGAGTAGAGGGAACCTGGGATTGGTTGAGACCATTGACAATGAAAGATGTAATGATGTTTTGAGTATTGGTGATTGTAGCAATATGGACAAGGTAAAGGAACAAGTAAAAAGGTTTAAGCTTTATAGGGAAGGGATATCAAGCATGAAGTGGAAATATGGATGGTATAGTCATAAATGGAGTGGGTGATGAATCCATAAATTGTTCTCAGAAAGGACAACAATCTTTACTTGTGCAACTTGTTGCCATCCTTGGTGACTTAGAGGAATAGATGCATTACAACGTATTATACATATGATATAATATTAAGGACTATAGATAGGTGATATGTAGTAGTAATGAATAAAGTTAGAAATTTTATGTAAAGTGCATGGTTGTTTTCCTTGCATAGAGTGATGTATCTATCATCATGATTGGATAGAACCATAGGATCCCAGAGCTAGCATAGATTGAAGGAAGGTTGAAATGAGCCATGTCACATTTTGCATGTTATAGATTATGTTGAAGACTTAAAATTCAAGGTCATGATGGGAAAGACTATAGTCGTGATGGAAAGTCGGATGAGTGGGTGTAGGATTGAAAATCACATGAAAAAGAAGTGAATCTTTAGTTACCTATGCATACTATGAAACATGCAAAGATCTTGACAATTATGGAGTATCCTAGATAAATGTAACATAAAAAAAACACAAGGAAGTGTTTTTTATATAGGTTATAACATTAATACCCTTTTTGGGTTTTGTAATATCTATGAAAAACACACTTATTAGCATGATTATTAAGCTTGTCGTGACTAACATCAAGCTCATGGACAAAACTAGCACACCAAAAAAAATTGGCCCAAAGGATGCTTAGGATAAAAAATTCATGAATTGATGAAAATAGTCATTGACATATAATTAACTAAGTATACATGTGTAAGGACAACATGTCCTCTGAATTCCTTGGGAACATGCATGCAATGAAAAAGATTCCTAGCGATCTAAACAATATTTATACTCTTTTGTTCACCTATATTGTTTTGTGGGTGTATAAGGACAAGACAACTAGTGAATAATATCTTTATGGTACAAAAATGAAGTAAGTCTATGACTAATAACACTAAAGAAAATGTAAACTTTATATGAAAACTACATTTCAACTTTGATAGAAGCATTTGAAATGCAAAAAAGATTTCATAACAATATTTCACCAAACATAACAAAGTGGTCCTTGAGAATTCCTAAAAATAACTAAAAACAATAGTGAAATCCAAGTTTTGAAGGCACTTTATTGAGCCCATAAGCATTAGAGTGAAAAATACAAAAAAAAAACTGAATCAACAAACATATGATCTTGTGTTAGGAGAACATATTTATCATTCTTTCTCAACTGATATCCCTTCCAATCAAGTTAATATGAACCAAAAATCTTAGGATGCAATATATATAGTTTCTAAGGGATAAATGACCTAGATGGCCATGGATATGTAGGGTTGATACAACCACACCAGCCTTTAGAGTCTTATCAAGTTCATAGATACCAGTTTCCTTATATTTTCTACCAACCATTGAGTTTGTCTAAGGATCTTGTATAAAGTACCTATCACGGTCAAATGTAATGGATTCTCTGAGCGAGTGAGTTATTTCACTTACCGGTCATGTAACTCTAGAGAGTGATTCTTGTAAGGAGTGGGACTCGAGAGGGGATCCACTCCCTACTAAATCAAATAAAAGGAAACATCCCATATGCCAAACACACAACCAAATTTTTGCAAAAGGATAATAATCCAATTTATTCAAAAGTATGTTTCAAGATAATAAATGTAGTAGAAAAATATAAAATATCTAACTATAACAATATTTAATATTATCACCATCCTTCACCATGCAAGGTGATACATATGAAAAATAACTATAGTGTAGGATCACTAGAGGATTATCTAACTACCTCAAATATATCTATCAAGAAGGTTCAACTACTTTTGAAGTTGTCTTGGTCAACCTTGGTTTTCTACTCCTTTCTCTTGACCTAGGTTTTGGAAGCATACCCCAAACGAAAAAATAAAAATAGAAGTTACCACCATGAAGGCTGATATGTGCATATTAATTGAGATTTGAGCAATATAAGGAAAAAAATACAAAAAATATATCAAGTCTTCCCATATAATAGAAAAGTACTATCCAAGTGGATATAAAAAGAATATGAATTGAAATAAGATGATAATCAAGAAAAATAGTTGTACTTTCCATTACAACAAATATAGGATGTGCCATAAAAGTACACATAAAGAATGTAGGGCACATAACCCATAAATAACATTACTCAACATGCATGCATGTGATATAGGCATAGCACTAGTGAAATATAAATAAAAATGAAGAATAAGCCTCATAACCTTATAACTTGATAGAGTAAGGCACATAACCAAACTCCCAAATAAATATAAACTGAGCAAGAAAGCTAGGTATGGGGCACATAACCTCCATCCCAAAATAACATGGGCACATAACCCAGGGTATGTGACACATAACCTCCATCCCAGAATAACATGGGCACATAACCTAGGGTATGGGGCACATAACCTCCATCCCAGAAATAAAGGGCACATAATCCCATAAAAACCATAGAATTTATACAACTCTAGGGCTACTAAATCACAAATCATGCAAAATTTAGAGGCAAGTAAAAGTTCATTCATAGAATTAATGAGGTTGTCATCATACAAATGGACAATATAAAACATCCACCACAAAAGTGGGGAAAATAGTTCATATCCACAATTAGGGTTTTCACATGGAATAAAAGTACAAGTTATACGTAAAAAGAATATCCAACAAATTAAGATGATCACAAGATCAAAATCAACATAGAATCTTTCAAATGAAATAAATCCTCAAAAGAGAGAGAAGTTGTGTAGGCTAATTTTTTCTATAGGACCAAGCGGGAGATAAAAATGGGTGATTGCTAAATGTAGAATAATAGGAAATGCAACATACCTCAAGATATTTCTCAACTTGTCAAATACCAAACCTCAGATCTAGGTCAGGGTTCCAAGGTTTGTAACACCAATGGTTGAGAAAAGATGACCATGAGATTACATGTCTTTGATGGCTCTTACAAGGGGCTCGAATAGGAGGATAAGGGAGAAAGTTAGGAGTCCTATACTATTGGTCAAGTTATTTCTATGTGTGTGAAGGCCATAGAGAGGGGTCTATATATACAACCATCTATCTTGGGTAGCAAGAAACTTATCTATTTTTGTTTACTAGGGAAAATCTGTAATATATATTATAAAATGACAAAAGTTAAGCATTATTTAATAAATGATAGGAAAGAATAAACATAAAAACATCATTTCCCTTCCATTTATTATGTCTATGTTTTGTCATATAATTTCCCTTTTCTTTAACAACTTGATCATGAAAATATTGACTACTACATTTACAATAAAGATATTTCTAAATATCTCATTGTGTAATTACTTACTCAATGTAAACGTCTACAATAATTTAGTGTAAAATATATAGAATATAGGTATCAAATTCCTTTTCTAGTTTTCAGTTTGTGAACATATTATACGTACTAATTTATCCATTATGAAATAATTTTCTCAAACTGTTTCTCTTCTCATTTTAGAGTCATTGAAAACATGTATAACAATTTTATTCCAACGAAAGGCATATATTTAATTAATATTAAGTTAAATCCAAATTTCTAAATTTGAGGCAGCCATATATATTGCTAATATGTTTTATATTAGTTATTTGCAAAGTAGATATGTGCTAATAAATTTATATATCCAAAACTAATTATTATATATAGACACACGAATCTCAAATAGAAATGTTTAAAACATTATCTATCAAACCATTTTCCTTTTTTACATTGTTGTTAACAATTTATAGGAGGTAATAAAGAGGTATACTAAGAAAATTATTAGTCAAGAATATTATTATTTCTTATTTGGGCTAAGTAATTGATTATATTAGTTTGACAATGTTTATTTGTTTCCAAACACATATAAAAATGAGTTAAAATATTTGTTTCCTTTATGATATGATAACATGATCATTTAATTTATTTATTGCTTTCAAAAATTAAGGATAGAGAATTTGTTCTTTAAATTTGTTCAAAGTTATTAAATATCACACGTGTTCCACATTGCTGCAATTACCTCATTCACATTGTATTGGGAAAGTAAATACATTTTAAGTTTTCCCATCATGATATATTTTCCATAGATATAACATGCATGTATAACAATCTTTCCCTTTTATGTTATACCACAATTTTATTTATTATATCTTCACCTAAATTATATACATGTAAGCCATACAAGTTGGTTTATACTATTTATTTAATATATTAGATGCTTTATAATAATTAATTTAATATTTTTGGCTTTATTTTACATTTTCTTTTCTTAATGAGGTTAGGATGGTTATGATCGTTTAAATAAGATGAAACTTCGAACCCAAAAAATATGATTTTGGAATTATATTTCACTTTTGGGACTTCCTTTTATGAATTCTAGTACAATTTAAATTTAGGGTCATAACCACTATCTTTATTGTAATATTACAACACTATTATCAACATTCATTTAATTGAGTCATATTATCTTCAATTTGTATCCAAAAGAATTTCCTTATATTATTATGCATGAATTTCCATAATTTACTTATTTAACATATTTAGTCCATTAAATCATTATTTATTTTTGGTGATAACACATCATTTACATTTATGGTCATGGGAACCACAATTGTTATCCAAAGCACATTATACCTCTTATTAAACATATTTTAGCCTTTATTTGCATTTTAGTTAGAAAAAGGAACATATGTGACATGCTTAATTAATTTATTTACATGTTAGCATATAATTAAGTTATTGTGCTAATATGAGTGTATTGATATGTGACGTGGAGTATAGAACTTTATCCGACTTAATATGTTATATCTCTTTTTAGGCCTAAATATGTAATGGGTTACCATTGAATTATTCATGTTGTATAAATTAACAATATTCATTAAGGCTAACTTTATCCTAGTTTGGTCAAATCTAAGAAATGAAGCTTACTAACTTCCTAATCATGGTATAGAATAAGATCCTAGATTTTAGTTTGTTATAATATTCCACCCCTTAAAGGATTTCATCCTCAAAATCTAAACATCCATATATTATCACCCAAGTACTCTTCACTCCTTAAAAGGTTTAGCCTAATAAGATAGATCTTGTAGGTATCATGGTTACTTATACATCTTTTAATTGTTAACACTTTTTATGTTGTTCATGCATCCGACTAACATGTGATATACACCTCAGGTTGAATTTTAGGTCCTTAAGATTCTAACTTAGCAACCCTAAGGTTCACATATCAAATATAATGATTCACCTAGTACAACTTTCCACATATTAGAGGGGAAAGGAGGGTAGGTCCTCTAAACTTTTTTGTACATGCCATATCTTCCTAGGGTAAACAGACTAAGTGGAGACAAGATTGAAATAGTTAAAATAACTGATTGCTTATGGCTATGATACCATACTGTAAGGAGTAGGACCCGAGAGGGGATCCACTCCCTACTAAATCAAATTAAAAGAAACATCCCATATGCCAATCACACAACCAAATTTGACAAAGGGATGATAATCTAGTTTATTCAAAAGTATGTTTCAAGATACCAAATGTAGCAGCAAAACATAAAATATCTAACTATTACAACGTTTGATATTATCACCATCCTTCACCATACAAGGTGATACATATGTAAACTAACTATAGTGCAGGATTAGCAGAGGATCATCTAACCACCTCAAATATTTCTCCCAAGAAGTTTCAAGTACTTTTGAAATTGTCTTGGTCAACCTTGGTTTTCTCCTCGTTTCTCTCTACCTAGGGGTTGGAAGCATACCCCACAAGAGAAAATATATTGTTATGTATGCCCAAAGAGCCAATCATATGATGATAGTGATGGCATATTACATAAATGATTTGATTAATAATAAAGGTAAGCTTCCAATTCATTCTGTTTCACTCAGTTAAGAGATAATGAGGAAACATAATGAATGTCTAAAGAATGGAATTACTCAATGACGTATGTCTTCAAGTATGTGACTTGAAAAACAACATCATAATGATACTAAGAGTATGTACATTCTTATTATTTCCCTAGTCAGATGTTAATGTGGAAGGCAGATAGACAACATTAACACTAAGGACCAGAGTGTGTGTTGGTTGATGACAAAATCTCATTAGTCATTATATGTGATATTAAACCAAGCACATAGATACTTGCTAGAGAACAATGCATCAGACAGACCCACCTTGAGAGTGACAAATGGAAACCATGCATGGTGGTCATAGTCATCTCTCATAGTGAAGGTGTTGATTTTGCCTCTTAGGCCTGAAGTCACTACACTCGTCATATGTCATTCAGTGTGCTTTTACATCATCCACCGTGATCCTAAATAAGGGTTGCCATAAAGGTGATGATTGGGTGCACAATGAAACATGGGGATGATTGTGAGTCTGTGAGTGATATAGATGGGATTTATCCCTCCTATAGGAGTATGATATCCTGGCCACTTGATAAGTGAGACTGAGAAAAGCATGTACATGTACATGTCAATCAATATATGATATTGATGTCACATGTATCTCAGACAGTCTGGTATGGATCAAAGAACATGGATTGAAGATTGAGAGGATGACGATTCCATGCCTCGAGTTCAGTTCAGATATCAGAGACAAAGGAATTAGACAATCTCTAAAACACCCGACACAGATCATAGGTTGAAGTTGTTCTCCAACTTTCCTGATTATTTGGGTAGCAATGATGTGTGACTAGACAATGCTCTTTGTTTGTGATGGCATAAATCAGTTATGGACATTCACTACCAACATATTTTGGAACCTATGGGGTCGGGATACACCTAGAAGAGGAGTTTAATGATTAATGATAATTGAATTGATTGCTAAAGTGTTTAGGTATTCAATTTAAACAACATTGGTAAAAAATTGACCAACTAGACAGTCAAACTGACCAATTCAAGTGTTGAACGCATAGTTTCAGTGTGTTATGTCAATAGAACCAAGTTTGGAAATTCTAGACAGTGAACCAACCGATTCAGGAAGTGAACTGATCGGCTCAGGTCCATGAACCGACCGACTCAGGTTGTGAACCAAGCAGTTGGTGGATCAATTTGATTGATTCAAGGATTTGTGATAATGTAATGTCATGCATTAAATTGGATATTAATTGTCAATACAATTGCTATTGGGAAACATGATGAAACAAACAGTGGACTGGGTGAACGAATCGACTCACATGCCAGCCGATTGGTTTACTAGTGACTGATCATTTTGCATATCACAAGTTGTGTAAATTTGTGAGATTCTGGTCCCTTCCACTCCCATATAGACTGAGAACCCCGACCCTGACCCTCCTATAAATAGAGGGGTACTGAGGGCTTCCCAAAGACACAACTCAATTGCCTCTAATAATTGTTGTCCCCTCTGGTTGTGGTAACCAATAGAGAGCCCAAGCAAGTCCCACTCGATAAAGGGAGGGATAACAAGGGAGAGCAATTGTAGGAGAGTAAGTTGGTGGCTAGTACACCAACGGGAGGGACAACTCCTTCCTGTATGTTCTAATAGAACAACAAGAGTTCTAGGCAGTCTATATGGACTTACATAGAGGCTTGGAGACCGTTGTCTACTGCTAGGAGGACAACATCAGCCTACTATCTGTGGTGGGACCAGGAGCTACTGCAGATGCCATCCCAGTGCAACTAGGAAAGCTGCACTACTACAATGAGGAATAGTCTATGGACTTGCTCCAGGACCAGGTATGAACTCGTCTAACCATCCTTTCTTACATAGTTGTTGAAGTGATCTTGCTATTATGGGGAATATGAATAGATAAAATTTTGTTTCTGTTGCCTACTCTGTGCCCATATTTCCCAATAGTGGCATCAGAGCCACATCAATTTACTATATTTTAGGATAATCGATATGATCATATTTTTGGTTTTATCATTTATTTATTTCATATGATGTAGTACTTAAACTACTTAATGCGTATATATGATCAAAGACCACATATAACCCCAAACTAATATATATAAATATAAATATAAATAAATAAATATATATATATATATATATAATGGGGATATATTGACTGCCCGCGTGGGTACAGTGATTTGGCTACCCATGCCTCCGTGTTTTTTATTTTTCTGCTTATTTACGAATTCTGCCACCGTCTTCTCCTGGCCCTCTTTGCGCCGCGCCGGCTGTTCCCGCTTGGTCACAAGCTCATCTTCCTCCCGTGTTAGTTCTGCTGGTTTTAGGTTCTCCTCCTCCGCTGCTCCCTTCTCTCCTCCACCGCGCAGCCAGGTGTTCCCTCATTCTCTCTACTGCACTCGAGGCGAGTTGGTGGCATATCCACAGCCGTAGACCTGGTGACGACATATCCACAACTAAGATCGGAGGTTTGATCCTCCTCTGCTGCTCCCTTCTCTCCTCCACCACGCAGTCGGGTGTTCCCTCATTCTCTCTATCGCACTCAAGGGGAGTTGGTAGCATATCCACAGTCGTAGACCTGGTGACGGCATATCCACAACTGAGATCGGAGGTTTGCTTTACAGAATCTTCAATCCAAGAGAGAAGAGTAGCAGAGACTCTAGGCGAACAAGGTAATCCTCTTATTCGTTGATGATCTGGCGTCAAACATTGCTTCCAACCTTAGCAATCTCCCAACTACCCACTGTAAAGAGGTCCATTTGATCTGTACCATCGTCGCCGGGGCTCTGTTTGCCCCAAATCGTCATTCAACCTATTGTGTGTCCGATGAGGTCAGTAGTCACTGGTTGTCCACATGACCAAGCCCCATTGCACGACTTCTAGGGCTTTTAACCTGGTGCTTATCCAGCTTGTGCAACCTTATTTCTCTCTCGGAACTTGATGTCCAATGTAGTTCCTCTGCTTGTATATCTTAATGATACAATGCACATACTTCAGAACTTCACGTTACCTACTTAAGAATTCTCTACCACAATACGCTGATTTCTATTGCTATCTATGTGTCCTATTATAATGCACTGCTTTCATTTACAAAATATGTGTCTGCATTACAGTTTTTTGCCTTGGTTTTATTGTATGTGTATTCTCTTTGCAATGAACTGCTTTCATTTACATAATGTGTGTATCCATTACAGTTTGCTGCCTTGGTTTTACTCAAGGCTTATCTGCATTACAGTTTGCTGCCTTGGTTTTACTCAAGGCTTGTCTGCATTACAGTTTTCTACCTTGGTTTTATTGTATGTGTGTTCTCATTGCAGAACATTTTTTCTGTTTACTCTTTGTGTGGTACTACCACATTACACTATTTTGATTACTGTCTGTGTGTCCTATTACAATGAACTACTTTCATTTACATAATGTGTGTATCCATTACAGTTTTCTGCCTTGGTTTTACTGAAAGTGTGTCACCCTCACATTTTATGCAGATTTTTGTTTGTGAGGTTGTTACTGTTATGGATCCTAGCCTTAATACTGATGCTAGCAATGCTATAACTAACTATGGTGATAATCTGCATTCTTCTTCATCTGTTGACTGTGAGGTCCTTTCTGTAGCTGATATCCCTAGGATTGGACTTAGTTTTGGAAGTTTAGATGATGGTATAGCTTTTTATTGTAGATATGCTGGTTTGATTGGTTTTAATGTAAGGAGAGATGATAATCGTTATCAAGGTCGTACTTAAGGTTTTGCTGGCAAAAGATTTGGTTTGTGATAAACAAGGAGAAAATAGGCGTTCTAAGAGATCTAGTGGTCTATCGAGTCCTATTTGCAATGATGTTGGTGATCTACATGAGAAGCTTTCCAAGAAACATAAACATTCAGTGAAAAGGTGTGGGGTGCAAAGCCATGATCCGACTGACATTGGACACGTCCTCCTCCATATGGGTTGTTAGTGCATTTGTTGAGGATCACAATCATGATCTTGTTGATACCGCTCACTTGCGCTATTTGAAGTGTAATTCATCACTTGACCAGAGTCAAAAAGACATGATTTCTTCTATGAGTCATGCCAATATACCTATGTCTAAGCAGCTTGCATTAATAGCATCTGAGTCTGGTGGTTATGACAGGTTGACATTTACAAGTAGACAAGTTCATGAACACCTCAACAGGAAGAGAAAAGAGTCTGCTGATCATGATGTGGATATGGTTTTGGATCGTTTTGCAAACTTTAAAGTCTTGGATTCTAAATTCTTTTATGAGTATCAAAAAGATTCTAATGGTTGTTTGACACACTTGTTTTGGTCTGATCCGATCTCTATTGATGACTCTGCATTGTTCGGTGATGCGATCGTATTTGATACCACTTATCGTACCAATAAGTATTCCATGGTTTTTGGCATGTTTGGTGGTGTGGATCACCATCGCAAGACAGTGTTATTTGCCTCAGCCTTGTTGGAGGATGAGAAGTATGATTCTTTTATATGGGTTTTCAAACAATATTTACTGTGTTTTGGCAAAGAGTCTGTCTCCATCATAACTGATCAAGACCCAGCAATGACTGCTGCTATTATTACTATTTCTCCAACTTGTAAGCATCGTTTCTGTAGCTGGCACATTCTACAGAAACTCCCATCTAAACTTGGTGGAGTTCCTCACAAGGATCAAATCATTAGTGCATTGAATGATTGTGTCTGGAATGTAGATGATATAGACAATTTTGAAGAGAAATGGAGTTCTGTAGTTGAAGAGAATGGCTTACTGTCCATTAGTTGGTTTTGTGATGTGTATGCTATGCGGTGTCAGTGGGTGCCATGTTTTATGCAGGATTCCTTCTTTGCTGGCATGAGGACAACGCAAAGAAGTGAGAGTCTTAATGCATTCATTAGAAACCATGTCAACAGTAGAAAAACTCTCTTTGAACTTGTTTGTAGCTTGGAGATTGCTTATTCTCATGTGCGGGAGATAGAAAACTTCAAGGATTTTGATGATGAGTACAGCAATCTGCCTTTGGCTTCATTGTGGCCTTTGGAGGAGCAAATGAGAGGTATATACACAAAGTCTATTTTCAAGATCTTTCAATCCGAAGTTCATCAAAGTATGGTGTATAATATGAAAGAAACTTCTGATGAAGGTGTGTTTGAGGTCTATCGTGTTGGTGGTTCTAGTTGTCCTCGTGTTTTGAAAAAGGATTCATCTACGGATATGTTATCTTGTAATTGTTTCATGTTAGAATTCAAAGGAATTCCATGTAGGCACATTCTTGCTTATCTAAAGAGTCGTGATTTTTGCACTCTTACTGATCCATATATATTAATGAGGTGGAGCAAAGGATATAGAGATCACCCTTTGGTTTTTGGCAAATCATCTGTGCATTCATCCACAAGGAGGACACTTCAGCTTGTTTCTGCTTGTAATTCAGTTGTCAACATGGCTTGTAGGAACAATGCCATAGACCTTTGTCATGAAAAGCTTATTTCTTTGCAAAAGGAGCTGTCGGAATTGGACAGTGCTGATATTGGTGTAACTGGTTCTAATACAACTGCTTCTTCTGCTGTCAATGTCCATATTCCTAGTATTTGCAAAACAAAAGGCAGACCTAGAGCGACCGATGTGCGGTATAAATCTGGAGTTGAAATTTCCCAGTCTAAATCAAGGCAGTGTAAGAATTGCTTACAATACAACGTCAATCATGATAGCAGAAACTATCCTTTAAAGAAATAGGTGTGTATGTTACCTATTTTGCAAATAAATATTGTAAATGTGCAGGAACTGAGTAGGGTTTCTATTTGTATATGTGCAGGAACTGAGTATGGTTTCTATTTTGGAAGTTAACAAGGTCTTCATACTGAAGAAGTTGCTGCTATGGTGGATTTGAAATTATTCTGCTGCTTTTGGAGTTGATGCTTCTACTGCATTTGTACTGGTGCTTCTTCAGTATGTAATGGAACTGCTGGATTTGTAATGGTCCTTTCTGCATTTGTACTGGTGCTTCTTCAGTATGTAATGGAACTGCTGGATTTGTAATGGTCCTTTCTGGATTTGTACTGGTGCTTATGGATTTGTAATGGAGCTGCTGGATTTTTAATGGTCCTTTCTGCATTTGTACTGGTGCTTATGGATTTGTAATGGAACTGCTGGATTTGTAATGGTCCTTTCTGCATTTGTATTGGTGCTTATGGATTTGTAATGGAACTGCTGGATTTGTAATGGTCCTTTCTGGATTTGTACTGGTGCTTATGGATTTGTAATGGAACTGCTGGATTTGTAATGGTCCTTTCTGCATTTGTACTGGTGCTTATGGATTTGTAATGGAATTGCTGGATTTGTAATGGTCCTTTCTGCATTTGTACTGGTGCTTATGGATTTGTAATGGAACTGCTGGATTTGTAATGGTCCTTTCTACATTTGTACTGGTGCTTCTGGATTTGTAATGGAACTACTGGATTTGTAATGGTCCTTTCTGCATTTGTACTAGTGCTTCTGGATTTGTAATGGAACTGCTGGATTTGTAATGGTCCTTTCTGTATTTGTATTGGTGTTTATGGATTTGTAATGGAACTGCTGGATTTGTAATGGTCCTTTCTGCATTTGTACTGGTGCTTATGGATTTGTAATGGAACTGCTGGATTTGTAATGGTCCTTTCTGCATTTGTACTGGTGCTTATGGATTTGTAATGGAACTGCTGGATTTGTAATGGTCCTTTCTGCATTTGTACTGGTGCTTATGGATTTGTAATGGAACTGCTGGATTTGTAATGGTCCTTTCTGCATTTGTACTGGTGCTTCTGGATTTGTAATGGAACTGCTGGATTTGTAATGGTCCTTTCTGCATTTGTACTGGTGCTTCTGGATTTGTAATGGAACTGCTGGATTTGTAATGGTCCTTTCTGGATTTGTACTGGTGTTTATGGATTTGTAATGGAACTGCTGGATTTGTAATGGTCCTTTCTGCATTTGTACTGGTGCTTATGAATTTGTAATGGAACTGCTGGATTTGTAATGGTCCTTTCTGCATTTGTACTGGTGCTTCTAGATTTGTAATGGAACTGCTGGATTTGTAATGGTCCTTTTTGGATTTGTACTGGTGTTTATGGATTTGAAATATAATGTAACCGTGTTGAGTGGGACTTATATACTTCTTCAATTTTATAATGGCATATGTGCCCTGGGTTCTTATGTGCTTGACTTATATACTTCTTCCTTTTGTTTGTGTTTGTATCAAATTCAACTGTGTTGGGCGGCCTGCTACATTTGTAATGTTCTATTGGGTTTGCAATGGAGTTGCTGGATTCGTAATGGTGTTTTTGGGTTTATCATTGTGTTGTTGGGTTTGTAATGGAGTTGTTGGCTTTGTAATGGTATTGTAGGGTTTGTAATTGTGTTGTTGGGTTTGTAATTGTGTTGTTGGGTTTGTAATAAAACTGATGGATTCATATGTGTACCTGAACGGATGGGTTAGCTCTTCCTGGAAGATCTATAATGACTTGAGGCTTCAAAACATAATGATTAAGTTTTATTGCATTAACATATAGATCAATCAATTTTTTTTTCTTATAGATCATTCAGATGATCATATGTATAACTGCCATCTAAAGAACTGCTATTACTACCAAGATCGGCATTTTAGAGGACAAAAAGGATTAACAAGCTTAGGAGAGATGACCGACTTGATCAAAGGAAAAGGATGACAGATACTATATTACATAAAGAAAAGAAACGATAGTCATACATGCACCCATCTGTACAAGAATCTACAAAATTTTTGGATCAAAGTCAAAAATCCTTTTCCTGATCGTAACAAAGTATTACATTAGAATCTGTAGCTGAAACTCAGATGATTACCAAAGTAATTGGTTCGATAGATTCATATGTACATCAGATGATTACAGAAAACTAAGGTTCTGCTAGAAGACAACTGAGTTCCTATCTTCTTGTACAGAAGGCAGTTGAAACTCAGATGATTACCAAAGTAACATGTTTAATAGATTCATATGTACATCAAACGATTACAGAAAACTAAGGTTCTTCTAGAAGACAACTAAGTTCCTATCTTCTTGAAGCTGAAAATCAGATCATTACATAAGCTGCAGCTGAACTTTGGTCAAATCACAGTTAGTTTCATATGTACATCAAACATCACAAAAAAGATCATTTATGCTCTTCCCCCTTTGACTCTTGCATGTCTTCACTACTGCCCTTTGACACTTTCATTTCTTCAATGATCCCCTTTGACTCTTGCATGTCTTCACTGCTTCCCTTTGACACTTTCATTTCTTCAATACTCCCCTTTGACTCTTGCATTTCTTCAATGCTCTTTAATTTCCCAAATGTCATCATCTTGTGAAATATATCACCTCGTATTTCCGACATGTCTTGGTTTGTAAAGGTCATACTTGTCCATTAACTAAGCATTCCAAATATTTCATAACAAACACGCCACAATCCACTTCATTTTCTGCCTGTTGTGGGCAGTCAACATATTCAACTTCCCAATAAGACATCTGACTCCCTCTATCAGACAATCCTCCTAAGTATTCCAATAGCCATCCAACCTAAAACAAAACAACATATCTATGTCATAAAATGTATTTACTTTACAATCTTGTGGATAATTTTCTTCAAAAAATGCTTGATACTTACCCATCTTTGCACCTCTCTTTTGTAAGCTGAGTTTCTAGAAAGAGAGTTAAATGCCCTGAATTTTTATTGTATGAAATTAGCTTCCAGTAGATGCCAATGTGAGTCATTGTTCAGAATAGTGAACAATGAATCCATCTTATCAAAATCACTTGGTCTGATGTTGAACAAACTTGGTAGTTCACTTATTATTTCTACTGTAATGCTCTGCACACCCATGTGTATTTTTTGCTGCAAGAAACACAAATTTACATCAGTACATAATTTACACAAGCAATGCCATTAGTCTATAAATTTACATTATTACATAAACTCTGCTTGTAGTTCATTCTTACCGGGACATATGTTTTCAAGCAATGCCATTTGATTGATTTCTTTCTTTTCTTACTTGAAGTTGCTTTGAGCATGTCCACAAAGCTATCAATCACCTGTTCATTATAACTGAACATTAGTACATAATTTACATAGAAACTTTGTATCTATATTAGATCTTGATGTGTCAACGTTACAGGGGATTCGATCATTTGGTTCTTGAAAAGCAGCCTTGATAGTTGTTTTCCTGTGCACCATGTTTCATTTCCGAAATGCCATTCCCTTCTTGACCTGTAGAACAAAAGTTAGCCCAATATATTAAATAAGGTTGAGTATATGTATGTATCACATAATTCTTCTCTTGTGTTCTCTTACACTTCATCGATGTTTTCCTTGAAGTTCTTTACTTCTTCTTTCCACTGATCACCCTTGAAGTGTTCATATCCAATGAAGTTTGCATTCCTTTCCTGTATATATGTTAGATTACAAGGATTATAAATATTTGTTTGCACTTCCTGTAGAACAAGGAAAGATGAATTTAGCTTACCACTGGCTCCCTTCTAATCTTTACATTTTCTTCAATGCTTCCAAGTCTTGAATTTAGTTTCTTTTTCTTCTTGGAAAACATCTTCATTTCCTTCTTTTCTGGTGCAGGTGTTTCTTGTTTCCCTGCTACTGGAGCTTCTTTTATTGATGGAGGTGTATGTTCTGCAGAGATGAAATGCAGTGGAGTGTACTGTGGTGATTCCTCTGTAGAACTGAATTGTCTCTTAAAATTTTTGTTCTCTTCCTCCAATTCATGAACCCTTACTTTCAACTTCTTGTTTTCCTCCATTACCTCAGCAAAACTTGTGAAGGCATTCATTGAGCACATCTCCTTGTGCTTTGCTAGATCATCCTCAAGACACTTGACTCTATCTACCAAGTTATCATATCTTGTGTCAGTCTCTTCATCTAACTGTTTTCTTTTTCCTTTCACTCCACATTGGTCCTCCCTTGGTGCATGCACTTGGACTTGAAGTGTGGGAACTTTTTTCCATGTGATGTAAAATGGGATATCTTTTAACTCTTTGATCACTTCCCAGTCATCACTGTTGTCCACCTTCATCTTTTTCAGAACATGTATGGACTATAACAAAGACAATGTTTCAGTAATACTTTTGTAGTTTATGTAATGAAGACAAAGCTTATGTAATTCAAAACATGAAGACAATGGTTCAGTAATACAAAAACGTAGTTTGTAATGGAGACAGAGGTTATGTAATTGTAAACGTGAAGACTGTAATAGAGACAATGGTTCAGTAATACAAGAACGTAGTTTGTAATGGAGACAGAGGTTATGTAATTGTAAACATGAAGATTGTAACAGAGACAATGGTTCAGTAATACAAGAACGTAGTTTGTAATGGAGACAGAGGTTATGTAATTGTAAACATGAAGAATGTAACAGAGACAATGGTTCAGTAATACAAAAACGTAGTTTGTAATGGAGACAGAGGTTATGTAATTATAAACATGAAGACTGTAACAGAGACAATGGTTCAGTAATACAAGAACGTAGTTTGTAATGGAGACAGAGGTTATGTAATTGTAAACATGAAGACTGTAATAGAGACAATGGTTCAGTAATACAAGAACGTAGTTTGTAATGAAGATAGAGGTTCAGTAATACAAGAACATAGTTTTTAATGGAGACAGAGGTTATGTAATATGAACTTTTTACCTCATCTTTTCCTATTGCTGACATTTCTTTTGTCCTATTGACTGGAGCTTCCCATTTCTTAATCCTCGGCTTTGCATTCTTGTATTTGGGTTCGGCAATGTTTGTCATCTCCAGTGCCCAAACCTACACTCAATCTTTTGTAGTTAGTACATTTTCAATTTGATTGTCTTACTTACGAAGGAAAAACTAAAAAGTAAATATGGTTTTCATACTTACATATAAGCACACCATACAACCGGTGGCATAAATGGTCTTCTTCATCGTCATTTCACCTGATCTCCTTGTCCTAATCTGTCCTTTCATGAACTCCATCCGCTGGAAAATTTGCTTGTGTACCAGATTTGCCCAATTTAGGGATGGAGTTGTTGTCACATCATTGAGATAATGCAAGATATACAGCGGTGCATTGTACCCTGTTTCTGGTAAAAGGAATGTGACCATGAGGTACAACATCCAACACCTACACATATTTTGGAAATCAAGATCAGTATCACCAGTCATCATTCTTTGCCATGTCGTGGCAAGGTTTTCCTTGTGAAGCAGCTCAAGTTCCTTCATCCTTTTCTCCTGAAATGCCTGCTTCCTCTCTTCCTTGTTTGTTATCTTGGAAAACTTTTCCTCCCCAAACATCTCCTCCCCAACCTTCCTAACTACCTCTGAGTTATTGATTGGCACTATATTAATGCCTGCATATGGTATTCCTAGTAAGACACCAACATCTTGTACTGTCATACTCACTGTTAAACCCTTCTCTAATTCAAACTCATCACCACCAACATATTTCTCAATTATGTCCTGTAAAACTACAGTCTCAGCTTTTAGCAGTGGCATATTGATTAAGTTGGCAAATGTTGTACTCTTCATCATTTTAAGCTGATTCTCACTGAAAATCAGTCCATTACGGATTTGGATATATCCATTTATGTAACACCGATGATTTAAAAATTGAATAGCTGCATTTGTATTACAAAAGCTTCATTTAGGGTAATGGAGACAGAGTTTATGTAATTCTAAACATGAAAACTGTAACAGAGACAATGTTTCAGTAATACAAGAAGATAGTTTGTAATGGAGACAGAGTTTATGTAATTCAAGACATGAAAACTATAAGGGAGATAATGTTTCAATAATACAAGGGAGATAATGTTTCAATTATTGTCATTATATCTTTTAGATATAAGGGGCAAATAGCCCCTCAGGGCCAATCAACTCCCATCTTTTAAATGTTAAACTAGACTAACAGTAGCTTGATTTGTAGAACAAATCATTACACACGAGCCAACTCAATGTAGCATTTTGTAGAACAAATCATTACACACAAGAGCTGACAGCAAACTCAATGTACCATTTACCTCGGGATTTACTGACCAATCCTCCATCGTAAGTCCTGCCTTCATCGTCAGCTATACCCTCAGGGTCAGCCCTGCCTTCATCGTCAGCTATACCCTCAGTGTCAACCCTTCCTCCAGAATCATCACTGCCTTCATCGTCAGCTCTTCCTCCAGAGTCGGCCCTTCCTCCAGAGTCATCACTTGCTTCATCTTCAGTAGATACGACACTTTTGGAAACGGCATTCCATTTTCTCCCTTTCTTCTTGCCCTTAGATTTCCTCAAAGCTGTGGAGTTAGCCCTTGCTTCATCAATGACCATATCTTGAGCGTCGACCTTTGCCTCAGTCCTGCTTTCATCAACGACCAAAGCTTCAGTAGACACGACTCCTCTAGAAACGGCATTCCGTTTTCCCCCTTTCTTCTTGCCCTTAGATTTCCTCATAGCTGTGATTTGAACGGGGAAAGAAGGAGCAGGGTAATGGAAGGAAGAGGGAGCAGGTTAGGGTTGAAGTTCAAGGCAGATCGCCTTCTCTGTGGAATCACCTCCACATCGTCTTCTCCGCCCGTGACACGTCCCTATCAAAATGAATAGGAGGGGCGCGGGTAGGAGCGTCACTCTAAAGAAGACGGTGGCAGAATTCGTAAATAAGCTGAAAAATAAAAAACACGGAGGCACGGGTAGCCAAATCACTGTACCCGAGCGGGCAGTCAATATATCCCCTATATATATATCTATATATATATCTATATATATGCAATTTACACACGTCGCCCTAGAAGTAAGTTTTGATGGTGGATGTGTAACATGGTTATGGCCAATAACCCGAATATCTGTGTGTGGTTGGATGGTTTCTTTTGTGCATGTTATATTTTGGTTTGCATACTGAGCCTCTACCTTATTCTTCCCAATGTAAAAGTATTATACTTTATTACCTTTGCTCCTCTTGAATGTAACTCACGGTTTCTCATTACCATATAATAGTTTAATAGTAATAGGATAGTTTCTTTTCTTACAACGAAGAAGATGAGAATTAGTGTCAGGTGAGCCGATCGTTTCACGTGATGAGCTGACCGACTGGAGGACCAAGGAGGAAAGAACGCAGGAGGAGAAAAATGATCGACTGGTGGACCCTACTGACTATATGGAGGTGTACGTGCATCGGTTGGAAAGGAGGCCAACTGATCATTTTAGATGACCAACCGACCGGCCAAGAGGTGAGACGACTGGTTTAAGAGTTGAACTGATCAACCCAGATTGGCAAGTACAAATCTACACCGACAATAGGTTTATACATGTGATTTAGACCTAGGTGGTAGTAGTTCTTTGTGGATCCAAGGAATTACAATAGTATGGACATAACCATTGCCTTTTGTTTTTATATTGCATGTTTACGTTGTGATATAGCATGTATATGATAAATATTATATATGTGGTGATTGGATAAAGTACATGTATTTATAAATACAAAGTCCCTCAATTAAAATATTGAGTTTTAGATACTTTCCATAAGCAACACACATGAAAAACTCGATCGACCAAGCATAAGTTACGCCCAAGCGTGGTGCATCATCCATATTGTGGAAGTGTGATGGTAGATATGTAGGTTCTACCCAAGCATGGTGCATATCTATTGTGTTGGCTTTTGGGTTAGGCTTAACATGTGTACTTAATGGGATTAAGCACCAGAGACATGCATATGACTATGGCAAAGTATTGTGCATATTATCTATCCAAGAATTGCATAAGATGAAATTAACAAATGTTGTCTACCTTAATGATTGTGTATGGACGTTGGCATTGGTCTGGTAACAATTGAATTATTTTGGATTTTGGCTCACTAGAAGGTTGTATGCTGCAATCTTCTAAATTGATATGTGAGGGCTATCTATTTGCATAAAATAGTGAGAGCGATAATTAATTAAATACCTCATTGAATATCATCAAATTTTACAAATCAAATCAAATCAAATCAAAAGTGAGTTTTTGACAAGATTGTAAATTCTTTTGTAAAATCAAATGATAACACACAATTACACTTTTTCTCTGTGACCAGTCCTTGAGAAGGACACATTACATGGGAACAACTTCCATGGCTGGTTCATGATGTTGAGAAGTGTTCTCACATAGCAGCTCAAGCTCTATGTCCTGGAGACACTGGAGCTAGATACACCTCTTCCCACTACACCTAAGACTAACAGGGATGCTTACAAGAAGCACACTGAACATGTCATTGATGTCAAGTGTCTGATATTATGCTCCATGAATTATGAGTTGCAAAGGAATCATATAAACATGGATGTAATTGAGACAGTCACACATCTTAAGAACATGTTCCAAGTTCAGGCAAGACAAGAGAGATATGATGTCTCCAAGGTATTGTTCAAATGTAACATGGAAGAAGGAGATCTAGTAGGTCCTCATGTTCTCAAGCTCATTGGGCATGTGGAGAACCTATCTATATTGGTATTCCCCTCGGGTCAAGAGTTGGCCAATGATGTGATTATGTAGTCTCTGCCCAGAGTCATAAATGAGGAAAAAATAAAGGCAAGCTTCCAATTCATTTCATTTTAGGCAGTTATGAAACCATACATGGTGGTCATAATTATCTCGCACAGTGAAGGTGGTCATTGTGATTCTTTGACCTGAAGTAATTACACTCATCATATGTCATTCTATGTGCTTTGACGTCATCCACCATGATCTTGAATAAGGGTAGCCATAAAGGTGATGATTGGGTGCACTGTGAGACATGGGGATGACTGTGAGTCTGTGAGTAATATAGATGGGATTTGTCCCTCCTATAAGAGTATGATATCCTGGCCACTTGATAAGTGAGACTAATAAAAACATGAGCATGCACATGTGAATCAATATACAATATTGAGGTCACATATATCTCAAACAGTCTACTACGGATCAAGGAACATGGGTTATGTTGACCTAGAGGTTATACATTGTCCATATTTTAATAATGACTTAATCATTCCATTCATATTTATCTAATATGTGTATTCAAGATTGATTTCAGGTGTTAGGTACATGAAAGGGATCAAATTGCTCAATCCCTAATTTGCTCAAGTTCAAGTCAAAAGCTATACAAGTGTGTATTTTTGGAAATCCATGTAAATGACCTTAGAAGATTTTTGTAATCACTTGTATTGATGATATGGCTTGTAACTAAGATGAAAAAATTGATTGGGACACTTTGCACCAAGTTTTAATCACTTTTGATGCACTTTAGAAAATCGATCACATGTTGTTGAGTGGTCGAGTTACAATCTCGACCGATCCACTGGATCCATTTTCTGGAGAGTGCATCGGTCGAGTTGTGCATTCACAGAACTCGACCGATGGGGTTACTGACCAAACACAACTTTCATTGGTCGGTTGAGTTCCTCAGGACAAACTCGACCGATGGTTTGAAAATTGGGTTTGTATTTTACCCAATCGGTCTAGTTACCTTTATTGAAACTCGACCAAATGCATTGTATGAAAATTGCATAAAAAGTGATTGTGACCGTTGGTGACTTATTTGGGTGAAAATAGATCCGTTGCCTTGGGAAAAAATAGCTATAATTCGACCCTAAGTTTTCCCCAACTCAAAGGGGCACCCCAACTATAAATAGGACCACTTGGAGTTCATTCCAAGGTTTCTCATTCCATATATGCTTAGTTCTTGCTTAGTTGAGAGTGCTGCACACCTTTGAGCCCCTTTCTCTCTCTACCTTCAAGTCAAATTAATGAGTATGAGAGAGTTAGGATCTGTTTTAAGGGACCTACCTCTTGTATCCATGTAAAGCTCTCCATCTCCATATTCCTACCCCCTTTCCTATTGAATAAAAGGTTGAAGATCTTCTCTGAGTGAAGGAGAAGGAGTTGTTGTTCTTCAAGGTTGAAGAAGGCATGGTGTTCCAGATCTCCAAGTGAAGGAGATAGGCAAGGCAGATGCTCAAGAAGGATACGTAATCCCAGGAAGGCCAAAGACTTGAAGATGGAGTGGGTAAGTCCTTTTTGAAGGCCGAAGACTCCTTGGTTCAAGTGGGTAAGTTCCTTCGGTAGGTTGAAGATCCTTGCTTGAGGTATTAAGTCCTTCGATGAATGTGGTTTTGTCTTGTAATCTTATGAATGAATATAAGAGCATCAAGATTGCAAAGTCCTAGAGCCTAACCACCTCTAGGTAGCAGACTGACTCACTTCTAGATTGAAGTGTGGAACCACTCTAAACCACTTTGTCCAAGTGTATGTTCTTCCTTGTCTCTCACCCTTGCTATGCATCTTAGTTAGGATCTCAAATTGGCTGAATGTTTAAGTTTCTGAACTTAATATAATTTGGTGGTCTAATTCATCTTATGAGATTTGTGAATCTCTATTCACCCCCCTCTAGATCCCTTGATCCAACAAGTGGTATCAGAGCAGGTCTTCTCCAAGCTACTTCTACAAGTAGGAGAAGATGAGAGATTTAGCACTTGGATCTCTCAACTTGGAGGGAAGCTTCTCCATGCGATCTGTGGTCTTTGACGACACCAACTTCCTCTATTAGAAGAGAAGAATGCATCTCTATCTCCAACGAGTAAACTATGAGATGTGAAAGGTGGTGCATCTAAAGTATGAAGATCTAAAGGGGGAAATCTCCACATGGACGGAAGCCCAAATGAAGCAAGCTCAGCTCAATGCCAAAGCTGTGAGCATCATCTATGCAGCCCTCACCCCATCCGAGTTCAACCAGATATCCTCTTGGGACACCACACATGAAATTTGGAACAAGCTATGCGTCACCTATGAAGGAACGAAGCAAGTGAAGGATGCCAAGACTACATGCTTGGTGGTCTACTTGAGAACTTCAAGATGGGCAAGAATGAAAGAGTGGCAGACATGTACAGAAGGCAATGTGATCATCAATGGATTGGCATCCCTTGGGAGTGTGATGGACAAAGGCACAATCAACTCAAATATCTTGAGATCTCTTCCAAAAAGATGGGAGCCCAAAGTTACATCCATTGAAGAAGTGTACAAGCTTAGTGAACTGTCAACCGAGGAGCTGGTTGGAAACCTTCAAGCTCATGAGCCAAGGCTAGATAAGTAAGAAGAAGAAGAAAAGAGAGAAGAGAAGGAGTCTAAGAAGATCAAGGGCACAACCTTCAAAGCTCAAATTGAAGAGATGGTTCAGCAACAACAACTTGCTCTCAAGTCCCCCAATCCTTCCTTAAGTGAAGATGAAGACCTAAATGAGTATGAAGATAACTAATACAAGGGCAAACACTTCAAGGGGAAGTCTTCTTCATCAACTTCTAGATGCTATGAATGTGGCCAAAAAGGCCATTATAAGAGTGATTGCCCCAAGGCCAAGAAGAGCCACCACAAGAGCAGCCACAAGAAGGACAACGAGTACAAGAAAAAAGGCAAATACAAGAGAAAGGAGAAGAAAGAAAGAATAAGAAAAGATGTAGCTCATGCAGCTTGGGAGGAGTCTTCCTCAAGTTCTTCTAGCTCCAAAGATGGAGAATGCCACCTTGCTCTCATGACCTCTATAAGTAAAGATGTAGGTGAGGTAAGTGAGGCAAGTGAGGTAAGTGAAGTCAATTTGCACGAGTTGTCTAAAGAAACTCTTATTGATACACTTAATGCTTTCCGGTCATCTTTTAGTAAATGCAAAGCTAAAAAGAAAAGGTTAGGAAAGATAATAGATGATCTTTATGCTAAAATTGAGATTCTTGATCAAAATGAAAAGCTGCACCTTGATAGCATTTATTCTTTGCAAGGGCAATTTCTTGATCTTGAGCTCCAATACAACGGAGTAGAGGTAGAGAATGGTGTCTACCTTAAGACCATTGCTGCTCTTAAGGAAGATAACCAAAAATGCCAAAATAAGATAGATGTTCTTAAAACTGAAAATGTAGAACTTAATCTCATTGATGAAGCTAGGAAGCAATAAACTCATGCTTATAAAAAAGAAATCCTTTTGCTTAAACTGAAAATGCTAAGTTGCTTGCTCAAGTTAATGATCTATCATCTAGACCTATTTTGCAAAGTAATGAGGTAGCTAGCACTCCTTAAGAACGTGATTATTTTCATACTAAAGCCCTATGTTTAGAGGCTGACCTATTGCATGCTAGAGATGATCTTGCTAGTTTATCTTCTATTGTCATTAACCTTAGTGATGATAATGCTAAGTTAAGAGCTTCTTTGCAAAAGCTTCTTACGGGAAAGAAATCCCTTAATGCTGTCCTAGAACACTCTACTAAACAAATTGGTACTAGTGGTTTATGATATGATGGGACTGCTCCTAAAGGTAAGAACAAGAACAAGAGTAAGGGTAAGAAGAAGAGTGTGGAACCTCCTATCTTCCATGGAGAAACTTCCAGCTCTAAGAACCCAAGGGTATGTGTTCATTGTAAATGTGATGATCATTACTCTACTTATTGTCCTTACAAGCCAAAGGAGACCAACCCAAAGATGAAATGGGTCCCCAAGCTAACCCTGGATTCCAAAGTTTGAGTTGGGTACCGACATCCTTCTTTCATGCAGGTCAAAAGAATATGGATTGTTTATAGTGGCTGCTCAAAGCATATGACAGGTGAAACCAATCATTTCAACAAATTCATGAAAAAGAAAGGAGGATCGGTGACCTTTAGGGACAAAAAAAAAGGTAAGGTAATAAGTGAGGGTGATGTAGGCAACTAGCTAAGTATTAAAACTATTTTGCTTGTTGATGGCCTACATCACAATTTGATAAGTGTAAGACAAATTTATGATAATGGTTATCTTATTCTATTCACTTCTTTAGAATGTTTGCTTCTAGATTCCCTCATTTACAATGTCATATACAAGGGAACTAGAAATAGTAATCTTTATGTTATTGTGCTTGATGCTCTAAAGCCCGTACTTGATAGATTCTTGGTTGTGGATAAAAATGATATTTCTCTTTGGCATCACCAATTGGGTCATGTGAATATGCATCAAATGAAGAAATTGAGAAAAAAGGAATTGGTTCGAGGACTTCCTAAATTGGATTTTGATAAGGATGAGGAATGTCAACCTTGTACACAAGGCAAGAAAACCAAGTCCTCCTTCAAATCCAAAGGAGTCCTTAGTACCAAAAGAGCTCGTGAGCTTGTTCATATTGATCTATTCGGACCTATGAGAACTCAAACGCTTCATGGTTCCAAGTATTGTCTTGTGATTGTCGATGATTTCTCTCGCTATACTTGGACATTATTTCTAGTTTCTAAAAGTGATACTCTTGATGTTTTCTCGAGCTTTTGTAAATGAGTTGAAAACAAAGCTTCTTTCCAGATTGTTTCTATCGGTAGTGACCATGGGGGAGAGTTTGAAAATGATCTTTTTGAGCATTTTTGTGAAAAATCTGGTTACTCACACAATTTCTCTTCTCCACGTACACCTCAACAAAATGGGATAGTAGAGAGAAAGAATAGGTCGCTAAAGGAGATGGCTAGGACCATACTTCTAGAATATGACATTCCTAAGAAGTTTTGGGCTGAAGCTGTTAGCACCTCTTGTTTTGTGCAAAATCGAGTTTTTACGCATCCTTCTTTGAAAAAAACCCCCTATGAGTTGTGGTGTGGTAGAAAGCCACCCATCAATTTCTTTCATGTTTTCAGATGTCCTTGTTTTGTTTTTAACATGAATGATTCTCTCAACAAGTTTGATCTAAAATTATATAAGGCTTTCTTCCTAGGCTATAGCACTACAATCAGGGCTTACAAAGTTTTCAATATTGAATTGTCTAAAATTGAAGAATCTATTAATGTTAAGTTTATTGAATCTAACCCTACTATTGGAAAGAATGTTTTTGATAATAATGTTGCAGATGACTTAATTCCTATCTTGAAAGACCTCAACATTGACAACAAAGGTAAGAAGGTGGCTGAAGAAGAAGATTAAGAGAAGAAGGATCCCACTCCTCACTTTACAAAGAATCATCTCAAAGAGCGAATCATTGGCAACCCATTCGAGAGAGTGAAGATACGAGCTGCCTACAACAAAGAACAAGCAGACATTGCCTTCATCTCATATCTAGAGCCAAAGAACATCAAGGAAGATCTTGAAGATGATGAGTGGATCCTAACCATGCAGGAGGAACTAGGGCAATTAAAGAAGAATCATGTGTGGACTCTAGTGCCAAGACCAAGTGATAGAAAAATCATTGGCACCAAGTGGGTCTACCGCAACAAGCTTGATGAAAATGGCAATGTGGTAAGGAACAAAGCAAGGTTAGTGGCACAAGGCTACAATTAACATGAAGGTATTGATTTTGATGAAACTTCTGCTCCTGTTGCTAGACTTGAATATATTAGAATGCTACCTGCCTTTGCTAGTTAAAAAAATTTCTTGCTATATCAAATGGATGTTAAAAGTGCATTTTTGAATGGTATAATTGAGGAGGAAGTATTTGTTGCTCAACCTCCAGGCTTTGAAAATGACAAGCTACCTAACCATGTTTATTTTCTACAAAAAGCTCTCTATGGACTCAAACAAGCACCTCGAGCTTGGTATGATAAATTAAAGAACTTTTTGTTAGACAATGGCTATGTCATGGGCAAAGTCAATTCTACTCTATTTCTAAAACACACTTCTAGCAATCTTCTTATCATTTAGATTTATGTTGATGATATCATATTTAGTGGGACTAATCTTGATCTTTGTAAGGAGTTTAGTTCTCTTATGCATAGTGAGTTCGAGATGAGCATGATGAGTGAGCTTACTTTCTTTCTCGGTTTCCAAATCAAGCAAACCAAAGATAGAAACTTCATCAACCAAGGCAAGTACACCAATGAACTACTCAAACGCTTTGGAATGGATAACATGAAGCTGATGGACACACCCATGTCCAACACTGCCAAACTTGATAGAGATGAAGAAGGTGAGAAGGTAGATGAGAAGCTCTATAGAGGTATGATTGGAAGTTTACTTTATTTAACTGCATCTAGACCTGATATTATGTTTAGTGTTGGCTTGTGTGCTCACTTTCAATCAAGTCCTAGGAAATCACATCTTATTGCTGTTAAGAGGATTTTGAGGTACTTAGCCAAAACTCAAAACTTTGGTCTATGGTACCCTAAGTTAAGGGACTTTACTCTTATAACATATAATGATGCAGATTATGCGGGCTGTTTGGTTGATAGAAAGTGCACAAGTGAAACTTGCTTCCTTCTAGGACCATGCTTGGTGTCTTGGTTTTCCAAGAAATAGAGCAACATGGCATTATCAACTACCAAGGCTGAGTACATTGCAGTCGGGAGTTGTTGTGCCCAAGTCCTATGGATGAAGAAAATGCTCCAAGACTTTAACGTACATTTTGATGCTTCTCCTATCTATTGTGATAATACTAGTGCAATCAATATTTCTTATTATCCTATATTGCATAGTAGAGATAAAGATATAGAGGTTCACCATCATTTTCTTTGTGATCAAATTGCCAAAAAGGATATTTATACCACGCATGTGGACACAGAAAATCAGTTGGCGGACATTTTCTGTAACGACCTCAAGTCTGGGTAATTATTTTTATTTTCCTTTTCTTAAAAACTTAAACTTATCCCTTCCCTAAATTACTACGAGAAATTGTCTTTGACCTTGAAACAAGTTAGCATAGTATTAGACCTTATGTGACTTAAGAAAATTTTTGGAATCAATTTCACATATTTTGGTATAGTCAGTCTTAATTTTAGATATAGGGTCGATATAGATATAATGTCTCCTTTTACCCTAGAGAGAGTTTAGTGAGGAGAACTATAACAAACCATCTTTTTATAATAGAAAATGAATCATCTTTTATTAGGCTAATTGACACCCATTTATTAGTATCAACACCTGACGTATTTGATATGGTCTTTTGGAGTCATAGATATGTCAATTTTTGGTTTAATTACTAAGCTATGAATTGGAGAGTTGTAAGGAGATTCATCGCATAAATTTATTGCCTTGAAAGGAATTATATAAAATTATGTCTAATTTCCTTTATGATGTGTCACGCTGCTTGACCTTGGTATTTATCATATAGTAGATTTAATATCGGGAGTAATGCGGGCGGGACGAGACGTTACCTTCGTCCCGATGAATAGCCGCCAACAGGCGTTACAGAACAACAGTGATGCCTCTGCCGATTGTTCGCACCTGTCACCGTAATTACCGACGGTTTCATGGGTTTTGAATTTAGGAGAAGTCATAATGACCGCAAAGAACCTTAATTTAAGGTCTATGGTTCTCTTATTCCAGACGCCCAAATTTACCATAGTTGTCTTCCGCCATTCTCGTCGAAGGCACTCCACCTCTATCTCTTCTTAACTCCATACGCTGCAAATTTGGCCCATAAGAGAATGACGACCCTTTTCCAGTGATTCATCTGGTCTTTTCCCTCAGAACAACGCTGCTTCTCGCGTCGGAGCTATTATCGTCTCCAACGACGAATCATTTTGGAGGTGCTATGGGCTGCGGTCTCAAGTCGATTATAGGTAAATGAACCATCCTTGGACCCTATACTTTTGTTTCCCAGTCACAAATCGTTCTATATAGGCTTCAATTTGTGGGTCGACGAATGTCCCTGTTCTTCCCCTTCGGTCTCGTCGTTGGGAGTATTGATGAAACCTTCTATGCGAGTCGCATTTTCTACACAATGGTGATTTCCGAAAATGTTTGTGAATGAATCTTTGATGGTTTTGGCCTCCTCTCCGTGACGAATGACTCTGTTATGTTTGTGTGCTGCCGGTACCAACCCACAGCCGACCTCCGGTAAACCTGAATAGGGGTTTGGATTAGTTAGTTGTTCCTGATCTCGTGAGATGGTAAGGATGGTCTATGGCGATCGGGTTACTCTGCATTGAACGTCTGTTCCTTTCCACCAGATTTACACTGTGCTTGAACGCCGACCTGCTGTAATGCCGATCCGCCTCGAGTTCGACCAAGTTCTAGCTTTGAATCCATGGCCTATTTGCTTAGATGCTGGTGATCGACTTGTTCCGTCTTGGTATATTTCTGCCCACAAAGTTGTTCCATTAATTCCGCCTTCTGTACTGTCGGCATCGCCGCCGGCAGTGTCGACCCGTTTTATCGCCATGGCTATTTGCGGTTATATTGGGTACAACTGGAATTCCTTAGGTGCGGCTCTGCTGAAATCGCACAATAGATCGTCGTTCCGGTTGGGTCTGCATCCTTTACTGTCAAGGTGGTGATGCCCTGTACCATGGTTTTGTCGCTGGGAGGTTCTGGACTTCTTTTCCCATCTTCCTCGCAGTGGTTATCACAGCCTGATTTGGACGATCCTAACAGCGTACGCCTTCTGACCTTATTCTGTGATCTGCCCTTTCGGTTTGAGTTAAGGACCTGTGACGTCGCCCATTAGCCGTGGTGGCTTTCTCACGGCAGTGGACAGGAGTCCTGGAAATCTTCAGAGGAAATGCCCACCTCCCACCTGCGTGATGACACTGCTAATAGTAGACTCATGGTTGGAATAGGATTCAATCCTTTGGAGTCACTCCAGCAACGAATGCGAAGGAAGGGCACAATTTCCTTTTCGTTTTATTTTGCCATGTGCGACTGTGTGCAAAATCACTGTTTAATGATTGTTTAGTTATTAAGCTTGGTAGTACGATACCAACAAACCGAGAGTCACAATGCATGTGTGCGTGTTTACAAAATCAGAAATATGACATACCAATAATGAGTTTTCCAGGAAAGTGTTTAATTTAGGTAAACCCGTTTTTTAAGGAATAAAATTAACATTTTGTACCCATTCTATGTTTAGGTGGGGATATTAAATTTGTCTCAGACTTAGGTGATCGTTTATTTGTCTTAAATAGGACTAGAGGTATGTACTCTTCCCTATTTTTAACTGGACATTTATATGACTAAAATTTCCCATAATGAGGCATCTTTTGATATACTTGCTCTTATTTCACTTTGACATATCCGATTCTCTTGGAATATTATTTACAGGTGGAATTGGGTCCAATAACCCCAATCTTATTGTGCTTGTCTTATGACGCAAATGTCTAATGAATGATATATTTTTCCACTATTTTATGCATGGTAGATAATTTGACTAGCTAACTATCGTAGATGCTTATGCGTAACCATTAGGGTGTGCTTTTCTACTCGGGGTGTGCTTTTCTACCCTTATATATACAGAGGCGTGCTTTTCTGCCTATGGGTGTGCTTTTCTACCCAAAATATATATTTAGGTCAATGACTCAGTGGTGTCTTGACCCTACTATAGTTAATTTAATCCAATATATCTACATGCAAATATTTATTTTAATGTGATGATTAATGGTGGCAAGATCTTTTATTTATTGGAACATTCATACTACCTCATTCTTTTGAAAATTCTTTCTCTTATTATTTCTCATTGAAACTTACCTAATTTTATGGCCCTTTTTGATGGGAGCATCTTGCTTACTTATGTACCAAACGATGCCCAGTTACACAATAATGTACATACTCAGTCTTACTGATTTGACTTTTTATTTTATTTCCCAACCTGGGTGATGTTCCCTACACCCAGGTACAGATCAGCCCGTGGATAATCCTATTGGAGGACAAGAGATCGCGGGCCTAAAGATTGGAGAAAACGTGCAATAGTAGATTGTGACTTCTGAGATGGCTAGGTTGCCTACTGCAATAGATCCATTTAATTATAGTCCTCTTTAATTTTTCCTAGTTACCATGAGAGCTATCTTTGAGCCTATTTTTGGATATGTAATAATTTAGTTTCCTTCCGGTGCTACAATTTTATCCGCTCTTGATGAACCATCTATTTTGAGAATAATGAAGGCACCCTATTATTTAATCATGGTGAATGGAACTATGGGTGGTGCTTGTGTATTTTCAATTTAATAGTAGGGAGTGGCCCCTATGGGACTCATTCCTTACAGAATGGTATCAGAGCCTAGCAGCCGGTAGTCTAGGATCTCAGAAAACCTTATGTAGCTTTCTTACCTCGATAACTCTTTTCAGGAGGACCAATTTGTTTGGAGGGAGAAGCAATGGATCCTATCAACTATTCAATAGGGATGATGAATACTCTACACCGCCAAATCCCCAGTTTAGCATGCCCTATATGGATCCCCCTTGGAGACCCCTATTGCACAGGCTCATCCTGTGGGTCAACCGGTGGTTACCGTGCCACCTCCCATTTCAGGGATTCCACCTCCACCAGCTTTCACACCAGAGCAAGAGTTGGCCTTCCTACGCCAGTTTGTGTCCAATTCGATGGTGGGGCGAGTCAATGCAACCTCTTCGTCAACCAAGCCCAAGGAGTACTCCCTCACTGAGTTCATGAAGATGCAGCCACCCTACTTCAAGGGTGAGGGAGAGATCGAGATGGTGGATAAGGCCGATGATTGGGTCTTAGCCATCGAGCGTACTTTTGAGGGTATGGCGTGCCCTCCTCAACAAAAGGTTTGCTTTGCTGCATATGTCCTGGACGGACCTGCCAGGGTGTGGTGGAATGGAATTGCGCGCACGTGTGACACCTCACAGATGACATGGGAGCAATTCCTGATACTTTTTTGTGAGAAATACATTTGTTCTGCCGCTCTGAAGAAGAAATAGGCTGAGTTCTACAGCCTGAAGCAGGGTTCACTAAGCGTGTCTGCATACGTCCAGAAGTTCTTATTGCTGGAACGCTACGCTACGAATCTGCATGAAGACCGATGTTCTGAGATATTCTTTGAGGGTTTGTCATATCAGATTGGTCGAGCCTTGGTGCCGCAGTTCCCACTTACTTTTCAGCAGATGGTGGACAAGGCACTCGCTGTTGAAGCTTATCCGGGGTACCAGTTATCATCATCCAGCCCCAAAAAACGAAAGAGTATTTCTAAGGATGCTCGTGAGAAGTGCAAACATTGTCACCGTCATCACTTTCTAGGAAAATGCCCTTTTGGGAGTTTTACACAGCTAAGGGACATGAGGCAGGTGATTTGCCATGAGTGTGGCCAAGCGGGACATATTAGACCTCAGTGCCCCCGTATACAGAAGGACCCAATTCCTGCTCAGCCAAGAGTTCCCCAATAGCCACCACCACCTCAACGTCCACAACACCCTCCGAGGAACAACCACAACATCAACAATAACCAGCAACAGGGTCGTCGTCTACCGGTGGAGAGGCGTGCTGGTCGAGTCTATGCCATGGAAGACACAGAGGTCAGTGATGATAATGGAGTCATTGAAGGTATGGTACACCTACTTCAACACCCTGTTAAAGCTTTATTCGATTCTGGATCTTCAAATACTTTCATAGCTGCCAAACTCGTAACAATGTTAGACCTAGAGAGCTTGTTTATGGACTATATCTTAGATGTTCAGACACCTAGCGAGAGGGTAGTCTCTTCCTTTCTGAAAATCCCGACCGTAGAATTGAGCATAGCTGGGAAGATGTTCTCGACAAATTTCATCATCCTTGACATGACAACCTTCGATATCATCCTGGGAATGGATTGACTGAAAAAGTACAAGGTAGCTGTATTTTGTGAAAACAGGAGGGTCAGTTTGATGCACCCGGACGGCGAGTGTATCTGTATCAAGGGCAGGAAGCGCTATGAACGACAATTCATAATATCAACACTCAAAGCAGAAAAGTTAGTTTCTCATGGCTGTAGAGACTTTTTGGCATCCATCGTCCTCAACTCTACACCGCCTCAGATTGAGGATATCGACACAGTGTGAGATTATCCTGATGTTTTCCCTGATGAGCTCCCAGGACTTCCTCCTTCACGAGAGGCCGAATTCTGTATCGATCTCGTACCTGGCACAACTCCAATCTCAAAGACACCATATCGTCTGGCAGAACTTAAGAAGCAGTTACAAGAGCTTCTAGAGCTGAGGTTTGTTCGCCCAAGCATTTCACCTTGGGGAGCCCCAGTTTTGTTTGTGAAGAAAAAGGATGGTTCCATGAGGATGTGCATGGACTATCATATGCTGAATCAGGTGACGATCAAGAATCGCTACCCTTTGCCGCGGATCGATGATTTGTTTGACCAGCTAAAGTCTGCTACCATATTCTCAAAGATGGATTTACAAAGCAGATACTACCAGATGCGTGTAAAGGATGAGGATGTACCGAAAATAGCTTTCCGTTCTCATTATGGGCATTATGAATTCCTAGTTATGCCCTTTGTCTTAACTAATGCCCCTGCTGCCTTCATGGACTTGATGAATCGAGTCTTCCGTCCGTACCTTGACAATTTTGTAGTGGTGTTCATTGATGATGTGCTCATATATTCTGAATCCATGGAGCAACATCGGGAGCATCTACGAATTGTCCTCCAAGCCTTGCAGAATCACCAACTCTATGCAAAGTTCTCGAAGTGTGAATTCTGGCTTGATGAAGTTATGTTTTTAGGCCATGTAATCTTTGGGGGTCGTATCGTTGTGGATCCTATCAAGATTGAAGCCGTGATGAAGTGGCAACCACCAAAGAATCCTTCTGAGATACGTAGTTTTCTGGGACTGGCTGGTTACTATCGGAAGTTTGTGCAGAACTTTTTAGAGCTAGCCCTACCTTTGACAAAGCTGACTCGTAAGGATGCCAAGTTTGTCTGGACACCTGAGTGTGAGAAGAGCTTTGAGGAACTGAAGAAGCGGTTGACTTCTGCCCCTGTGCTTGCTTTACCGATGGAAGGCAAACCCTATGTCATTTATACTGATGCGTCTGGACAAGGGTTAGGGTGTGTCCTTATGCAAGAGGGACGAGTAATAGCTTATGCCTCACGCCAGTTGAAGCCGAATGAAACTAATTGGCCTACACATGATTTAGAGCTAGCTTCCATAGTACATGCCCTAAAGATTTGGCGTCATTACTTGTACGGAGTCCAGTTTGAAATTTTGTGTGATCACAAAAGCTTGCTCTATCTTATGACACAAAAGGACCCGAATCTACGACAAAGGCGATGGATGGAGTACCTCAAAGATTATGATTTTTCTATCAATTATCACCCTAGTAAGGCCAATGTCGTAGCAGATGCTCTGAGTAGGAAGAAGGATGTTGTGTGTGCCTCTATTCGATGTTTCTTATGGAGGAGTCTAGAGCAAGTTTCAAGATGGAGACCTGAGTTACCAGAAGTTGAGTTGGATCCTAGTGTGAAGAAGTTGACTATTCAGATGGAAAGCTTTTCTGTTACTCCTACTTGGTTATCTGAAGTGGCTGATGCACAACTCCGTAGTCCTGAGTTGTCTGAGATGAAGTTGCTGATCGAGAAACCACAGTTCGATTTTTCTATCGGAGTGGATGGTGCCATTCGCTTTTGCCATAGGATGTGGATACCCGATGTTTCTGATCTCAGACAAAGAGTTTTGTGTGAAGCCCACAGTTCCAAGTACATGATTCATCCTGGCACAACAAAGATGTACAAGGACCTTCAGCGAGGCTTCTGGTGGAAGAACATGAAGAGAGACATTGCTGCATATGTCGCAAAGTGTCTAACCTGTCAGCAAGTGAAGATCGAACATCAGCGACCTGGTGGTCTTCTCCATCTGCTCGAGATACCAGAGTGGAAGCGGGAGAAAATCACGATGGATTTTGTAATAGGATTTCCCAAGTCAAGACGTGGGTACGACGCGATATGGGTCGTTATCGATCGCCTAACCAAGTCAGCTCACTTTTTACCCTTTAAGAGCACTTACAAGGTTCCAGAATTGGCACAATTGTACGTGGATTGGATTGTTCGTTTGCATGGAGTTCCTAAAGTGATTGTTTCTGACTGTGACCCAAAGTTCACATCATGTTTGTGGAAGCAGATTCAGGAAGAAATGGGATTTGATTTACGTTTCAGCACTGCATATCATCCTCAGACAGATGGACAATCCGAGAGGACAATACAAATCTTGGAAGACCTACTCCGCGCTTGTGTGACGGACTGGGGAGGTGCTTGGAACAGATATCTCCCATTGGCCAAGTTTGCTTACAACAATAGCTACCAGGCCAGCATTGGTATGCCACCTTTTGAGGCACTCTATGGTCGACCTTGTCATTCCCCGCTACATTGGGACGATGTGAGGGAGCGTACGCTAATGAAGAATGATGACTGATAAGATATGCTTGATTAAGAAAAGAATGAAGGCTGCTCAAGATCGTCAAAAGATCTATGCTGACAAAAAGAGATCAGATGTGACTTTCTTAGTTGGTGATTACATGTTTCTGAAGATCAAACCTATCCGATCGATTGCTAGATCCAAGGTGAAGGGCAAGTTGAGCCCTCGTTATGTGGGACCGTTTGAAATCTTGGATAAAGTGGGGGAGTGTACCTATCGCCTAGCTCTTCCTCCCTCTTATGACAAGATTCACAATGTCTTCCACATGTCAGTATTGAAGAAGTATGTGAAGGATGCCTCACATGTCTTATCTGTTGAACCTATCGAGCTGCGAGAAGATCTGTCGTATGAAGAACTACCTGTAAAAATCTTAGACTCCAGGGTGAAACAGATGAAGAATAAAGATATTGAACTAGTGAAAGTCCTTTGGAAGTATCATGGTCTTGAAGAGACCACATGGGAGCTCAAAGAGGAGATATTGCGCACTCACCCCTCACTTTTTGCTTGAGATTTTGGGGATGAAATCTTTTTAACGGGAGGTGTGCTGTAACGACCTCAAGTCTGGGTAATTATTTTTATTTTCCTTTTCTTAAAAACTTAAATTTATTCCTTCCCTAAATTACTACGAGAAATTGTCTTTGACCTTGAAACAAGTTAGCATAGTATTAGACCTTATGTGACTTAAGAAAATTTTTGGAATTAATTTCACATATTTTGGTATAGTTAGCCTTAATTTTAGATTTAGGGTCGATATAGATATAATGTCTCCTTTTACCCTAGAGAGAGTTTAGTGAGGAGAACTATAACAAACCATCTTTTTATAATTGAAAATGAATCATATTTTATTAGGCTAATTGACACCCATTTATTAGTATCAACACATGACGTATTTGATATGGACTTTTGGAGTCATAGATATGTCAATTTTTGGTTTAATTGATAAGCTATGAATTGGAGAGTTGTAAGGAGATTCAGTGCATAAATTTATTGCCTTGAAAGGAATTATATAATCAGATAGTAGATTTAATATTAGGGGAGTAATGCGGGCGGGACGAGATGTTACCTTCATCCCGATGAATAGCCGCCCACAGGCGTTACAGAACAACAGTGATGCCTCCGCCGATTGTTCGCACCGGTCACCGTAATTACTGACAGTTTCATTGGTTTTGAATTCAGGAGAAGTCATAACTACCGCAAAGAACCTTAATTTAAGGTCTATGGTTCTCTTATTCCAGACGCCCAAATTTACCATAGTTGTCTTCCGCCGTTCTCGTTGAAGGCACTCCATCGCTATCTCTTCTTAACTCCATACGCTGCGAATTTGGCCCATAAGAGAATGATGACCCTTTTCCAGTGATTCATCTGGTCTTTTCCCTCAGAACAACGCTGCTTCTCGCGTCGGAGCTATTATCGTCTCCAACGACGAAGCATTTTGGGGGTGCTATGGGCTACAGTCTCAGGTCGATTATAGGTAAATGAACCATCCTTGGACCCTATACTTCTGTTTCCCAGTCACAAATCGTTATGTATAGGCTTCAATTCATGGGTCGACGGATGTCCCTGTTCTTCCCCTTCGGTCTCGCCGTTGGGAGTATTGATGAAACCTTCTATGCGAGTCGCATTTTCTGCACAATGGTGATTTCCGAAAATGTTTGTGAATGAATCTTTGATGGTTTTGGCCGCCTCTCCATGACGAATGACTCTGTTATGTTTGTGTGCTGCCGGTACCAACCCACAGCCGACCGCCGGTAAACCTGAATAAGGGTTTGGATTAGTTACTTGTTCCTGATCTCGTGAGATGGTAAGGATGGTCTATGGCGATCGGGTTACTCTGCATTGCTCGTCTATTCCTTTCCACTAGATTTACACTGTGCTTGAATGCCGACCTCCTGTAACGCCGATCCACCTCGAGTTCGACCAAGTTCTAGATTTGAACCCATCGCCGATTTGCTTAGATGCTGGTGATGGACTTGTTCCATCTTGGTATATTTCTTCCCACGAATTTGTTCCGTTAATTCTGCCTTCTGTACTGTCGACATCGCCACCGGCAGTGTCGACCCGTTTTATCGCCGTGGCTGTTTGTGGTTATATTGGGTACAACTGGAATTCCTTAGGTGCGGCTCTGCCAAAATTGCACAATAGATCGTCGTTCCGGTTGGGTCTGCATCCTTTACTGTCAAGGTGGTGGTGCCCTGTACCATGGTTTTGTCACTGGGAGGTTCTGAACTTCTTTTCCCATCTTCCTCGCTGTGGTTATCACAGCCTGATTTGGATGATCCTAAGAGCGTATGCCTTCCGACCTTATTCTGTGATCTTCCCTTTCGGTTTGAGTTAAGGACCTGTGACGTCGCCCATTAGCCGTGGTGGCTTTCTCATGACAGTGGACAGGAGTCTTGGAAATCTGCAGAGGAAATTCCCACCTCCACCTATGTGATGACACTGCTAACAGTAGACACATGGTTGGAACAGGATTCAATCCTTCGGAGTCACTCCAGCAGCGAATGCGAAGGAAGGGCACAATGCCCTTTTCGTTTTATATCGCCATGTGCGAATGTGTGCAAAATCACTGTTTAATGATTGTTTAGTTATTAAGCTTGGTAGTACGATACCAACAAACCGAGAGTCACAATGCATGAGTGTGTGTTTACAAAATCAGAAATATGCCAAACCAATAATGAGTTTTCCAGGAAAGTGTTTAATTTAGGTAAACCCGATTTTTAAGGAATAAAATTAACATTTTGTACCCATTATATGTTTAGGTGGGGATATTAAATTTGGCTCAGACTTAGGTGATCATTTATTTGTCTTAAACATGACTAGAGGTATGTACTCTTCCCTATTTTTAACTGGACATTTATATGACTAAAATTTCCCATAATGAGGCATCTTTTGATATACTTGCTCTTGTTTCACTTTGACATATCCGATTCTCTTGGAATATTATTTACAGGTGGAACTGGGTCCAATGACCCCAATCTTATTGTGCTTGTCTTATGACGCAAATGTCTAATGAATGATATATTTTGCCACTATTTTATGCATGGTAGATAATTTGACTAGCTAACTATCGTAGACGCTTATGCGTAACCATTAGGGTGTGCTTTTCTACCCTGGGTGTGCTTTTCTACCCTGGGTGTTCTTTTCTACCCTTATATATACAGAGGCGTGCTTTTCTGCCTATGGGTGTGCTTTTCTACCCAAAATATATATTTAGGTCAATGACTCAGTGGTGTCTTGACCCTACTATAGTTAATTTAGTCCAATATATCTACATGCAAATATTTATTTTAATATGATGATTAATGGTGGCAAGATCTGTTATTTATTGGAATATTCATACTGCCCCATTCTTTTGAAAATTCTTTCTCTTATTATTTCTCATTGAAACTTACCTAATTTTATGGCCCCTTTTGATGGGAGCATCTTGCTTACTTATGTACCAAACAATGCCCAGTTACACAATAATGTACATACTCAGTCTTACTGATTTGTCCTTTTATTTTATTTCCCAACCTGGGTGATGTTCCCTACACCCAAGTACAGATCAGCCCGTGGATAATCCTATTGGACGACAAGAGATCGTGGGCCCAGAGATTGGAGAAAACGTGCAATAGTAGATTGTGACTTCTGAGATGGCTAGGTTGCCTACTGCAATAGATCCATTTAATTATAGTCCTCTTTAATTTTTCCTAGTTACCATGAGAGCTATCTTTGAGCCTATTTTTGGATATGTAATAATTTAGTTTCCTTCCGCTGCTACAATTTTATCTGCTCTTGATGAACCATCTATTTTGAGAATAATGTTGGCACCCTATTATCTAATCATGGTGAATGGAACTATGGGTGGTGCTTGTGTATTTTCAATTTAATAGTAGGGAGTGGCCCCTATGGGACTCATTCCTTACATTTTCACTAAACCTCTAGCTAGAGAGAAATTTAATTTTATTAGATCTAAACTACTCATTATTGCTTCAGATGATATTGACATGTTATCTAGCTAGTTGCTTTTATCCTATATGTCTTGCTCATGCTTTACTCACCTTGCTTGCCTAAAATTGCTTAATTTTCTTGTTGACATGCTTAGTTTCACTTGTTTTTGGGCATTTCTCGAATTTTGGGGTTTTATCGCTAAGTAGTACCCAATGATGAGTGATATGTGCCTAAGTATGTTCAATATACATAATAGACTCAAAAAATGAATTTAATTAGCATTCATATGGCTAGAAATTGAGTTTGATGGTTTTAGGTCAGGTTGACCATCTATTGAGTTTCCCCCAAGACAAACTCGACCAATCCTTGGCCGAGATCTATTATGAAATGAACCTATCGGTCGAGTTTCCAACTCTCAGAACTCGACTGATCAGCGGGTTAAAGCCAACTTAAGTTGGGTTCGGCCGACTATTCTCCCTCTCAACTAGAGAATAACCGACTGATTCCCCTTCTTCTAGCCCTAATCTCTCTACCCAAACCCTTACCTTCCCTATCCTATCCCTTTCCTGACCTAGATAAGTTGCCCTAAACCTTCCCTTTTGCTCTTGGTTGGTGTTTGGACGGTTTTTGTGGCTTGCTTTGTGCGTTTCATCTACTCTTCTCCTTCTTTTCACCTCTATGGCTTCCCATAGAAGAAAGAGATCCTCCCCAAGCAATGCTCCTTTGTCTTCTTCATCTCCCCTCTTGATTCCCTTTGATGACACTTGTTTGTCTCAATAGAAGCTATAAATGGGTATAAGGAAGAAGGTATAAGGACCTTCTTCCTAGGAGTCCTTTCCCTTTTAGAGCTTTGTTTGAGCCTAGCCCTAGGCGTCAAGAGGTCATATACCATGTAGCTAAGTTGTTAGCCGTTCATCACCTCTCTGTCCTGGATGTCGAGCGTGACTGCTTTCATAATTCTATGACTAGCACAAAAGCAGTTCATGAATTCTATGCTAACTTGCATTGGAATTATGACACCCTTGTACCCCCGCCGAATACTCAAGTGATCCTGATTTCCATGATCGTCGGGAAGAGTTTTCAATTCTTCGAGGATATTTTAAATGTCTTCTTTTCTGGAGATAATGAGAATGACACTTGGCGCAAGGATTACAATGAGTATTTTGACCTTTTGGATCCTGAGGGTTTCTACAAGCAGAATGAGCTCACTCTTCCTAACATTCATCACTACTTGAAGAAACCCGACATTCCATACAAGAAGAAGAGCACCCTACCCTCCTCCTCCCTTGATCTCAGGAAGCGTATATTATCCCTAGTGATTAATTGCAACATCTATCCAAAGAAAAATCAAATGGATATTGTAGAGAACACTGCAGTTATAATGTACTGCATCCTTGAGACTATCAGAGTCAAATGGTCAAGATACATTCTCCACCATATGACCTATTTTGATTCTGGTAAGAACAATCGAGGCACCCATCCACCCTATCCAGCCCTAATTTGTGGTTTGTTTCAGTTTGCTATTGAGAAATCACTCTTTTCTAACTATCATTACAAGCTAGCCAGGAAAGGTGTAAGTATCAGTGAAACCACAATTCATAAGTCCATGCCTATTTTTTCCTCTACCACACCAGGTGATTCACCCTCAGTCTCTTCCTCTGCCTCTGCACCCCCTGCATCCTCTTTCCGAGCTCCACCTCCTCAGCCACCTCGACCTAGATATGCTTCATTTTGTGTATCTAATGAAACCCTTATGGGCTACATGATGCACCAACAAGCATACAACCTATAAGTCCATGAGCACCTGCACCATGATCTATGTTCAATCATGTCTAACATGAACATGTCCTGTGCACACCCCTATCCCACCTACTAGCCTTTCCCCGGTAGTGAGTATGCTTCTTATGCATATCATCATTACTACCCTACCCCGAGCCTTCCACTACTACTACTCCACGCTCTACTGCTGGTGGTTTTGCTGCCATGTACCTGCCATTGCCTGCTGGCCCCTTGGCCACCCTGCTTGCCAGTCTTGGTGATTCTGCTCCATCCTTCCCTCAGGCCAATGAGCTCTATGATCTTGGTATGGCTTGGGATGAGCAGAATGCTCATTGGCTCGGTCATGGTTTTGGTCCTCCAGTAGACGAGGAGATGCCTGACCAAGATGATGCTGAGACTTCCGCTACTGATGATGATGATGGTGATGGTGAGGATGCCTCTGATGATGGTGATGACTCTGGTGGTGATTCTGGTGATGAAGCCACTACTGTTGATGCACTTTCACATGGAGATGAGGACTACGATCCTAGAGATAATAATGACAATGATGTGGACATAGATAGTCTAGATGTCTCATTTGTTTCTTAGTTTTTAGTCTAGTTTGCTGAATATATACATCTTTCTAGGCTATTTTGTATTAGAAACATCTGGGCACATTATCTGAGATGTACTATTTTTATCTTCAGTTTTCATCACTTATTGTTTGTAGCTACTTTTATGAGAACATGCTTCTGAGTTGTAATTTATGATATGTGCACTCTTTCACTTTGCTCTATTATATATTTTGTGTTGGTGCCATCTTTCACCATATTTTGATTATGACTGCGATTGTGTGTTTCTTTTGCCTCTGGTTGACATATGATATGAGATTGCATGTATGGTTATTTGCTTGATTGTGTTTGGAGAAGACCTTATTATATGCTCTTCTACCCCGCTTACTTTTTGATGATGTCAAAAGGGGGAGAGAACTTCAAAGTCTTGAAACTAAATCATATTACTACTCTTTTTCATGCTGCTGTTGATTGCTTATGAGATCCTTTTCTTGTTCATTTTACATGTTTTATCGTGTGACTTGCAAAGGACCATATAGTACTTGTATGTTATAATTGATTTGTGTAGATAGACTAACTATGCAGGTTAGAGTAAGCATAGATTGAAGGGGAGTAATTCACATTGTTCACATATTGAATCCCCCTAATTCATAAGGTAAAGGTATAATTTCTATATCCTTTTTAATATGTTTGAGGAATGGTTTGTCATTGTCAAAAAGGGGGAGAATGTTGACCTAGAGGTTATACATTGTCCATATTTTGATAATGACTTAACCATTCCATTCATATGTATCTAATATATGTATTCAAGATTGATTTCAGGTCTTAGATACATGAAAAGGATCAAATTGCTCAAGCCCTAATTTGCTCAAGTTCAAGTCAAAAGCTATACAAGTGTATTTTTTTGGAAATCTATGTAAATGACCTTAGAAGATTTTTGTAATCACTTGTATTGATGATATGGCTTGTAACTAAGATGAGAAAATTGATTCAGACACTTTGCACCAAGTTTTAATCACTTTTGATGCACTTTAGAAAATCGATCACATGTTGTTGATCGGTCAAGTTACAATCTCGACTGATCCATTGGATCCATTTTCTGGAGAGTGCATCGGTCAAGTTGTGCATTCACAGAACTCGACCGATGGGGTTACTGACCAAACACAACTTTCATTGGTCGGTCAAGTTTCCTCAGGACAAACTCAACCGATGGTTTGAAAATTGGATTTGGCTTTTACCCAATCGATCGAGTTACCTTTATTGAAACTCGACCAAATGCACTGTATGGAAATTGTAGAAAAAGTGATTGTGACCATTGGTGACTTATTTGGGCGAAAATAGATCCGTTTCCTTGGAAAAAAATGACTATAATTCGACCCTAAGTGTTCCCCAACTCAAAGGGGCACCCCCAGCTATAAATAGGACCACTTGGAGTTCATTCCAAGGTTGCTTATTCCATATATGCTTGGTTCTTGCTTAGTTGAGAGTATTGCACACCTTTGAGCCCCTTTATCTCTCTACCTTCAAGTCAAATTTGTGAGTATGAGTGAGTTAGGATCTGTTGTAAGGGAGCTACCTCTTGTATCCATGTAAATCTCCCCATCTCCATCTTCCTACCCCCTTTCCTATTGAAGAAAAGGTTGAAGATCTTCTCTGAGTGAAGGAGAAGGAGTTGTTGTTCTTCGAGGTTGAAGAAGGCATGGTGTTCCAGATCTCCAAGTGAAGGAGATAGGCAAGGCGGACACTCAAGAAGGATAGGTAATCCCTGGAAGGCCAAAGACTTGAACATGGAGTGGGTAAGTCCTTATTGAAGGCTGAAACTCCCTGGTTCAAGTGGGTAAGTTCCTTCAGTAGGTTGAAGATCCTTGCTTGAGGTATTAAGTCCTTGGACGAATGTGGTTTTGTCTTGTAATCTTATGAATGAATATAAGAGCATCAAGATTGCAAAGTCCTAGAGCCTAACCACCTCTAGGTAGTGGACTGACTCACTTCTAGTTTGAAGCGTGGAACCACTCTAAACCACTTTGTCCAAGTGTATGTTCTTCCTTGTCTCTCACCCTTGCTATGCATGTTAGTTAGGATCTCAAATTGGCTGAATGTTTAGGTTTCTGTACTTAATATAATCTGGTGGTCTAATTCGTCTTGTGAGATTTGTGAAGCTCTATTCACCCCCCTCTAGAGTCCTTGATCCAATAGGTTGAACATCGAGAGGATGATGATTCCATGCCTCGAGTTCATTTTGGATATCAGAGACAAAGGAATTAGACAATCACTCAAACACCTAACATAGATCATAGGTTGAAGTTGTTCTTCAACTTTCCTGATTATTTGGGTAGCAATGATGTGTGACTAGGCACCATTCTTTGCTTGTGATGTCATAAATCAGTTATGGACATTCACTGCCAACATAACGTGGAACCTATGGGGTTGCACACATACGATACACCTAGAAGAGGAGTTTAATCATCAATGATACTAAATTGATTGCTAAAGTGTTTAGGTATTCAATTTAAACAACAATGGTTAAAAATTGATTGACTGGATAGTTGAACTAACTAGTTCACGTGTTGAACCAATCATTTCAGTGTGTCAGGTTAATCGAACCAAGTTTGGAAATTCTGGACAGTGAACCGACCGGTTCTATAAGTGAACCGATCAGCTCAGGTCCATGAATCAACTGGCTCAGGTTGTGAACTGAGCAATTGGTGGATCAATTCGATTGATTCAAGGATTTGTGTTGATGGCATGTTGTGCATTAAATTGTATATTAATTTCCAATACAATTGTGATTGGGAAACATGATGAAATGACCTTGTCACATGGTGAACTGATCAACTCACATGCCAACTAACTTGTAACGTCCTTGGATTTTCACCTTCTCAAAACCCCATGGAGATGAGAAGACAAAATCTAAAAACGTTAGAAATTACATCAGAGAGCGATGTGGAAGCAATATGTGCATACATGAACATTGAAATTTAATGCATACACCATAACAATCTCAACATTCAACATGTATATATATTACATATTGACTTATTACAACATGAAAGACAATTACGTATTGAAAGGATATTTTACATAAGTCTGAACATGTATGCTAGGATCTTAACACAATAGGTAAACATGTACAAATGCTCACATCTTGTTCTTTTATCCCATGTTATCTCTGAACCTAAAACATATGTGAAACAACTAATCAACACACAAGGTGTCGAGTATATGGGTAGAAAGATACATATATTTATGGTTTTCATAATTTGGAAAGAATTGCAGAAAGAAAAAAAGAAAATCATAGAAAACATTTCTTGATTAAGCGAAATACACCAATTTTATTCATTTTTCTAGATGAGTTGCATTACTAAGGTGGACTAGTACCAAAACATATATATTGAGCCCATCCCCGTGTACCAAGTACTCTAGGGAAACTCCCCGTACACCGTGTGCTCTAGGGAGGTGTACTAGACAACATTAATCCATTCCCTTATAAGGGGGATAATGAACACCTTAAATAACTACAAAGAATCTACTCATCATTTATGTTTGCAAGTGATAAAACATCGAGTACTATAAAATGCTACTACATCTAATATTTGCAAATAGAAGAGAGCATACATACATATAATGATTGCAACTAAGAAAACCATAGTCATATACTTAAATAAAACCACGTACTTGAGTTTAGAGATTCCTATTTATATTCTGGATCATCTACATATCTGGTCATCACCTTTTTTGAAAATCATCATCCCTTGGATTATCCGTCCTAAGTCTAGGATGCGTTCAAGGCACTCCTCTCTAAGCTTAGAAAGACGGATCTTGCTCTTCTTAGTCTGGGGTCTAGCCAACCCGGTCTGGCCTACCCCGAGACTCATCCACTCATAAGTTGTGGCTCACCAGTCCATCCTCCCCCTTCTTTCATCACGATCTCCACATCGTGCGAATGAGAGAGTGTGTGCTTCCCTCGCTGCTCCTGGTTGAGTCCATGTCACCATGTCCTGCTCCGGTGAGAATAAGAGCACGAGCCTCTGCCTCCTATCCTCCATGCACTACCATGGATAGGGGTTATGGTGACTGATCAGTGGCCTAAAATTCATCTTCATCATCAAGGGATCACCTAGCATCTTCTCCACCGATTCTCAAGCTTCTGTAGGTACCACTCCCTGTGTTGTGACCGCTCTTGGGTTTCCTGTTCCCAGCACTTCTGTGGTATTAGATGCGATGGGCAATCCTAAGTAGCATTCTCCTTGAAGGAACTTCTCCGTCGTGAGCTCAAGGTCTGACGCGAAGAACTTCACCCTATCTTCTGACATACTGGGAGCATCTCTGATCCTCATGGAGGAATGAGGGGATCGACTGTCGGCTGCTGACCCCACTTCTACCTGAGGATCACGGCCAAGATGGAGCCATACCAAGGAAATATATAACTCACATACTCCAGCAGTCACTTGGACAACACGACTGAGTATGGTGGTGTTGGAAGAGGTTTCTTCCTCTGGTCGGGGGCTTGAAGGTGATGTTTGGCGACAGGGGAGAAATCAGAGATGATGGTGCGTGTGTTGCTCCACACCACGGTAGGGCCTGCACTCTGAGTTGTAGGCTTATCTTCCTATGTTCGTGGGCCCTGGCAACATCTACAACAAGCTAAGGGATGAGCCTGATGGCACATGGTCCTTGTGGGTTGCTCGACTGGTCGAGGTACATAGCACCCAAGCAGATTTGGTGAGGGGAAAAAGGAGATGGAGGGTGCAACTATGGGGAGGCGAATGATTCCAGTGAGTGAAGTGTGTGAATGAGGATTTTGTGGAGATCATGATATGTGAGAAAATATCATGTGATTTCCCTACCTACATTAGATCTCAGTGATACCTCAACCAAATTCGATTCCTCTATCATGTAAACTCGCATCCAACAGATTTTTGAGACCAAAACCCTACTATTCGTTCATGTAAATAAATTCTCCAAACAAACTGATAATAATTGTATAAGCCTAAAATCCAAATCAATGAATCATCAATTCTTGTCCAAACAAGTTTACCTTGCATACTTTGATCACATCACACCTCAAGGCTCATCATTAAATAATTTGAGTCCATTTATGCTTCAATTGACACTTCACTTCATGAATACTCAACATTAACTAATAATACATGTTAAGCATATATGTGTCCATAGAAGTCCCTAACAAAAGTATGTATTCTATAATGGAATTGTGGTCATATATGTGGGTCAAAGGTATCCATCTTTGGATAAATTTCATCTCAAATTGGAATTTACCAATTAAGAAAAGTCATGAACTTCAATTACTATATTAGGTACGAAAACCCTAAAAGCAAGGTCATCACATAACTAGTTCACTGGTGAACCGATTGTTTCACCTGTCACAGGTTGCAAAATGTCATGAGATTCTGGTCCCTACCACTCCCACACTGACTAAGAACCCTGACCTTAACCCTCCTATAAATAGAGGGGTATTGGGGGCTTCCCAAAGACATAACTCAATTGCATCTGACAATTGTTGTCCTCTATGGTTGTGGTAACCAATAGAGAGCTCAAGTAAGTCCTTCCCAATAAAGGGAGGGATAGCAAGGGAGAACAATTGTGGGATAGAAAGTTGGTGACTAGTACACCAACAGGAGGGAGAAATCCTTCTAGTCTGTTCTACTAGAATGAGTGGAGTCAGGCGGTCCATGTGGACTTTCATAGAGGCATGGAGGTTGTTGTCTACCACTAGGAGGACAATGTTAGCCTGCTATCCATGGTGAGACTAGGAGCTGCTGTAGACACCATCCCTGTGCAACCAAGAAAGATGTACTACTACAATGAGGAATAGTCATTGGACTTCCTCTAGGACCAGGTATGAACTCGTTTAACCATCTTTTCCATTACATATTTGTTGACGCGATCTTGTTGTTATGGGGAATATGGATAGATAAATTCTATTTTCTCTTCCTACTCTATGCGCATATTTCCTAACAAAATAAAATTGGAAGTTATCAGCATGAAGGCCGGTATTTGCATATAAACCGAGATTTGAGCCATATAAGGGAAAAAGACATCAAATACATCAAGTATTCCAATAGAAGAGGAAAGTATTGTCTAAGTGGATAGAAAAAGAATATGAATTGCAATAAGATGACAATCAATAAAAATAGTTGTACTTTCCATTAAAACAAATATATGATGTGCCACAAAAGCACACATAAAGAATGTAGGGCACGTAACCCATAAACAACATTAATAAACCCGCATGCATGTGAGATAGACATAGCACAAGTGAAATATAAATAAAATGGCAACTAAGGATCATAACCCTAAATTTTATAGAGTAAGGCACATAATTAAACTCCCAAATATATATAAAGTGGGCATAAAACCCAAGTATGGGGCACACTATTAACCTCCATCCCAAAATAACATGAACACGTAACCCAGGGTATGGGGCGCATAACCTCCAACCCAAAAATAAAGGGCACATAACCCTACAAAAAACTAAGTATTTATACAACTCTAGGGCTACTAAATCACAAAGCATGCAAAATGTAGAGTCAAGTAAAAGTTCAGTCATAGAATTAATGAGGTTGCCATCACATAAATGAACAATATAAACCATACACCACAGAAGTGGGAAAAATAGTTCATGTCCACAATTAGGGTTTTCACATGGAATAAAAGTACAATTTAGAGTCAAAAAGAATTTCTAACAAAGTAAGATGATCACAAGATCAAAATCAACATAAAATCTTTTACATGACATAAATTCTCAAAAGAGAGAGAAGTTGTTTAGGCTAATTTTGTCCATAGGAAAAAGAGAGAGACAAAAAAGTGGGTGATTGCTCAATGTAGAATAATAGGGAATGCAACATACCTCAAGATATTTTTCAACTTGTCAAATCCCAAACCTTACATCCAAGTCTGGGTTCTAAGGTTTGTAACACTGGCAGTTGAGAAAAGATCACCATGAGATTACAAGTCTTTGGCGGCTCATCCAAGGGACTCGAATAGGAGGATAAGGGAGAAGATTAGGAGTCTTATACTATTGTCAAGTGATTTCTATGTGTGTGAAGTCCATGAAGAGGGGTCTACATATATAGAACTATTAGTCTTGGGTAGCAAGAAACTTATATATTTATGTTTATTAGGGAAAATATGTAACGTTTATTGTAAAAGGAGAAAACTTAAGCATTCTTTAACAAAGGAAAGGAAAGAATAAACATAAAAAGGTCATTTCATTTTCATTCCATTTATTTTTGTCTATGTTTTATCATATATTCATCCCTTTTTAACAACTTGATCACAAAAACATTGACTACTACATTTACAATAAAGAGACTTCTAAACATCTCATTGTGTTCTTACTTACTCAATGTAAACGTGTATGATAATTTAATGTAGAATGTATAAAATATACATATCGAATTCCTTTTCTATTCTTACATTTATGAACCTTTTATATATACTAATTCATCTATTATGAAATAATTTTCTCAAAATGTTTCTCTTCTCATTTTAGAGTCATATAAAACATGTATACCGATTTTATTCTAACAAAGACATCCATTAAATTTATATTTAGTTAGATCCAAATTTCTAAATTTGAGGCAACCATATATATTGCTAATATATTTTATACTAATTATTGCAGAGTAGATAGGTGCTAATAATTTTTTTTATCCAAAACAATTATTATAGAAACATGAATTTCAAATTGAAAGGGTGAAAATATTATCTATCAAACCATTTTCCACTTTCTCCTTGTTGTTAACAATTTTAGGAGGTAATAAGGATATTTAATAAGGAAATCATTTGGTCAAGATAATTATTATTTCTTATTTGCATTAAGTAATTGATTATATAAATGTGGTAATGTTTATTTGTTTCCAAACAAATATATAATTGAGTTAAAATATTTGTTTCCTTTATGATATGATAATGTGATTGTTTTCATTTATTTATTGCTCTCAAACATTAAGGAGAGAGAATTACTTATTTAAATTTTGGTGTAATTTATTAAATATCTTATGCATTCCATAATGTTGTAATTACCACGTTCACATTGTATTTGGAAAGTAAATACATTTTAAGATTTTCCATGATGATAAATTTTCCGTAGCCATGCATGCACAACATTGTTTCCCTTCTATGTTCTACCACAATTTTATTTATTACATCTCCACCTAAATTATGTACATATAATCCATACAAGTTAGTTTATTCTATTTATTTAATATATTATATTTTTAATAATTAATTCAGTATTTTGGTCTTATCTTACATTTTATTTTCTTAACAAAATTAGGATAGTTATGATTGTTCAAATATAGTGAAATTTGGCACCCAAGAAAACTGGGATCTATAAAATATGATTTTGGAATCATATTTCACTCCTAGGACTTCTTTTTATTAGTTCTAGTACAATTTGGATTTAGGGTCATAACCACTATATCTTTATTGTAATGTTTCAATATCATTATCAACATTCATTTTATTGAATCATATTATATTCAATTCGTTTCCAAAATAATTTCCTTATATTGTTATGAATGAATTTCCATAATTTACTTATCTAACAAATTTATTCCATTATGTCATTATTTATTTTAGATGATAACACATTATTTATATTTATGGCTATGGAAGCAACAACTATTATCCCAAAGCACATTATACCTCTTACTAAACATATTTTTGCCTTTATTTACATTTTAATTAGAAAAAAGGAACATACGTGACATGCTTAATTAATTTACTTACATATTAACACATAACCAAGTTATTATGTTAATATGAGTGTATTGATATGTGACATGGATTATAGAACTTTATATCACTTAATATGCTATATCTATTTTCAAGCCTAATTATGTAATCTGATACCATTGAGTTATTTTGTTGTATGCATTAACAATATTCATTAAGGCATAACTTTCACCTTGTTTGGTCAAATCTAAGGAACTGAGCTTAGTAACCTCCTAATCATGGAATAGAATAAGATCCTAGATTTCAGTTTATTACAATTTCTCTGTGGGGGAATGTGTTCTTGATGTACGACCTTGACCACATGGTTTGCAACTTTCCTGGAAATATTCAAAGGTGGCATTTGTGACGACTAGATCTCCCACTTGGAAATGTTTCCTTATCAAGTGGCCATTATGCCACATTTGATGCAGTCTTTGTAAATGTGGCAGTTCACATATGCATTTTGTGTAAGTTCATCTAGTTATTATAGTTGTAGTTTTTGATTGCAGCTATATACTTTGAGATTGAAGTTGAGCTACTTGATCGCCCACGAAGCCTAATGCTCAAGATACACTTGAAAATGATAGGACTTCTCATAAATAATTCCAATATTGTGGTGGCATGAGGAGTCTTCCATGCAGTCCTATAATACTATAATACATCGTTCATCTTATTGGATCAATCCTTTCACATCTAACAACAACGTTTCTATGGATAGTAGGGGGTAGAAACATGGTGGTGGACACTATAAATTTAGAGAAGTGCCTCAAAGTTGTGCTTTAAGAAATAGGAGCCCCATCATATGTGACAGGGTGAGGAATACGAAGCATGCAAATATTATGTCTTTAAATAACTCGATTACTGGTTTGGAGTCACTCGAGACGATATGAATTTCCTTCAACCACTTAGATACTTATTTGAATGCGATTTGGATGTAAGATAATTCAGATAGTGTGGGAAATTGACCCTTGTATTCCACTCCCCACACGTCAAAAATCTTTACCTCCTACTAGAGTTGCATGGGCATTTCATCCCTCTTGGAAATGTTCTTGATTCTTTGATATTGATATAAAGACTTGACATAATTATTAGAATCTAGGAGGATGGAAGTCCAATAGATCTACATTGAAGAACCTTGACAATAGTCTTATTGGAGCTCATCTGGCCACCAGTTGGGTCTGAATGACATTACTCTAGGATGAGAGGCACTTCTTCCTCAAACTTGCACCAACATTAGAGCCCATGTAAGAAAAACATGAAGATATGGGGTTAATTATAGTAGTAGTGGTGTGTATCAAGTGTGAACCTCTCCTTTACATTTCCTATGAATTTCAGATGTAGAGATCTGATATACATTGAATTGACAAAGTATGCTTATCATGGACTGAACACACTATTAGATGCTTTGCACATCTTCATAAGAGGATCATCTAGGAGAGCATAATTGATAGGACCGATATCCATATCTTCAATAGTTCACCTAATAAAGTGAAAATTGACCACAAAATTTTTCCTCTTCTTCTATGTAATCTCCAACTTGAATTCTTGCAACAATACAATCCATTTGATCAACTCGCGCTTCACATCATTCTTTGAAAGCAAGTATTTGATGGAATCATGATCTTTACACACTATCACATATGACCCCTTAGACAGGGGCAATTTTTTCTTCAAAATGTAGACATTGTCTAGATGATCTCAATCTATGGTGGGCATATTCCTCTATCTATCATCTAGTATCTTACTAGTATAGTTTTGTCATGGGTCTTCTTATCTATGTGCTACCCCAAATATATGCCAACTACATAGTCACTAGCATCACACCTAATTTCAAATGATAATGACCAATTGGGGGCTCATATAATAGAATTAGAAACAAGTGCCTCCTTCAATGTGTGAAAGAATTCATACATTCTATAACATCCCATGATTTGAGGCCTTGGATAACATGATCTTAAAAGGAATGATTGGACTACCCATATCACCAATGTGTACCTCCTTTTCTGGGAGCCCGTGACTAAAGGACTCCATAGTTAAGCGCGATCAACTTGGAGTAGTACTAAGATGGGTGACCAGTCGGGAAGTTGACCCCAACTTGCGTGTGAGTGAGGACAAAGTACGCAGTTAAGGCTAGTGGTGGTCTGTGGGGCCAGTCGTCATTCCTGAAACTCTACTGGAGCCTGGGGAAGTGGGCCTTGGCATTACAAGTGGTATCAGAGCCATAACCCCTCTAGTAGGTGGGGCCTACATGGGCATGTGGCATGCCTGTCTTGAGCCATGCAGTCTAGGCATGTTGGAAAGGGTTGTCCATGGTTTATGCAACCACCCTTGCACTGGTATTTCGTGATCGGGAGTGCCCATGGGCCATTCTGGGTCTACACTGAAATGGGGAAGTATTATGAGGCCATATAGTTGAGCCTTGATGAGGACGTCAAGAGTCTAAGTGGGGGAGATTGGATAACATGATCTTAAAAGGAATGATTGGACTACCCATATCACTAAGGTGCACCTCATTTTCTGGGAGCCCGTCACTAAAGAACTCCATAGTTAAGCATGCTCAACTTGGAGTAGTACTAGGATGGGTGACCAGTCAGGAAGTTGACCCCGACTTGCGCGTGAGTGAGGACAAAACATGTAGTTAAGGCTAGTGATGGTCTGTGGGGCCATTCATCATTCCTAAAACTCTACTGGAGCCTAGGGAAGTAGGCCCAGACATTACACATTCATAATAAATAGTGAAATTAGCATCTCCAAAAGAAGTATGGTGAGAGGTTTGGTTAACTTTTTGAAATCACATATGAACCTCTTATAGAAGCTAGTGTGGCCTGGAAATTCCCTAACTTACTGAGAAGTAGATAGAGGCACCAACCTGAATATCACTTCAATCTTAGACTTGTTAACCTCAATACATTTAGAGCTAACAAGGTGTCCCATGTCTATACCCTCGTTCACCATGAAGTGACATTTCCTTAGTTGAACACCAAATGTGCTTCTTCACAACATTCAAGAACAAGGGACAAGTTATTCAAGCATGCCTCAAATGAATCTATATAGATGGAAAAGTCTTCCATGAAGACCTTGATAGTGGTTTATGTGTATTTGACATAGATAGTAGACATGCAATGCTGAAATGTTGTTGGTACGCAACATAGCTTGAATGGTATTATGTGAAGGTGTATGCCCGAAATAAATATGTGAAAGTACCCTTTTCTTAATCACTGAGACAGATGGGAATTTGATAAAACTTGAATGAACATACAAATAATAGAAGAACTCCTAGTGTACAATCTTATTTAGGACCTGATCCAAAAGCAAAAATGGGAGAGGATCCCTCCTAGTAGCCTTGTTGAGATTCTTGTAGTCTATACACACATGCCACCTTGAAACAGACTAGTATAGATAAGGTAATTTTTCTCATTCATCACTGGATAGTGTCTTTCTTCGACACAACCTAAATAGGGCACATCCATGGTGAGTCCAAAATTGGATAAATAATTCATGCCACCAATAGCTTGATCACTTCTTTGAGAATGATCTCCTTCATGTTTAGATTTCACCAATGTTTATGCTCTATGGAGGGTTTGTAGTTGTCAATCATGTTTATCATGTGCATGAAAAGTGTTTGACATACTTCAATCCTTCTGGAAAAGGCTCATCTTTGATACTATAGGTGCCTTGACCTCTTCTTCTACAATACATATAAATTTTTGCTCTTCCAACTTTGCCTCACAATCTTTTTTATGCTATACATAAGTAAAAGAAACTAATCTACATGTGCATCATATAAATCATAGGATACTTAATCAATAAGAAAAATGTTGAGGTCTATAGATGAGAGGATATCCCTCCTCTTGATGCCTACTTGTGTAGCCACGCCATCCTAACCTACAAAAGTAACTGTCTAAGAAGCCATAGATATCCCAAATATCTCATCTTTAGAGATCACAACCAAGGGTGATCTGGGTAAGTGTCGACACACATAGATCTTTCTCTTATCACTAATACCTGACTAGAAGAACAGTTCATCATGGATCAATAGAGAAGCATCATCAAAGGTTGGTCTCTTATCCTATAGTTCTAGTTTACATAATCAACAATTTTAGACAACAATATCAATGTTAAAGGTAATTAGCACAATTAATTTTGTAATGGATATTATCTCTTCTAGGGACTGTGTATGTATATGCATCCATACACTACTACTAGTAAGAAAAATCCTATAATATTCAAGTCCTAATTATCTTTCTTGATATCTTAAGCACCTGATTACTATCCAACTTCCTTTAAAACCAAAACCTCCTATGTGGTGAATCTAAAATTGTAGACACTGAGTTATCCCCCAATATGGTGTTGACTTCCCAGCCAATAGCCCAAGAAAGTTATGCCCATAGATCCAATAATGTGATGATTGACATAGCATATACCATAAAGGATTTGATTAATACTTATAGAGGCAAGCTTCCAATTCATTATGTTTCACTCAATAATGAGATAATGAGGAAATATAATGAATGTGTAGAGAATAATAGTACTCAATGACGTATGTATTCAAGTATTAGCCTTGGGGAAATGAGATCATACATATGTGAAGAGTAAATATAAATATTCTCATTATGTCCTTGATCATTTATTATTGTGGAAGGTTGATAGACAACAATTATACATAAGATTAGAGTGTGGGTTGGTTGATGATGGAATCTAATTAGTCATGATATGGAAATATCAAGCCAAAACACAAATACAAGTTTGTGAATAGTGCCTGGAGAGTGACACATGGAAACCATCATTGGTGGTCATAGTCATCTTTCGTAGTGAAGGTGGTTATTGTGATTCTTATACTTAAAATCACTACACTCATCACATGTCGTTGGGTATGCTTTGAAATCATCAAACACAGTCCTGAAACACGATTTGTTATTAAGGTGATGATTGGGTGACTTTGACACATGGGGATAGACTTTGAGTAATAGATATGGGATTTGTCCCTCCTACTAGAGTATGGTATCGTGGCCACTTGATAAGCGAGACTGAGAAATGCATGTGTATGCACATGTGAATCAATATATGATAGTAAGGTCACATTATCTCAGATAGTCTGCTCTTTGTTTAAGGAACATGGCTTGGACGTTGAGAGGATGATGATTCCATGCCTTGAGTTCATCCTGAATATCCGTGATAAAGGAATTATACAATCACTACAACACCTTACACATATTGTAGGTTGAAGTTGTTCTCCAACTTTCCATTCACTTGGGTAGCACTGATGTGTGACTAGGCACCACTCTCTACTTGTGATATCATTAGTTAGTCATGGACATTCACTGCCAACGTGATATGAGACCTATAGGGTCACACACAAATGAACTCATCTAGAAGAGGGGTTTATCTTGAATGATGATTGGATTGATTTGTACAGTGTTTAGGTACTCGATTCATACAAAAAATTAGATGACCGTGGCGTCTGTACTGCCAGACGACCGTATCACCAAGTGAGACGAATGTTTGGGGCACCATACGACTAGATCAAGAGTTGAGACAGCCGTTTGGGACTTGAGGCTGATGAGAAATTAAATTGGCTAAAGTTATGCTATGGAAAGATCAGCTGAATCGATAGGTTCAGATCGAATCAGTAGATGACCATCTGGGTGAGTGGGATGGGTGTCTCATATGGGTGAGACGGCTCATTTGGGGCCAAACGAAGGTTCTGGATGTTTCCCGAACTTGTTTGATTGCACAAAACTTATGGTGCAAGGAATTAATATGTGATATTAATTCTAATCAAATTGCCAAATTCGTATGTGATTGGGAAACTGCCAGATGACTATTTGGAGTGTCATAGGTTGTAGAAACTCAAGATCTTCCAGTCCCTTTCACTCCCACATAGATCCTGTAGAGACTTGGAACCTTGACCCTAACCCCGCCTGCATCTTGAGGGGTACTGGGGGCTTCCCAGAGTGCAACAACATCAACAGAGAATCAGTTGCTCTGACAATTGTTTTCCTCTCTAGTTGTGGTAACCAAGAGAGCCCAATCAAGTCCTACCCGACTAGGGAGGGATAGCTATGGAAGAGAACAACTAAGTATCATTGTTGTGTAAGAGTAAGTTGGTGACTAGTATGCCAATGACAGGGACAACTCCTTCCTGTTTGTTCTAGTTGAACATCATGAGTTATAGTTGGTCTGTGTGGACTACTCTAGAGGCAGGAGTCCTTTGGCTGCTGATAGGATAGCAAAGTCATCATGCAGTCCATGGTGAGACCATAAGAGTTGCTATAAAAGCTATTCTGTTCGTTGTTCATGGTGAAAACTAGGAGCTGCATAGCCACCGTCCAAGAGCAACTTGTAGACAATTGCATTGAAGCAAGTTGTTGTCATTGGAATTACTCCAAAACTAGGTATAACTCATTAAACCATCCTTCCTATTTCATAGTAATTTACACAAACTTGCTGGTATGGGAATACAGATAGATAAGTTTTTTGTTTCCGTTGCTATACACTGTGCCCATATTTCCCAACAATGGTATCAGAGTCACACCAATTTACTATGTTTTAGGATAATTGATATAATCAACTTTGAGTTTAATTATTTATTTATTGCATATTATTTGGATATTTAAACTATCTCATATGCGTATCCGATCAAAGACCACATAATCCCAAACTTATATATATATATACATACATATATATATATATATACACACATATATATATATACATATATATATATATATATATATAGATATATATAGATACATACATACATACATACATACATACATACATACATATATATATGTAACATACATACACCCCCGCCCTCTCCTACCCTTAGGGTTCCCGGCGACTGCCTGGGCGATCCTGAGGAGGATCGGCGGCCATGACGGCGGCAGTGGATTCCACCACTCCCGTCTCAACCCATCCAACCCCAACCCCACCCCCCAACAACCCACCACCACCACCACCGAAGAACCAAACCATGGAAGCATCAGGAGAGAAGGTCACAGTAGCAGAAAAGAGAAGATCTTGGACGGATATTGTGAAGCGGACGCCGGCACAGGAGAAGGAGTGTTCGGGGCTACAGTTTCCGAAACCTACAAAGAAGGACGGCATGGTCATGGTGGATCTGGATGCGGAAGAATACGGACGGATGAAAGATGTCTGGGAGTTTGCTGTATCCATATATGTCATGGGTAAACGTCCTTTCTACCCCCATCTCCTAGCATGGATTCGGAGAGTCTAGAGGCCAAGAGGCGACTTCGACGTGATTTCAAAGGAGAAAGGATTCTTTGTAATCCGATTCTCTAACGCAGCCGACAAGAAAACCTGCCTCAATAGCGGACCGAGATGGTTTGATAGCCACTTGGTGGTGACAAAGCACTATAGCTATGGAGACTCCCTGGAGAAGACGGACGTGGCTTCTATCCCTATCTGGATTCGCATCCCATCTAATGGAAAGATGTGGATAGAGAAGGCGGCGGGCACGGTAGCATCAGGAGTTGGCAAAGTGTTGCATGTTCAGACAAGGGCGACAGAAACGGAAGGCACCGATGAAGCAAGAGTGCTGGTGGAAGTCGAAGCAGAAGAGGAAAACCCTGATAAAGTCTGGGTGAATGTTCCGGGAAAGGAAGCTATCCCTTTCAACATCAAATATGAATATATCCCAAAGAAGTGCTCTGGTTGCTGCGTTTTTGGACATAGCAATGAGGAATGTCCTCAGATGAAGGGCTCGGATTCGAAGAAGGAGGATGAAGGATTCCAAGTACCAAAGAAAACTTGGCGAGCAAAGCAAGTTATTCCCAAGGAAGTTGCAGGCACGTCAGGGGAGAAGGAGGAAGGTGAGGTGGATGCAAATTCCTTTCACACCCTAAGTGAGACGGAGGAGGAAATCAATAGTATTCTTGAAAATGAGAAGATTACTGAACCTCAACAGAGGGACAAAGGGAAGGATCGAGCAAAGGAGAGGGAGAAGGAATCGTCTGCAGAGAAAGAAAGGGTGTCGGGAAGGCGCACCAGGAATAAACGTTAACTCTCCATGTCTGTGCTCACGTGGAATGTCAAGGGCATCTGCGACCCGGGCAAGAGACGTGAGGTGAGGAACTGGATCAAGTCCAGTGGGGTATCAATGGCGGCTATCTTAGAAACCAAAATCAAGAGAGTGAATGTCAATTGCGCAGCATCGATCTATCCAGGAGGATGGAAACACATCACCAATCACGAAGCAGTTGATCTAGGTAGGGTGTGCCTAGGATGGAATCCGAACGTGTGGGAGGTGGAGGTGAAGATCATGAAGGACCAAATCATCTCGGCTATCTGCACGAACAGAGGGGGGCTGAAGATTTTGTTCTCGGCAGTGTATGCACACAATCTGCACTCACAAAGGCAAGCTCTGTGGAAGGAGCTCCTCGCGCAGTCGAAGGAGTACGATCTACCATGGCTGATCATGGGGGATTTTAATAATGTTCGGTTGCAGGAAGAGAAGAGGGGAGGAAGGTTAGTCCCTGAAGTGGTCCTAAAGTCGTTCAATCACCTAATTAATGAGGCAGATCTTTGTGAATTGCCCATGCAAGGAACGGATATCTTCACTTGGAATAATGAAGGCAAACCTGGGAAGAGGATAGCGTCTAAACTAGACAGAGCGCTGGTTAACACCAATTGGCTGGATTTGTTCGGTAATACCTGCATTAGAGCTATGTCAGCAGACATCAGTGATCACACACCTTTAATGATGCAAGTCAGGGAGAAGGGCAGGAGCAATAGACCGTTTAGGTTTATTAATTTCTGGACGAGTTGGAGTGGGTACAAAGACATCATCACACAAAGCTGGATGGAACCTATGGAGGGGAATCCGATTTTTGTGTTCGCCAATAAGTTGAAGAGGCTTAAAATAGCCTTGAAGAGGTGGTCGAAAGATCATGTGAACATCCCCAAGCTGATTGAATCAAACAAGAAGGAGCTGAAGGTGGTCAGAAATTATTTGCTCAGTGATCCGCTAAATACAGAGCTTATAGAGGAAGAGCTGAAGTTGAAGCAGATCCTTGATGACCTGAAGAAGGCTGAGGAAAGCTTCCTATGGCAGAGGAGTCGGCAGAAATGGATTCAAGATGGTGACCGTAATACAAAGATCTATCACAATGCAATCAAGCATAGGGAGGCACTCAACACAATTGCGGAGCTGGTGGACGGAGAAGGAAGAATCCTCAACACGCAGGAAGACCTGGGAAGAGAAGCAGCTGGGTTCTATGAGAAGTTATATAACAAGAACTACAATGACATGGAGAATCTGAGGATGGAATTGGAGGGTATCAAGTGGAGGTATAAACTAACAAATACTCATAATAATATCCTTTGCAGACAAACTAATGAAGAAGAAATCAAAAAAGCTTTATGGAGCATTGGCACTGACAAATCGCCAGGCCCGGATGGCTTCAACTCACACTTCTACAGGGAAGCATGGGAGATAATCAAAGAAGATCTATGTAAATCAGTGAGTTGGTTCATGGAAGGAGGATGCCTTTTGCGTCTGGTGAATCATGTGTTCCTGGTTTTGATTCCCAAGAAGAAGACTACAGCTTCAATGGCAGATTTCCGACCGATAGCTTGCTGTAATGTCCAATACAAGGTGATAGCGAAGCTGCTAGCTGAAAGGTTGAAGATGGTGCTTCCACTGATAGTGTCGGAGAATCAAGGGGCCTTCATAACAAACCGAAGTATAAGCGATTGTGCTTTGCTAGCGGGGGAGTTCTTGCTCGACTTTAATGTTATGCGAGGACACAAGAAAGCATGTCTGAAATTGGATGTCTCGAAGGCGTATGACAGCGTTAATTGGGCATCTTTATGGTGGATAATGGCAGAACTGGGTTTCCAGGAGAGGTGGATCAATCTGATGAAACAATGTGTTACTACTACGAGCTTCTCGGTGCTGGTAAATGGGTCTCCATGTGGTTTCTTCAGAGGGAACAACGGATTGAGACAAGGCGATCCATTATCACCATTATTGTTCACCATAGTGATGGAATACTTCACCAGGTTATTGGATAAAGCGGAGGAAGAGAGGAGGATAGCTACCTACACCGTTCATGGCACAAAGGTGCTTAGTCACCTCATATTTGCAGACGATGTTCTAGTATTTGTCCAAGCAAGACAAAACCAAATGGTCCAACTGAAGCAAATTTTAAAGAAATTCGGAGACGACACTGGTCTGAGGACTAATCTGCAGAAGACGAAATTGTTCGTGTCAAAGAACTGTGAGCAGACCATAGGAGAACTGGAAGGTGCGATGGGGATCAGCATTAGTAGCCTTCCCACGAAGTACCTTGGCTTCCCTCTCGCTGGAGGGAACCTGAAGGTTTCAGACTTTGCGGAATGCTCAGATAAACTGATTGATATGATCAGTAGATGGCCAGTGACGAAGGCATCCATGGCGGGAAGGATCACTTTAACAAAAGCAGCTATTGAAGGCCTGCTCTCCTTTTGGGTTCAGCAAGGAGAGATCCCAGAAGCGGTGCTGGACAGAATGGAGAACACCATTTCAAATTTCGTCTGGGCCAGTTCAACTCACCCAATGAAATATAGTAGACTGGCTAGACCGAAGGATGAAGGTGGAGTAGGTCTAAAGTCCCCAAGGACGATCGCAGACTGGGGGACGGCGAGAAGAATTTTCAAGTACCTTATGGATGACACTCTATGGGCCAAATGGATGCGCAGTCGGTACCCGAAGGGTCTAGACTTCAAACCAAGAACAAGAGAAGGATACTCGAGAGTGATTAACAGAATGATGGAGGTTTGGCAGAGAATCAAATGTATTGCAGATGATAGATCAGAATGGACGCTGAAGGTGAAGAGGGAGAGGATATGGGAGCTCATCCAACAGAGAACAGGCCAACATATCTCTAAAGACATTTGGTTCAGCAATGGAATCCCGAAATGGGACATGTGTGTGTATAGAGCAGTTCATAATTCTCTTGCCACTCTAGACAGAGTAGCAAAATGGTACCCGGGCATAGAGGAAACCTGTTTGCTGTGTGACAGAGGGAAGGAGACGAAGGACCACATCTTCAGCTCGTGTGCCTACACAATGGAGGTGTGGAAGAAACTACGAAACAAGATGAACTTCAGACCTAAAAAGCTAGGTGAGGTGGAGAGGATGATCACTATTAGAGATTGGAATGAAAAGATATGCCTTGCAGCGCTCTACTTCCACATATGGAAGGAAAGGAATAGCAGGAAGCACACCTCGAAGAAGAAGGATGAAGAAGGCTTAGCTAGCAAAATTAGCAAAGTTCTATACAAAAGCATAAAATGTATAGATAGATAGCACATCTTTAGTTTGTTGTTTTGTAATGTAGTGGTAGGGACTACATTGTATCTTTGCCCCAAGAGCTATTTTGCTTGAGGGTGTCGGAATAAAGTTTACCCAATTCTGATATATATATGTATATGTATGTATATATATGTATATGTATATATGGGATTAAGAGAGAAAGATTTATATCCCCCTCTCCCATAACCCGTGGCGGATCCTACCTTTCCTCCCCTCAAATGTAACTTGAGGTTTCTCTTTACAATGTCATAGTTTAATATCAATAGGAGAGTTTCTTTTCTTGCAACGACGATGAAGATGATCATCGCAAGTTGAGACGACCAGTTCATGAGATGAGCCAACCGTCTAGAGGATCATGGAGGACAAAGTGCTGGAGGCTAGATGACCATCCGTGAGGACCAACCGATCATCCTAGAGGTGAGATGATCGGTTCAAGGGTTGAACTGATCTATCCAAATTGGCAAGCACATATCTGCACCAACAACATGTTTGTACTTATGATGTGATGATTGACCTAGGTGGTAGTAATTCCTTATGGCTCCAAGTAATTACAAGTAAACATGGCCATAACCCTCACTTTTTGTTTTATACTGTATGATTATGTTGTGGGATATAACATGTATATGATACATACTATATATGTGGTGATTGGATACAATATATGTATATATATGATATATATAAAACCCTCAATCAAACATATTGAGTCTAAGATGCTTTCCAATAGAAATATACATGAAAAACTTGTCCGACTAAGTGTAGATTATGCCTCTGTATGATGAGACATCTACCTTGTGGAAGTGTGATGGTAATAATGTAGGTTCCACCTCCACAGGGTACATTATTACCGTATTGGCTATTGGGCTAGGCTTAACTGGTGATTCTTAGAGCATCTGGGCCCAGAAGCATACATATATTTATGGCAAGGAGTTTCTCATATTATCTATCAAGAGTTGCATATGATGCAATTGGTAAAAGTTTCCTACCTTGGTAATTAACTATGTTTTGTGGAGTTGGCCGGGCCGCAGTTGAATTAGCTTGGATCTTGGTTCATTAAAAAATGTTCATATCAATTTTCCAAATTGATATTTGAGGGTTTTCAATTTGAACAAAATAATTTGAATGATAATTAATTAAATACCTAATTATTATCACCCAAATTTAATCAAATCAAATAAAAAAAGAGTTTTTGACAAAATTGCAAATGATTTTGTAGAATCAAATGGCAACAAACAACAATCACTTTTATCTATGATCGGTCCTTGAGAAGGACAAACTAACTAGGAGCAACTTCCACGACTAGTTCAAGATGTTGAGAATTGTTATCACACAGGACCACAAGCTCTATGATCTGGAGATGCCAGAACTAGAGGAACCACCTCAAAATGCACCAAGGACTAACAAGGATGCTTATAAAAGCATACTGAATTCCATGGATGTCGTGTCTGATGCTATGCTCCATGAACTATGATTGCAGAGGAAGCATGAGAATATGGTGTGATTGATACGGTCACATGTCTTAAGAACATGTACCAAGATCAGGCAAAACAAGAGATATATGATGTCTCTAAGGCGATGTTCAATTGTAGCATGACACAAAGAGATCCAGTAGGTCCTCATGTACTCAATATTATTGGGTATGTGGAGAACCTAGCTAGATTGGGATTCCCCTTGGGTCAAGAGTTGGCCACTGACTTGATTCTACAGTCTTTGCCTGATTCATATAGTCAATTTGTCATGAATTACAACATGAATGACTTTGACAAACCGTTGACAGAGTTGTTGGGCATGTTGAGAATAGTAGGGACACAGATGAAGAAAGACAAGCCCAAGTATGTGATGATCAAGATAAAGGGGAAGTCTAAAGGCAAATGCAATGCTAAGAAGAGTTCTAAAGCTAGTTGTGGCATCCAACTCACAAAAACAAGTTTTACTTAAGCGGAAGTGATCATTATTAGCGGAGTTACTGAAAATCAGTAAAAATTAAATTTTTTTGCAAGGAGATCTAATTTTAGAAAACTCTTTTAACTAGAACCAAAGTATTACATATACATTCCATGTATGATCTCTTCTCGAGGATTACATATAACAATTGCTTTGCCAAACTATACATAAGCAACACAAAACCTTGAGGCGTTCAAGCCAAAATCTCGAATCGATGATAAAAGCACTATATACTGACTCTGAGGACCTGAAAGTACAGATACGACACATAGGACTTTCTATACAAAACTTGACAGGCAATGCCTCCACCTGAGTTATCACTGCTGTCCCTGTTGCTGCTGCTGCTCTTCCCTTGCTATAGGGTTCCTGCTTCTTCTTCTATTTTTACCTAAAAAGTTGGATCCCACGGGGGTGTGAAAATTGAAAATTGTCCTAGCGAGAGATATAACTCTTCGCCAGAAACATTATTATTGCAGTTTATTAGAATAAAACTGAGCAGAAGGATTTTATATATATATTTAACAATAGATAAATCACTTTATGAACAAAGTGAAGTAATCTCCTTTCCTAAGGAGAACATTGCATCTACCCATGGTAGAGTCATAATTCATCCATCTACTTGCAATGAATGTAAAGAGATATAAATAACATTTATCCACTAGAGATGCATAAAAGAAATGTAATATCAGCCAGTAAATTTCTGTATTCAATCCTAAAGCAAACATGCAATACGACTGATTACATTTTACAATTACACTTATGCCCTGAGGAGATGAGGTATACCGCTCATACTCCAACTGACCACTGCGAAGTCAAAATCGATGACATACAAGGTCAATGGAAGAGCCAGCTGGCATGACCTCTCTTATCTCGGTCAGTATGAGATTCAATGAAGGATATCTCGTGTCTCTGCTAAATAGCTTTCTAGGTTATACTGGCAACCTCGCTATAGAGTTACAGTGGCATGCTCCACTCTCTTCGCAATCGGGAGATTTCATGTTTATCTCACCTCGATCCGACATTGATATTATTGGGAGATTCGTGATACATCCATCCCATTATTGGGGGATTATTGATACATCCACCCTGACTTATATATAATGAAGGAAGAGAGATTTAATGTTTATCTCGCATCAATTCCTCCATTAGGGCGTAAGGTATTCATGCCCATCACCCCCACATATTAAAAAATATGCACTCCAGATTATGCCGCAGAGCTACCCGTTTCACCATTAAGCAATTCTAACACTGATGGTTATATGGCCAGGGCACTACATGATGAGGTTTCACTTGATTAATTAAGTACATTACTGTATTCTTTTAGCATTAGTCAAGTTCTCAAACATTGTTACGACAAATGCTACAAAGAAGAGTATAATTTATCTATCAAGTACTTTTCAACACTTTATATAACATTGGGATCTTAATCCCTTGTCACATCATGGGCATTCTTATCCCTTAACATCTCATCATCATGGTTATGTAATATGGGTATTCAAACCCTCAGTTCAATCAAAGAACACTTGTTACCACTTATCAGGTAACTAATACCTCAAGGTCATCTGACCAAGGTAAACATGATACTTACTACTCAAGCATCTTACATGGCTCTCAAAGACCCTTTTTGTCTCTTGTTACCTCTTACTAGATAACAAAGCATCACATGGCTCACAAAGCCATTACATCTTGTCACCTCTCACTAGGTAACAACTTATCATATGGTTCGCAAGGCTATTGAATCTTGTCACCTTCACTAGGTAACAACTTATTCACAAGGCTCACAAGGTCATAAAGTATTTAAATAATTAACACATCATAGCTCATACCTGGCTATGCTCATCATCTCATGATTACTTGCATGATCATTTCATAATAACAGTTATATCAATTACATATCAGCACTATGCAATGTAAGAGTAGCATCACTATTCCCTTCTCTAGGATTAGGATTTCTCTTATATATCATCCCCATTCATCAGATTTAGGGTTTTCCATAATTGACCATTTAGGTTCTCAAGATCATATTATTAATGATCAAAACTTAATTCATTACTCTACACAACTAGGAGCCAACATTGATAACATAAGCATTTAATCATGCTTATTTATTCTCATCATTTATTATTAAATAAATTATCAACACTGGATATGAGTTCCTCTCTCAACTTTACCAGAATATGATTACATCATACTTATTATCTTGGCTTAACCCGTTTCTCATAGTATGTTAGCCAACACTTATCAAAGTATATTGAATTCATTACATCTTCATTGTAACAATTTACATAACACACACTTCTTGTGTTTCTTATCCAAGTATACTGGATTTGAGGTGCATCAAGGTATATCAACCCTGAAATGCTAAATGTGATATCTATCATGTCTTGATGTATCACTTTTCTCATCACTTCCAACTTACATAAGTTAATCAACTGACCTTGTATTAAGGTATTTCCCTCTTAATACTTTTAACCACTAACCTATCACCTTTATCATGTAGTGCATAGGTCCTCCATTAGAATTTGTACAACTATCTTTAATGATACAGACTTATCTCAATTTAAGGCATTACATACTATAGGGTTGCCTGAAATCAACCACTTGAGATATTTCATCTCCATAAGGTATTACCCACTATTTCATCATTAGGGTTTTCTTTTACCTAAACCCAATTTTAGGGATAGGGTTTCATATAGCATTACATATCATCACCCTGGTTTAGGGTTTCACATGGCATCACCCTATATTAGGATTACATTATTACCCTGGATTAGGGTTTTCACTTGTCTTTACCCTAGATTAGGGTTCCCCATTCCATTATACATAAGTAGGGTTTATTATTCATCCCGATTAGGATTTCATATTCCATTACCCAAAATTAGGTTTTACTATTCAACCCAATTAGGATTTCATACTTCATTACCCATAATTAGGGTTTATCGTCAAAATACCCTGAATTAGGGTTACACTATTAACCTAGATTAGGGTTTCTCTCAGAATTGCCCTAAATTAGGGTTTGAATTCATCAATCAACTCAATTAGGGTTCTATGATCTCTTTATCAAGGATCATACCCTAATTGTATATCACATTTATTTTGAATGTGTTAGGCTTGACTATTTACATGATTATCATTTATGTATGAATCTCTCTCTCATCCTACCCAAGATGTCCACTACTCAATTCTTGATTAGATTGAGCCTACTTCTTATTCAAAAACATGCATTTAGGGTTAGCATGATATATTGAATTATTGCATCATTATGCATCATTGATTCATCCCACTAAGGATATCAATCATCTAAATACATTAGATGTTCAAATGGTTTGGTTAATTGAACTTTCAGTTACATGAGGTATCCAATTGAATTGACCAATTGAACCTTCAAATACATTAAGTATTCAAATAGATTGACCAATTGAATTTTCAATGATATTAGGTATCCAATTGGATTGACCATGTTGAACCTCAAATGGTTTTGATTACTTAGACCCCAAACGGTCTTGGTCTCTCAGTACTCAAACAGTTTAAAACTGTTTGGGCAAATTGCCCTTAAAACCATTTAAGCAAGAAATGTATTGAAACCGAATGGACTTGGGCCTCCAAACGGTTTTGAGACCGTTTGGACCCAAATGGTCTTGAGACCGTTTGGTCCAAACCTTCTCAAAACCGAATGGACCAAAAAGGTCTTTCAACACTTAAACAATTCAAGGTTTCAATCAATGAACCGACTATCAATTGCATCCTTGATTCATTCATCAATTGAAAGATTGAATCATCCTTCAAATGGACCATCAATTAGGGTTTTGAACCCAATTGAACTAGGATTTTTAATCAAGAAACCTTCAATTAGGGTTTTGAAATCGAGGAACCTTCAATGATTAACATTGTGGAACCGATTCAATTGAAATCAATGAATCATCATCAAATTATGATATGACCTGACCTCAAATGGTATTGAGGTCGTTTGGATGACCACCAAATAGTCTTGAGACCGTTTCCCTATCCCATCATTAAAATTTGTGAAATTCACTTAGGGTTTAGATCATTGGATTGATCATCAAATTAGCTATTGTTTGCATTTCAATTTGATATCTCTGGATCTTCAAATACTCAACCATACTCAACCCTAGACCTCCAAACGGTATTGGTTGACCTTGAAACGGTCTTGAGACCGTTTGGGTAACCTCCAAATGGTCTTGAGACCGTTTGGGTTAATCAACCCAAAATTTTAAATCAACCAATTGAAATTTTAGCACTTAACCCGATTAGGGTTTGATAATTGATTAACCTTCAACTGATGAACCCTTTGAAACTAATCAATTGAATTTAATGGGTCATCAACCATCAAAATCAGCCTATGAGCTCCAAACGGTCAACCATTGAAAATGGTCAACCACTCCAAACGGTTTGAAACCATTTGGTTTCTAACATTTTGTTGAAACTGTTTAACCAATTTCAATGAAACCGATTGGTTTCCAACTTTTGAAACCGTTTGCCTAGGATATTTTTGAGGTGTGTTCTTCAGATGATGTCATCATCATCAAGCTAAGATCCTTCATATTTTTTTGTAATTTTCATGGTGGTTCTATTGATTTGATCAAGTGAATTTCAAGAAGAACAAATGATCAACAATTGATAAGGAATTGAATGCAATAACAATAGTAAGGGTTCAAGTTATAAAATCCGACTCCAATTGAGATTCAAAGCTTCAAGCTCACGTAAAAAATGGTGGATGCAACTCCTTTCACTATCCCAAGGCTCGTTGATGCGATGATTTTGAGTCGCATTTATAGACCTTTTTGATATGTATTTTGTGCTTTTATTAGTCATTTTTATGGTTAATATTGCATAATTCACTCATTTTGGTCTTTGCCATCATTTTATGTCAAATCCCCTTAGTTTCATCATTTTGAGCATTCATTATCACATTATTATTAATTGTGTGGATTTATTTGATCTTGTCTTTGAATTACAGGAAAAAAAAGTATATGCTTCCGTCGATACCATCGATGGAAGTCGATACCATCGACGAGGCCGCAGGTTGCCAGCTGAAAGGAGCAGCAAAGAGTCGATACCATCGACACTGATGTCGATGGTATTGAGATGTCTTCAGATTGCTGGCGAAGGAGCAGTCGATAGTATCGACCCCAAGTCGATACCATCGACGCATGGAGGCTACAACGTCGCTAAACGACAAAACTGACGCTACAGAGAGGTCAATACCATCGAACCAAGTCGATGGTATCGAGATGGCCACAGGCACTCAGACGAAAAGACAAGAAGGTCGTCGCTACCACACTGGGTCGATACCATTGACCCTCGTCGATGGTATCGACACCGGCAGATATGCGTTGGATTCAGATTGATTTCAATCGGACGGCTGGAGTTAATTGACGACCTAATTAGGGACTTATACCTAATGACGGCCGCCCAGACGAGATCATCATCTAATTTTGCCATTGCACAAGTGCCGAGGGGGGAGAGAAAGGAGAACGGAGGCCGGAAGTTCATACTTGTCGATTCGGACCCTGCCGAAGACGGATTTCACCACCGAGAGGCGGGAAAGCTCGTGTTCTACGCAAAGGATCAACCGATTCTCCTCCGTTCAGGGGTTTTCCCATTCAATTCACGTTTTTCATATGATTTCCCCTATTTCTACCATGTATTTGTGCAAGATGAACATGCGGGGCTAATCCCCTCCATCTTTAGGACCGGGAGTAGCCCGTGAATGCATTGTATGATAGTTTTATATTAATAATTCATATTTTCTCTCTTACATCCATGGTATGATTTCGTTTTCTCCATATATTGTTATGCTTGATCACCATAAGAATAACCTAATGCCCTTAATCACTTCGACAGAAGGATTAACGGTTGAAAAGAGACGAAACTTACATTAATTGATAAATCCCTTGACAAAGGAGGTGTAAAATTAATGGTGGAAACTGAGAGATCGTTTGTAATGCACTTAGTTTAGGGAATAGATTACTACGACGGTGGAATCAACCTAAACCTAAGTAGTGAATTACACCACGACAGTGGGTAATTCTGTTTTCAGGCCACTACCCGGATAGAGAGAGAAGATTGAGAAATTATATGAAACCTAATACAATGCTAACCCGCGGTGAAACCGCAATCCTAAAGATACTCTTTTGAATTGATTAAATTAACATTTAATCGATTTGTTGTTTTGTTTTATTTTTATTTTCTTTTAATTTTAACAACAACCCCAATTTGTTATTTGGCTTAGCTGATCACAAATAATTAGTAGGAGTCTCCAATAATTCAGCGTATCCCTGTGTTCGACTCGGGCCTCACAAAGGCATGTACTACTCGACGCGTATACTTGCATTTTAGCGCGTAGTAAAATACACGTCAAGTTTTTGGCACCGTTGCCGGGGATTACGGCGGAATTGTTGGCACTTCGAGTGCTACGAGCGGCCACTCTAGGCCACAAATTTCTTTTTAATTTTCATTCAAATTCAAATATTTTTACATTGCACTATAATTGTTATACTCGTCTAAGCATAGTACTGAACTCGAATTTTCTTATTTCAGGTACTGTGTATGGTGCATACACGTAGTACAGACTACGACAATCGCACACCCGAGGTTCCATTTCCGGGACCTGAGGACGAGGAGCATTCTGAGCACGAGTACCAAGAAGAGATAGATTCTGATTCTGAACCAGAAGACATGGCTGAGCCACAGACCATATGGGAGAAGATCAAGGCTTCTTCCTCATCAGATTCAAAGGGGCCTATAAAAAAGTAGGCGATCAACATACCGACATATAAGATCGATCCAACGTTGATTAATTTGGTAAAATCAAATGTGTTTCATGGGCTGAAGAATGAGGATCCTGTTGTACACATCAGCCAGTTCTTTGAAAACTGTGACATGGTAAAGATAGACATATTTCCACAAGATGCTTTGTACCTCAAGTTGTTCCCAAGTTCCTTGGCAGGAGCAGCAAGAGAGTGGCTACATAATCTAGATGATGAGTTCATTGAGTCTTGGGACCATATGGTGGAAGTCTTCTTTGAGAGGTTCTTCCCTCCTGAGAATACTAACGACATGATCCGGAAGATTCACAATTTCACCCAACAGGCAGGTGAAACATATTCTGAGACCTGGGAGCGATTTCAGGTTATGTTGAGGAGATGTCCGCATCATGGGCTGAACAAAGAAACACAGGTGAAAATCTTCTATTTTGCTCTATCCGAGCATGATAGGAGTAATCTGGATTCAGCCGGGTCGGGATTTTTTCTGAATAACACTGACACTAGATGCTGGGAAATACTCAAGAACATGGCGAGAAAATAGTCTTGGGGAGAAAGAGAGAGAGGCCCAGTTGAGCAAGCACGAGTCGCCAGTGAGTCAAAGGCAATGAGAGAGCTGAATGAGAAGATGGATCTTCTCACAAAGAAGTTACTGCAAAAAGAATAAAATGAGTCCGAGGAGGAGGCTCAAGTCAAGTACATGAGACAACATCAAGGGTACAGGAACAATGACTACTCATGGAGAAAGGACAAAAAGTTCTCATGGAAGGATCCAAATAATTTTCTGCAGGATCCGGAAGCCAAGCCTACACCTGCTGCAGAGGACAAGAGCACGGAGTTGCTCAATCAGGTCACCAAGCAAAATCAAGAGTTAATGAACACATTCGGGCAGCAAATCAAGCAACAAGGTGAATTTATGAATCAATTTGGGCAGACATTGCAGAGCCATGGGGCTCAAATGAGGACCATAGAGACCTCTATGGCGCAGATGGCAGCTGAAATTGCTAGTTTGAAGAAGCCAGCACATCCGGGTTTTCCGGGGAACACCAATGTTCCCGGGGGAAACCAGCAAGCCAAGGCTATTTTACTGAGAAGCGGAAAGAAGGTGTTGAATCCAAGAATGGATGAAACAAGCATACCGCAAGATAAAGTTGAAGGTGAAACCACTACGGAGCAGCCCACACAAGTCACAGGGCAGGTTGAAGACATAGCCGTGGATGGTAATGATGAACAGGTTGCTGAGGAGGAACCGCAGAAAATGACGCCTTATGTGCCACCTCATCAAAGGGCACAAGCCGTTCCGGTCCCCTATCCGAATAGTGCAAAGGCAAGGAAGGTAGATGCACAATTCAAGAAATTCTTGGACACCTTTAGGAAGCTTTCGGTCAATATTCCGTTATTGGAAGCTATTGAGCAAATCCCTTCATACGGGAAGTTTCTAAAAGATGTCATCACCAAGAAGAGGAAGATACCAGATACTGAGGTCGTTGTACTAAAGGAGCAAGTGAGTGCCTTCATTATGGGCACTCTACTGCCAAAGAGACAGGATCCCGGATGTTTCAACATCTCTTGCTATATCGGGAAGTTTAAATTTGGAGAGGCATTATGTGATTCAGGGGCAAGCATCAATGTGATGCCCCTTTCGACATTTAAAAAGCTGGGATTAAAGGAGTCACGGCCGAGCAATATGACTATCCAATTGGCCGACAACTCTGTGGTGAAGCCTTATGGAATCTGCGAAGATGTCTTAGTGAAGGTGGATCGATTTGTCTTTCCGGCTGATTTTGTGGTTATGGAGATGCAGGACGAGCATGGTAATGAGCTATTACTTGGATGTCCATTCCAAGCTACAGCCGACATGATCTTAGAGATGGGGAGAGGTCGCTTGACCTTAGGCATAGCAGATGACCGCTTTGAGATGGTCATGCCCTCTAGCACTGCGTCTTCTAAAGCAAAAGAATAATGTAATATGGTGAAACACATGGATCACAACATCTCAATCTGCCTTGGAAAACCATTTTTGGACATGGCTCATGTGATGAGCAAGATGGATAATGGAAACTTAGCTGTGGATATCATGGAGCAAACTAAGGTTGTTTCTTTGTGCAAAGCTGTTGGATTTCCAAATGATGAGAATGAGGACATTCCGCCTTCATGGGAGGATGATGCAATTGCTATTTCGATTGTTGATGCATATCCGGAATTGCCGTTAGAGGCTTGTATATTGAATGTTACCTATGATTGGATGCGGAGTAAATCACTCAAGGAGTGCGCTAAAATGCTTCAGATGCTTCCATGCTTCTATGCGAGGCACTATGAAGATTTAGGTGCACTTCCCCCACCGTTGCATTCATCTCTTATCAGCCCGCCAGATTTAGAATTGAAGCCGCTGCCCCCGCATCTCAAGTACGTCTTTCTAGATGAGAAGGACAAGTTACCGGTGATCGTATCTGCTTACTTGAGTGCGGATGAGGAGGAGCAATTGCTGATAGTGCTCAAGAACCACCGTGGAGCTTTTGGGTGGTCTGTTGCAGACATCAAGGGGATCTCCCCTACTCTTTTCCAGCATAAGATTCGGCTCGAAGAGGGAGCCAAGCCTGTTATTCAGCCTCAAAGACGTTTAAATCCGAGCATGATGGAGGTTGTGAAGAAGGAGGTCATCAAACTTCTTGCTGCAGGGATAATCTATGCCATATCAGACTCGACGTGGGTGAATCCCACACAGGTAGTCCCTAAGAAGGGGGGAATTACTGTCACTAAAAATTTATTGAATGAACCTGTCACCACCCGATTGGTAACCAGGTGGCGAGTTTGTATTGACTACCGTCGTCTGAATGCTGCCACACTTAAAGATAATTTTCCTTTACCATTTATTGATCAAATTTTAGAACGTCTTGCCGGTCGGTCGCATTTTTGTTTTCTGGATGGGTATTCGGGGTATAACCAGATTTCGATTGATCCTTTGGATCAAGAGAAGTCTACGTTCACCTGTCCCTATGGGACTTTTGCTTATCGACGAATGCCGTTTGGTTTATGTAATGCACCGGCGACGTTTCAACGCTGCATGCTCGCCATATTTTCTGACATGGTAGAGCGCTGTCTTGAGGTTTTTATGGATGACTTCTCGGTGTATGGTGCATCATTTGATGAATGTCTATATAACCTAGACAAAGTGCTCAGCGTTGTGAGGACACACACTTGGTCCTTAATTGGGAGAAATGTCACATGATGGTGACAAAGGGAATAGTGCTAGGAGACAAGGTGTCTAGCAAAGGTCTTGAGGTAGACCCGGTGAAAATTGAGGTGATTTCCAAGCTGCCCCCACCAAATTCTGTAAAAGGGGTGAGAAGCTTTTTGGGACACGCCGGGTTCTATCGGCGATTCATTAAGGATTTTTCTAAAATTGCAAAACCTTTATCCGAACTGTTGGAGAAAGATGCGGTTTTCGATTTTAATGATAAGTGTCTTCACGCATTCGAAGTTTTGAAAGAAAATTGATTTCGGCCCCGGTTGTTCAAACGCCGGATTGGACAAAACCTTTCGAATTGATGTGTGACGCTTCGGGTTTTGCAGTAGGAGCCGTTTTGGGGCAACGGGTAGATAATAAGCCCGCTGTGATTTTCTATGCTTCCAAAACTATGAATGATGCTCAATTGAACTATACAACTACTGAAAAAGAATTACTTGCCGTCGTGTTTGCTTTTGAAAAATTTCGGCAGTATTTAGTTGGATCTAAAGTAGTTGTATGGACCGACCATGCTGCGATAAAATAATTAATGGAGAAAAAAGACGCAAAGCCTAGACTCATTAGGTGGATTTTGCTTTTACAAGAATTTGATATTGAAATCAAGGATAAGTCTGGAATTGAGAATGTAGTGGCTGATCATTTGTCTAGGTTAGACAGGGTGGATGAAAAAGATTTGCACATACCCATAACCGAGACGTTTCCCGATGAACAACTTTTGAAAATTAATTCGAAGGAGCCGTGGTTCGCTGAAATTGTTAATTATTTGGCTTGCGGGATCATTCCGGAAGACTGGTCGTATCAAGAGAAAAAGAGATTCTTTCATTCTTTAAGATACTATTTTTGGGATGATCCAATTCTTTTGAAGCAATGCAGGGACGGTATCTTACGCAGGTGTGTGCCTGAGGTGGAGTACGAGAGTGTTCTCCACCATTGCCATGCAGCACCTACGGGAGGACACCATGCCAGTTCGTGAACAGCAGCTAAGGTGTTGGAAAGTGGCCTTTATTGGCCAACTTTGTTTCGGGATGCCTACGATTTTGTAAGGCAATGTGACCCGTGTCAGCGAGCAGGTAACATTTCAAAGCGACAAGAGATGCCCCTGAATGTATTTCAGGAAGTTGAAGTATTTGATTTGTGGGGCATAGACTTCATGGGACCCTTTGTGTCCTCGAATTCCAATTTGTATATTTTGCTAGCTGTTGACTATGTGTCGAAGTGGGTGGAAGCAATCCCCACAAGGACTAATGATTCTACGGTAGTGTGCAGGTTTGTGAAGGAAAATATTTTCTGCAGGTTTGGGATACCCCGAATGATAATAAGCGATGGGAGTACACACTTCCGGAATCAGAAATTCTCGACACTATTGAAGAAATATGGGGTCAAGCATAACATTGGCACCCCATATCATCCACAGACTCAAGGTCAAGTGGAGGTCTCAAACCGTGAAATCAAGAAGATTCTAGAGCGAACGGTGGCATCCACAAGGAAGAATTGGAGTGCTCTATTACCGGACGCATTGTGGGCATATAGAACGGCTTACAAAACACCTATAGGCACTACGCCTTTTAGGTTGGCGTATGGCCGGGCTTGTCACCTTCCGGTGGAGTTGGAGCACAAGGCCCATTGGGCGCTTAGAAGGCTAAATTTGAATTATGATGAAGCTGGGAGAAATAGGATGTTTGAGTTGAATGAGCTGGACGAGTTGCGCATGACGGCATATGAGAATGCCCGAATATACAAGGAGCGCACAAAACTGATCCACGATCGCCATATCGAGCTGCGCACGTTCAAGAAGGGAGATAGTGTTCTGTTGTTTAACTCCCGACTCAAGTTGCATCCCGGGAAGCTGAAGTCCCGGTGGAGTGGACCGTTTGTGGTGGAAGAGGTAAAACCGCACGGTGCGATTCTGGTGCGTGATGGAGATGCCACGTTCTTGGTGAATGGACATAGGCTAAAGCTGTATTTTGGTGAGAATTACAAGAGAAAAGTGAATGAGGTCAAACTCATTACACTTGCGGACGAATGAGATGCTCAGAAGCTGTCTAGTCTAAGACGTTAAATAAGGGCGCTTGTTGGGAGGCAACCCAACCATCGGTACATTAGGATAGTTTAATTATAATCATAGGTTGCTTTAATTTCGTTAAAATTTTAGTGTAAAGAAGATACCTTGATCCGTTTGTTCATTGTGCAGGCTGAGGCAGAGTCGATACCATCGACACACTGGTCGATGGTATCGACATAGGTTCAGGTTGACAACTGCAAGGCTCGTTCTGAGTCGATACTATCGACGGTCACGTCGATGGTATCGACCCACCTACAGGCAGGTCGCCCAACAACAGTCGATAGTATCGACCCATCTGTCGATACCATCGAGATCTCTGGAGAAGTTCAGAGCAATTTGTCTCAGTCAATTCGATACCATCGACGGCCTCGTCGATGGTATCGACATGGTCACAGGTTGAAGTGAAAAAGTGGCGGTGTCACAATGAAGCTAAGTCGATACCATCGACTCCTGTCGATGGTATCGACCATCCATGTCACCGATCTGCGCAAAGAAATTGACGGCGATCGCGGCGTCCACGTCATCAATCCGGGTGCTGCGTCGATACTATCGACTTGTGTCGATGGTATCGACAGGTCAGCAATCCGGGTTTCACGATCCAGCAATCGTCAGCCGTCGATACTCGCGAGGGGGGCGGATAGCATCGAGACGTGTCGATACCATCGACCCGCGTCGATGGTATCGACGGGTCAACAGTAGCACCGGCCAAGTCTATATAAGGAGAGTCATTACATCATTTGACGTCACACCTTCAGAGTGATCTTCCTCCTTCACGCCGAGCACTCCCCCGAGCCATCCAAGATCGAAGAGCAGCAACATCGAGCAAAGATCTTCACCGAGCGGAGAATCAATTCTCCATCTTCACCGAGCTCTTCTTCTTCAACCCTTTTTCTCGTCGCCACCATGGTGCATACCGCCGGAGAGTCGTCTTCACATGCAACTCTGACGAAATTCATTCCACCACCAATGACATCAATTGCTCATCCCCGACTCATCCATCCTTCCCTGGAGATTTGAAAGATCTACGAGGAGATAATGAGGAGGAAGATCGAGCCCACCCGGTATGTGGACCGGGAGATGGTGCGTGATCTGGGATTCGAGGCCAACTTGGCCTATGTTCTTAACGGACAGGCCTGTCACACTCGCATAAGGCCTGGCGAACTGGAGTTTCATCAAGATGGCTAGCCGTTCTTTAGTGACTGGCCGACATACAAAGAGCTGGTAGCCGAGTTCATGGCGTCGTTGGACGTCTGCATCTATCCCAACGACATCAATGCTACTGACCGAGAGTGGATCCAGGGCCGGGTATCTTTCCGGCTGTACAACCACGACTACGTCCTCACGCTACGGCAGTTCAACAAAATTTTCAACTGGAACCATTCCCAGTATGACCACCGGAGGCCGAACCACCACACCGATTACGACATGATCTTCTCCGAGTTGGTGACGGTGCCACAAGGGAGGTCGGTTAGCTACCACAACGCTGCGATAGCCGACTTCGAGCACCCCTTCTTCCGGGTCTTGCATCGGATGCTGAGTTCTACTATTTTTGCGTGGGGTGATCTGGCCCTTAGCAAATTTCAAGGCTCCGATCTCTTCTTTCTATACAAGCTTCTGAAGAGACAAGAATGCAATTGGGGTGCATTCTTTCTGCAGCGTGTGATGGATGTGAAGAGGAGTACGAGGAAAGCGCCGATTCACTTTGGTGGGCTCATCACCAAACTGGCGTCGTACTTGGGACTGAATTTCCAATCCCTCACTCTTCTTTCTACAAGAAGCAAGGTCAACTTGCAACATCTTCACCGGGCCAACTTAATTCTTCTCCGGGATGGCGCGGCATTTGCACATTGCCACGTGAATCAAGCGTACCAGGAGTGCGCACTGCCGGATCCCGTCTTCAACATCGAGGGTGCACAGCATTTCAGATGGCCGATCATAGCCATCGACTCCGATGAGGAAGAAGGCGGCGATGACGGCAGTGACGACGGATAGGACGACGAGGCCGAGGAGGAAGAAGAGGCCTTTACACCCTTTTTGAGCACGAGTAGCACCCCGGAAGCGTCCTCGGATGCATCCAGCTGCATCATCATCATCACGGCCTCCATATACACCGCCGCAGCCCTCGCAGAAGAGCGAGGATGTTTATTCTATGCAGGGCATGTACAACATGCTCCAAGACATTCAGTAGACGCAGCACAGCCACACCGCTGCATATGCCGGTATCCAAGACACCACCAACCGACTTTTCGTAAACCAACAGGCGATCTTCGAGAATGAGCGCCTTCTCTTCGCCTATCAAGAGAGCATCCATGATCGGCTGCATAGGATGGAGCTGCAACATCAGCCATTCTACGACAACTACTGGAGTCAGGGCTATTTTGGTGGGTATCCACAGCCTCCACCAATGCCCCCGTATGAGCCGAACTTCCAAGGGCAGTTCCCATCTTGGGACCCCACTTCTCCGCAGCCACCTCCACCTCCACAAGAGTGATCGGGTATCTCTGTTCCACTCTTAAGTTTGTTTTTGACTATGAGGCCATAGTCCGATTCAAGCTTAGGGGGGTAGATGGAACAACTCTATCTTTTATTTTATTGTTTTTAGTTTTTAGCATTGTTATTTGTTTCTTGTATTTTTAGTTTTTGTAAGGTCCACGTGCTATCTAGTGTAACTGTGGATGTCGTAAAAAGTTTGTCATCTTGCTGTTAGTTCATGGAAATTTAAGGGAAATTTAAAAATTTTGTGTCTTTGGATAGCTTGCTTTGGTTGACCTTGGGGAACACATCCTACGAAAATGATTGATTATGTCAACTTTAAAACAACATTTCACACCTGTACTCCTAATGATTCATGAAAAGTGGACAGTAATGGTTGTTTGAGCCTAACCTAACCAAATGGTAATGAGACCTTAATTGGATGTAAGAGAGAGAACCCTTTAAACTACTACACATGTCAGTAAGGAGGGACACATAATATCTTTCTAAGGTTCAGTCATCTAATCTTGTGATCATTCCACTTTATTTTTCCATAATCCACCTAAGAATTGGAAGTAAAGTGCAGTTTTAATTCCTTCTTGTGTGCATAGCATGTAGATAGGACTTGCATGGATATTTTCCATACTTTTGCATAAAAAATATATATATATATAGGGATTCATGCACATTACTTTTAGGTTCATGCCATGTAGTTGCACTCATGATTTTCATGCATAAAGTACACTATGTATCTCAATTTTTTCCTCAATGGTGCATCATACTCATTCCTATGATGCTTCATCACTTGAGGAACATTTTATCATGTAACATTTGCAAGTTAACCCCTCAACTTGGGTAATTTGCACTTTAGTCCAAAATAAGCAAAACAATGTTTCAACACTATTCGAAAAGGACTAAAATTGAAACATAAGTTCCTCTTAAGCCTTAATTACTTTTCAAAAATAAGAGAAAACATATAATTAACTTTATTAAGAAAAACATCTAGGGTTAAAGCATAACCCAGGTCAGGGATGTTACAAATTATAAACCCCTAACAAGGATTTCGTCCCCGAAATCCTAGGTAAAGGGAGATAATATTATTCATTCACTATATTATCAGGTCTCCACATAACATCTTAATGTCATGGAGATGCCATAAAGCTCTGATCACATAGGACACATACTCAACTGTCCTTTTCATTATTGACTGTAAAGTCAATTCTGTGTCAAGTAACACTTTTCTTAGTAAAGGAAACATTATATATTCCTTATTTAATTGAGGTGTCAAACCTCACCGATTTATCATCTTTCTCAGCTTATAACTTATTGTAACATGATTTTGATTCTGGGGAGTCTCCCATACTCCTTATTTAATTAAGAATTTTGCTTCCAAAGAGAGACCAGCGTTACATCCTTATTGATGTTATATTTATGCAAAGCATAAACCCCTAACAAGTGATGTCCATACTATTTTATGTAATTGGACTGATTTCATAGTTGGTCAACCCAGGTAACCAACACAAGTCATCTAATTAGGAGTTATGCTTTTACTTTTCCATACCACCTGATATTTCTCAGATACCAGAATTCCTTACTTTGGTATCCATCACATGTGTCAAAACACATCACATTCACATCATTCTTTCACCTTGGGACATTACTTGTTTCACATATCATTATCTTGGAACCAAAGTCCAAGATGAACTGATACTTTTCTAAGTATCCATTAATTGAACATTTTTAACTTATGCACATCAAGTGTGATAAAACTCACTTGATTGCCATGTCCCAGAAAGGAAAGGGCACAAGGAAATACATTCCTCTTCATTATCATATGAACTTTCAACTTGTAACATACCGAAATCTGGGCATTTTGCCTTTTGGTCCTCTTTCCATCTTTTTCTTTCATTAATATCCTTTATGTACCTCTTTGTACTCTTTTCTATAAGTTTTGTCCTTCATTTTCGTTCCACATGTCTTTGAATTTGATTTAAAGAAATTATGATGGTTATTGGATAAATGTTTCCCAAATATTCTTAATACAGGGTTGCATGCACAAATACCTCAGTTAGATTTAGATAATGGGTTAAAATGCAAATTTTACATTAAGTAATAAAAAGAATAAAATGTTTTGTCTTGGAACTTTCTAGCACTTCCTAGAATAAGAGAAATAAGAGAAAATCCGAATTTTATATAAAGGAGAAGATAAATGCAATAATTAGAAGTAATATGGGATTTAATGGATGGTAAAGGATAATGAGAAAGATATTGCACCAAAATCATAATTGGAAACCCATTAGGATAATCTGATACTTAAATTCGTTTTCCTGACCAAAAAGTAACTTAAGGGTCAAGTATCATTTAAAGTGGAACATAAATATAAATATTAATGACATTATCAAAAGAAAATAGGAAATATACCAATAAAGTGAAATAAAATACTTAATGTTCTCAAATCAGAAAAATAACTCCAAATTCGTATTCTAAACACAAAAATAATACTTTGGGCAAATTTGCATTTAATTTGGTCAATGTTTAATATTTTATTTTATTCAAGAGAGAGAAAATGATTTAAAGACCAAAAATATTAAATATATATTGATAAAAATTAATTAATATCAAAAACATGTTCCTAACGTTTATTATTACTTGTATACCATGTTTTATATTTTTAGAAGGTTTCTAGATGCCTCTAATAAATTAAAAGGTTAAATAAGTGATAAAATTTAAATGAATTAAATAAAATAATAAAAGTCTTCAAAAAAACAAATAATGCTAAATTCGTGTTCTACACGTCAAAATATATCTTTGTATGAATTTTGATTCAATTTGGAAAATATTTTATAAGAAGGTGAATTTAGGAGAGAGAAAGTGTGTAAAATATTAAAACCATTAATTAAAATAATAAACGATATCAACAAATGGAAATAATACTAAATTAGTATCCAAAATATTAAATGTGACTTGTGGATCAAGTTTTATAATTTTTGGATAATCCTAACATCATTAGTAAAGGAGGAAAGAGAAAATAATAATTGGCTTAATTAAATAATCTAATTTTCTCAAAAGTCAAATCTAATCTTATATTTGGATTCCTCACCCCAAAATCAGTAAAACTACCAAATTTGAGTTTATTTGGACTTTATTTGTACCCTTAAATAATTAGAGAAAGGTTTATGCATTAAATGCACCAAATGACTAAAGTTAGCAAGTTGTATTAAATGATGTCATTTCATCTTCTACCTTGGTCGCGCATGAACAGTAATTCCGAGTTTTTATGATTTTTTTCGGATGCCATATCTCTCTCATCTCTTAACCAAATCACGAGATTTTTGGCTTGTTGGATTCCTCTTTCAATTCCGCACTGGTTTATCCCAAAAGTTTTGGAATTAGACGAGTTTTCGAGAAACGCCTAAAGTGGCCGCCGACCTCCTCTCTTTGCTCCTACCTAAACCCTAACTCGGGGCCCCTTGCCTATATATACCTATGCCCCTAGGACCGCAATCATCTTAGCATCTCACCCGTACTTTCAATTTTGCGTTTCGTGGACGTTTGACCCTGCTTCGAGCCACCGAGGACGCTGACCTTGCGGCGCTCGTCCCTCCTTGCTCTCTCCATTATCGGCACAATCAAAGGTACCATCGAGTTCGTTTTGCTTTGAGCTTTCCATCGCATACTTGAACTTCGAATTTGGATGAGTATAGCGCAAACGCCCAATCTTTCCCCAAGCAAGCTACTGCTTGCTCGCAGCCATGGCGTGGGCTGGGTTGGGGAAGACAACCCGTGGTTTTTTACGTTTCTACCCCCGCACCTCCTCTCTTCTCTTGCTGTGCTCGTGCGGGGGCACTCCGGTCTTTTGGTTTGCTTTTGTTTCAAACGCTTGTGCCTACGTGGCAAGTTATCATTGGTCTGTTTTTGAAAAATCATATCTTTTTACTCTATTATCCAAATTTAAAACTAAAATATGTTTTGGAATCGGGAGAACGAGATCTATCTAATAAAAATACTTTCGTGATTTGATTCTGAGTTTTTTTCGAATATGTATTTTTCGAGTTGATTTAATTAACTAATAAATATGGAAAATAGCCTAAAAAGTTAATATCTCGAAAATATACAAAACTATATGTTATTTTGATCAGAAAATCCTAACTAAGACAGTAGTAAGGTTTTCGAGATCTAAATCGATCGTTTGTGGAAAAAGTTGATGGTTTTGAGGTTTTAAGCATTTAATGAATATACATATATCTAATACATAAATATGATGATCATATTAGGGAAAGTGGATCTGATATCGTGTAAAAGTTATAAAAAGCAATTCTAGGATTCTAAAGAATAAGGTATGTGTTTTGATTGTGCAACTACCTTTTCAGTTGGGAAATCATTAATCCATTACCCATATTTCCTTATGAGGTTTAACTTGATCTAAACCATTGAATCTTGAAACCTAAATTGCTTATTGCCTCAAAAGTAGATGTAGTATTATCTTGTTTGGGTATTCATACCCCACTGCCATGTTATATATTCTTTTGCTTATCCTTGCCATAACTCTTTGTTAGCATGTAATTAAATGATCTATTTAATGTTAAGTAGTGGTACTTATGTACAACCACCCATAGAGGGCATGTATAAAATCGCCCTAGGGGAATGTTTATTATTCTCCCCATTAAAAATTGTAGGTGATTGGAAATGTTTTTATTCTTCCCTCACCTAAGGTTAGAGGTCCGGTAGGTGCCTCAACCCTACTTAGTTTGGTAGACATATTAATTGACATGCTAAAACCTATATTTATTTTGTTAATGGCAAGTTTCCTTATAAAAACCTCATACTCTTTGATATCTCTTTTTACACCAAATATCTAGCCTAATTTACTTGTTACAACTTTCTTTGCCATTGTTAGAATATTCTTGTAACACATACTTTTCTTTGTTTCCCTTTTTTCTGGGTGACTTCCCAACCACCCAGGTGTGAAGCAAGGTGGTTGAATAGGACTTGAAGATCTTGGCTTTGGCTTGGACTTAGATGATGGATATGTTGCTTGGAGACAAAAGTGGAGTAGTTAGATTTCCCTCTACTTAGATCCTCTTTTGTATAAAGCATGTACACCCATATTGGGGAAATTTTTATGTACACTTTATTTAAATTGAATATAGTCAAAAAAATTATCTTCCACTGCTATTTCAATTGGATTTTGTTTACCATTGTATTTTAGTAGAGGGTGGTTTATCCCACTCTTTACACAACTGTTGATGAGTTATTGTCTATCATGTTCATGAATATTTTGTGATTTCATCATATTACCCATTTTCACATCATGGAAAAAGATATTTACTATTCTCACAGGATTTATTAGATGGGGATCATCTCCCTTGTCCTCATTTTCTTTATCATGGGGGTTATAGTTTTTACTTCCTTATACATACAGATTGATCTGAGATCATCTCAGATTCCTCTTTACTATATTAAGGATGTGATAAAAAAAACTTATGCCATATTTCTTGTTTCTTTATGCTCTCTAGATTGTTTCATAATGACTACTTGATCAGAGTAATCAGAAAGATAACAATTTAAGAGTCCCATACTTACCCTACCTACAATATTTATATACCTGGCCTGGGTATACAAGTACCGAGATTAGGTAGTATGCACTTTATTTACTATCATGTTCCTTTCTTTTCATATCATTATAAATGCATGATTTAGCATTCCTGGATTTTCTTTAGGCATCACTTCTGTATTTCATACTTTTTCACATAGGTAAAAGAAATTATAAAACATTTAAAGAAATATTGAGTAACATGTGAGTTCTCATGTCCTTTGTGTCCTTTTAGGACTAATCAAAGGAAACTAAAAAACAACTACTTTCTTATACTTAACACATGAAATTATGAAATGACATATCAGAATGATACTGTTTCATCTGACCTGTCTCATTTCACAGTTTATTTTCTTCCTCAGGCTGATTCTTTTCATAGAATCTTGCCTAGGATGTCTGTCCACGTCCTCGAGTTCCACTAGAAAACTGTTTTCCCTGATGACCTTGATGTCCCTGCCTTAGTGGTTGGGTCACCATTATGTTTCCAACTAGACAATCCCTTGCTAGGTGTCCTACCTGTCTGCACTGGTAATAGGTTCTGAGCCCTTGATATGGTATAAAAGGTCCTTTACCCTTTCCAGGTAGCCCTTTCCCTAGTGCACTAGACCTTGGTTGCATCGGGGGTACCAAAGTCTTCCCATTTTTAGAGCTACTAGGCCTCTGGTCTAAAGTTTGGGTAGGCCTTTTCTTGATTCTCTCTTCCTTATTCTTTGTTGGACAATTCTTTATGATATGTCCAGGCTTCCTACACCTATAGAAAATTCTACTTTTAGGTTGTAACCTATTCCTTCCCACATTTTCTATTGCTTCATCATTTTGACGTTGATTAGGAATCCTGTTAGAGCCCATAACTTCATCATTGGGGTTTGGTAATCTGGGTTGCATTGCTAATGCATGATCCACTACATGCATCACAACTGCCCTAAATTTCCCATACAGAGCTTGGAAAGCTGGGCTTTCTATCATTGCTTGATTCAACTGAGGATATTTAGATATTGGTTCCTTCCTAGTCCAGTCCCTTGCACCACTTCCTGGTGCAACAATGCTGCTTTCAGCAACATGTCCTTCGTGTGATCCAGACATCTTTAAGTTCTTCTCCTATATGAGAAAAAGACACTATCAGATACACTGGAAGACACTAGAACAAACTCAACAACCTTAATCCTATGTCTCTATAGACTCAGCGAACCCAGAGCCCTGATACCACTTAATTGTGGCATCCAACTCACAAAAACAAGTTTTACTTAAGCGAAAGTGATCATTATTAGTGGAGTTACTGAAAATCACTAAAAATTAAAACTTTTTGCAAGGAGATCTAATTTCAAAGAACTCTTTTAACAAGAACCAAAGTATTACATATACATTCCATGTATCATCTCTTCTCGAGGATTACATACAACAGTTGCTTTGCCAAACTATACATAAGCAACATAAAACCGCGAGGCGTTCAAGCCAAAATCTCGAATCGATGATAAAAGCACTATCTATTGACTCTAAGGACCTGAGAGTACAGAGACAACACATAGGACTTTCTATACAAAACTTGACAGCCAGTGCCTCCACCTGAGTTATCACTGTTGTCCCTGTTGCTGCTGCTGTTGCTCTTCCCTTGCTATAGGATTCCTTCTTCTTCTTCTGCGTTTACCTAAAAAGTTGGATCCCACGGGGGTGAGACAATTGAAAATTGTTCCAGCGAGAGATATAACTCTCCACCAGAAACATTATTATTGCAGTTTATTAGAATAAAACTGAGCAGAAGGATTATATATATATATATATATATATATATATATATATATATATATATATATATATATATATATATATATATATATATATATATATATAACAACAGATAAATCACTGTATGAACAAAGTGAAGTAATCTCCTTTCCTAAGGAGAACATTTCATCTACCCATGATAGAGTCGTAATTCATCCATCTACTTGTAATGAATGTAAAGAGATATAAATAACATTTATCCACTAGATATGCATAAAAGAAATGTAATATCAGCCAGTAAATTTCCGTATTCAATCCTTAAGAAAACATGCTATACGGCTGATTATAATTTACAATCACACTTATGCCCTGAGGAGATGAGGTATACCGCTCATACTCCAACCGATCACTGCGAAGTCGAAATCGATGCCATACAAGGTCAATGGAAGAGCTGGCTGCCATGACCTCTCTTATCTCGGTCAGTACGAGATTCAATGCAGGACATCTCGTGTCTCTGCTAAATAGCTTTCTAGGGTATACTGGAAACCTCGCTATACAGTTACAGTGGCGTGCTGCACTCTCTTCGCAATCAGGAGATTTCATGTTTATCTCACCTCGATCCGACATTGATATTATTGGGAGATTCATGATACATCCATCCCGTTATCGGGGGATTATTGATACATCCACCCTGACTTATATATAATGAAGGAAGAGAGATTTAATGTTTATCTCACATCAATTCCTCCATTACGGCAAAAGGTATTCACGTCCATCACCCCCACATATTCAAAAATATGCGCTCCAGATTATGCCGCGGAGCTACCTGTTTCACCATTCAGCAATTCTGACACTGATGGTTATATGTCCAGGGCACTACATGATGAGGTTTCACTTGATTAATTAAGTACATTACTGTATTCTTTTAGCATCAATCAAGTTCTCAAACATTGTTACGACAAATGCTACAAAGAAGAGTATAATTTATCTATTAAGTACTTTTCAACACTTTATAGAACATTAGGATCTTAATCCCTTGTCACATCATGGGCATTCTTATCCCTTAACATCTCATCATCATGGTTACAGAATATGGGTATTCAAACCCTCAGTTCAATCAAATAACACTTGTTACCACTTATCAGGTAACTAATACCTCCAGGTCATCTGACCAAGGTAAACATGATACTTACTACTCAAGCATCTTACATGGCTCTCAAAGCCCCTTTTTGTCTCTTGTTACCTCTTACTAGGTAACAAAGCATCACATGGCTCACAAAGCCATTAAATCTTGTCACCTCTCACTAGGTAACAAATTATCATATGGTTCGCAAGGCTATTGCATCTTGTCACCTTTCACTAGGTAACAACTTATTCACAAGGCTCACAAGGTCATAAAGTATTTAAATAATTAACACATCATATCTCATACTTGGCTATGCTCATCATCTCATGATTACCTGCATGATCATTTCATAATAACAGTTATATCAATTACATATCAGCACTATGCAATGTAAGAGTAGCATCACTATTCCCTTCTCTAGGATTAGGATTTCTCTTATATATCATCCCCATTCATCAGATTTAGGGTTTTCCATAATTAACCATTTAGGTTCTCAAGATCATATTATTAATGATCAAACCTTAATTCATTGCTCTACATATCTAGGAGCCAACATTAATAACATAAGCTTATTTAATCATGCTTATTTATTCTCATCATTTATTATTAAATAAATGATCAACACTGGATATGAGTTCCTCTCTCAACTTTACCAGAATATGATTACATCATACTTATTATCTTGGATTGACCCCTTTCTCATAGTATGTTAGTCAACACTTATCAAAGTGCATTGAATTCATTACATCTTCATTGTAACAATTTACATAACACACACTTCTTGTGTTTCTTATCCAAGTATATTGGATTTGAGGTGCATCAAGGTATATCAACCCTAAAATGCTAAATGTGATATCTATCATGTCTTGATGTATCACTTTTCTCATCACTTCCAACTTACTTAAGTTAATCAACTGACCTTGTATTAAGGTATTTCCCTCTTAATACTTTTAACCACGAACCTATCACCTTTATCATGTAGAGCATAGGTCACCCATTAGAATTTATACAACTATCTTTAATGATACAGACTTATCTCAAGTTAAGACATTACATACTATAAGGTTGCCTGAAATAAACCACTTGAGATATTTCATCTCCATAAGGTATTACCCAATATTTCATCATTAGGGTTTTCTATTACCTTTACCCAATTTTAGGGATAGGGTTTCATAAAGCATTACATATCATCACCCTGGTTTAGGGTTTCACATGACATCACCCTATATTAGGATTACATTATAACCCTGGATTAGGGTTTTCACTTGGCATTACCCTAGATTAGGTTTCCCCATTTGATTATCCATAATTAGGGTTTACTATTCATCCCAATTTGGATTTCATATTCCATTACCCATAATTAGGTTTTACTATTCAACCCAATTAGGATTTCACACTTCATTACCCATAATTAGGGTTTATCGTCAAAATACCCTAAATTAGGGATACACTATTAACCTAGATTAGAATTTCTCGCAGAATTTCCCTAAATTAGGGTTTGAATTCATCAATCAACTCAATTAGGGTTTTATGATCTCTTTATCAAGGATCATACCCTAATTGTATATCACATTTATTTTGAATGTGTTAGGCTTGACTGTTTACATGATTATCATTCTTGTATGAATCTCTCTCTCTCATCCTACCCAGGATGTCCACTACTCAATTCTTGATTAGATTGAGCCTACTTCTTATTCAAAAAACATGCATTTAGGGTTAGCATGATATATTGAATTAGAGCATCATTATGCATCGATGATTCATCCCACTAAGGATATCAATCATCTAAATACATTAGATGTTCAAATGGTTTGGTTAATTGAACTTTCAGTTACATGAGGTATCCAATTTAATTGACCGATTGAAGCTTCAAATACATTAAGTATTCAAATAGATTGACCAATTGAATTTTCAATGATCTTAGGTATTCAATTGGATTTACCATGTTGAACCTCAAATGGTTTTGATTACTTAGACCCCAAACAGTCTTAGTCTCTGAGTACTCAAACAATTTGAAACCATTTGGGCAAATTGCCCTTAAAACCATTTAAGCAAGAAGTGTATTGAAACTGAATGGACTTGGGCCTCCAAACGGTTTGAGACCGTTTGGACCGAAATGGTTTTGAGACCATTTGGAGTCCAAACCTTCTCAAAACTGAATGGACCAAAAAGGTCTTTCAACACTTAAACAATTCAAGGTTTCAATCAATGAACTGACTATCAATTGCATCCTTGATTCATTCATCAATTGAACTATTGAATCATCCTTAAAATGTACCATCAATTAGGGTTTTGAACCCAATTGAACTAGAATTTTTAATCAAGAAACCTTCAATTAGGGTTTTAAAATCGAGGAACCTTCAATGATTAACATTGTGGAACCGATTCAATTGAAATCAATGAATCATCATCAAATTATGACATGACCTGACCTCAAACGGTCTTGAGGTCGTTTGGATGACCTACAAATGGTCTTGAGACCATTTGCCCCATTCCACCATTAAAATTTGTGAAATTCACTTAGGGTTTAGATCATTGGATTGATAATCAAATTAGCTATTGTTTGCATTTCAATTTGATATCTCTGGATCTTCAAATACTCAACCATACTCAACCCTAGACCTACAAACGGTCTTGGTTGACCTCCAGACCATCTTGAGACCATTTGGGTAACCTACAAATGGTCTTGTGACCGTTTGGGTTAATCAACCCAAAATTTTAAATCAACCAATTGAAATTTCAGCACTTAACCCGATTAGGGTTTGATAATTGATTAACCTTCAACTGATGAACCCATTGAAACTAATCAATTGAATTGAATGGGTCATCAACCATCAAAATCAGCCTATGAGCTCCAAACGGTCAACCACTCTAAATGGTTTGAAACCATTTGGTTTGTAACGGTTTGTTGAAACCGTTTAACCAATTTCAATGAAATCGATTGGTTTCCAACTTTTGAAACTGTTTGCCTAGGATATTTTTGAGGTGTGTGCTTAGTATGATTTCATAATCATCAAGCTACGATCCTTCATATTTATCTGTAATTTTCATGGTGGTTCTATTGATTTGATCAAGTGAATTTCAAGAAGAACAAATGATCAAAAATTGATAAGGAATTGAATGCAATAACAATAGTAAGGGTTCAAGTTATAAAACCCGCCTCCAATTGAGCTTCAAAGCTTCAAGATTACGTAAAAAATGGTGGATAAAACTCCTTTCACTATCCCAAGGCTCGTACTTAAGCTTTGAGTGAAAAGGAATGGTTAGAATTGAAGATGGAGTAAAGATAAGAAGAAATCAAGCATTGATTTGTGATTTCTACCATGGAGTCAAGGTGAAAGAGGGCCATGGAGCTTACCTACAGGTTGGGAGTTGTCTTCCTATTTCTCCTCAGATCCCTTGGTCGTTTTGCAAGCAAGAAGTGAAAGTGGCTTCGAAATTACCCATTCAAGCTATGGATAAATGAGTATATATGATTTTCATTGAAAATTCATTTAAGAGAGAGAAAGTAGGAATTATCTCCTCCATTTTCCTTGCCACTTGCCCACTTCTCTTACTTATATACGAGGCTATCTTCTTTGACTCTTATTCCTCTCAATTATCCATGATTTAAAGAAAAGCAAATTAAGCACCTTAAATCATATAATACTAATATCCCTAAGTTAGTGGATATTTCTTTTTCTTTTCTTAATGTGAGTGAGTTATCCACTCACGTAGATATTTCCATTTCCTTTGCGAGGCACAAGGACGTACATACTTGTTGATTTTCAACCAACACAATTTTGGTTGAAGGGCAATACAATTAATATAATTATTTTTGCATTAAATTGAATTAGGGTTTCAATTATGCTTAAATCTTGATTATTTTAATATCAAGATTCTCTCTCCTTTAAAGTGATACAAACGAGATGCCCTACCATTTTCTTTTCTCTACATGATTCCAAGAAACATTAGGGACTATTTTGAAGTGGTAATTTGCATATTGAACCCTAGATTTTGGGTAAATTGCATATTATACCAAAACTAGGTTTTAATGCACAAACATTGCTTTATCAGCTCTTTCTTGGTACTCAGGCTTTTGAAAGCCATACCACTGCATCATACTCATTCCTATAATGCTACATCACTTGAGGAATATTTTATCATGTAACATTTGCAAGTTAACCCCTCAACTTGGGTAATTTGCACTTTAGTGCAAAACAAGCTAAATAGTGTTTCAACATTATTCAAAAAGGACTAAAATTGAAACATAAGTTCCTCTTAAGCCTTAATTACTTTTCAAGAATAAGATCAAACATATAATTAACTTTATTAAGAAAAACATCTAGGGTTAAAGCATAACCCAGGTCAGGGATGCTACACTAGCCAGAAACCCAACTCTTCAGATTTCAAAGCAAAGGGAAGTGTGAAGAAAGTAAGAGGTGATTGCCACCATTGTCACCAACCTAGACATTAGAATAGAAATTGCCCACTCTAGTTAGAGGAATGAAAGAGAAAGAAGGAAGGCACTGACACCTCCACTTTAGGAATAAAAATTATAAAATAAATTTGATTACTTCTTTTTGGTATGTAATACCAAACAGAGATCTGACATACTGATGTGTAAGATCTTCCAAGAAGTAAAAGCCTTCATGGAAGGACATAGACAGAAAAGGCAGAGCTAGAGTTACAGAAGCATTATTCTACATTTAAATTTATCTTAACCCAATGGGCATGTAATAGAGTTAGTAAAACTGCTATTTCATTATTCCATCAAATGGAAACATTTACTTTGAAGCATATTGTATGACAAGGATGATAAATCTATAAAGTGAGATATTAATGCTCCTATTTCTTACATGGCAATTCCCAAACATCTAAATAGTCTTTATACAAAATATTTTGAGATGAGTGTTTATAACATTAATACCAAAGCATTATAATTGATAACTCAAGATTATCATTAGCAATAGTCACCTTGGATGTATATATAAAAAATGCATATCTAGAATACATATTGATGTTCATCTAGGCTCCCTTGGTTATTATTGAACCTAAGGAAACATGTGAAGCCTTGTTTATGCACAAAGTGACATAAAATCCTTCACTAGATGTAGTGGGAGGATAAGACATCCATCAAACCTCATGCATATGATGCATGAAGATCTTATGGAATAAATGATATAGATAAATTGTATATTATTTTCATTTACTGGTAATATGATGATATGTACTCAGTAAAAAGGAAATCTCTTGAAATATTGAAGGAGATTATAAATGAAGTATATCTTAGATGAAAGTATTAATAAACTTGATGAGATCAAATATTGAAATACTTTACATTGATATCTTGAAGAACCTTCAGGAAGAAATGTGATAGTGTATAATAAGTCAAATCCATCTAAACATGATAGTGTCAGAATGAAGGAATTACACCATGATGAGTCATGATATAATTATCAATTAATCGAATCTTCTTATATCCTTATAAATATATTGCGACCACTAAATAAAGTACCATCTAAATGGTTTATAAAACATCATATATGATATGATTTGGGAATGTCCCCATATGTCTAAAGGATTAGAACCTACATTGAAAAAGTAGTTTCTTCAAGAGGTTTATCCACAAACTATAACTATTGAATGGTACTATTAATCCCAATGCAGAAACAAAATGTTTTGTTGATAGGATAACTGAGTTCCTAAAGAATTAGCGGGAGTAAAAGTACAACTCAAAATGTCAAGGTCAATAAGGAGGTACAATGAGAACCAAGAGAATCACAAGTTGTTGTGGTATCTCAGATTCATCATGTAACACAAATTAAAATAGTTCTCATAAGACCTGTATGGAATTGAGGATTGTGAATCCAACGTATTAGACAAGTTGGTCATAACATGAAGAGCCAACTAATCAACTAGAAGCTATTAAGAACCATAAACCAAGTAATTGCTCAAGGCCATTATGGGGTCCATGTAAGCTAACAAGGCAGGACCTTGATAGAGCAACCTAAAAGGGTAACACCTAAAGGTGCAATAAGGTCTTGTGGCAAAGACCTACATTGACAACATAAAAGGACATATTGGTTGAATAGGTTTTCAAATCAGTTCAAGTTGTTGAACATGATATAAATTTCTTTACCAACTATAAGCTTGTTGATATAGTTAAAATAGACCAAAAGATTAAGCATATGAAGGTAAAAATCGGATTCCTTAATGAGAATACATCAAAGGATGTGTACGTGACACAACCTAAAAGGTTTTAACTTCAAGAAAGCATATAAAGTCTAAGAACTACAAAATTCAATCTGGGATTGAAATAAGCATCTCAAAGGATTGGTCTTTTAAATTGACAAAATAGTCAAAAAGTTTGACTTCAATAAATATATAAGATGAAATCTATGATTACAAAAGATTTAGTGAGAGCACATGTTAACATTCCACATGTGATGAGGAATAACATCTCAATATTGTGAATATTGAGATCTGGCATGGAAAATCCCTTCAGCAATGAAAGATTAAGTGAAACATCTTATGAGATAATGATGAAGACCTATGGGATAGTTCTTGAATGATTCACAATGGAAGTTTGAGTACATACAATGTGTTGAAGGAGTTCAAAACTGACGGATTCAATGAGAGAGAATCTAGATTAGTCTCTCATGAACCATATGTTCCAATTCTTGTGAAGAATGGAAATACCATGATTAAGATTCCATATGATGGATCCATCATGGAATGCCCTAAATGTGCTTATCCCACATAATCTTGTATGAATTGGACATGACAAGATGATACTAAATTACAATAAGGATTATTAGAATGTCATTAAGGGTATCTATTAGTACTTAAGAAGTACCTAAGGATAGATTTCTAGTCAATAGAGATAGCAATAAAAGGAAGAGTTGGATGTAAAGGGTTACATCGATGCAATTTCCATAATGACAAAGTGATCACCACAAAATATGTTTGACTTAAAAGGAGAGATGTTGTTAGTTGGAAGGGTTCTGAACTTATAGCCATTAATTCTATTCTACAATAGTATCCGAGTATGCTTGTGTTATGAACACAGAGTGATACTATATGGATCTAGAATTTCATATGATGAACTTATAGATGTTCCAACCATTGATGACTTAGTAGTGATACTATGACAACAATGGAGCTAATTATTAGGCAAGGAATATCAGATACCATATAACGGAAGTTCCATCTCATACGAGAAATTGTACATGAAAGATCTAGAGGGGGGGTGAATAGAGATTTTGGTACTTTTAAAAATTTAATTAAAAACTTAAGGCAAAGAAGGAGGAGGAAACAAGGAAGACACTTCGATGTAGAGTGGTTCAAACCTTTGAATCAAAGGTTGTCAGTTCACTACCCACATGCTTCCAATTAGAATTTTGAAAGTGATTTATTTTATTTACCGTGTAAGGATGTTATAACAAAATACAATCACCTTCCACTTGAAGTAGCCTTCACCTTGAAGTAGCCTCAACCTCCTTGAAGTAGACTTCTTGAAGTAACCTCAAGCAACCTTAGAGAAGCCTTCACCACCTTGAAGTAGCTCCACCAAATTGATATAGCCTTCACCTAGAAGTAGCTCCAACCTCCTTTGAAGCAGCCTTCTTGAAGTAATCTCAATCTACCTTGGAGCAACCTTCACTTCCTTGAAGTAGCTCCACCACTATGAGATAGGCTTCACGTAGAAGTAGCTCCAACCTCCTTTGAAAAATCCTTCTTGAAGTAACCTCAGACACCCCTTGTAGAAGCCTTCACTTTGTTGAAGTGGCACCAAGCAACCTCCTTTCAACAACCTCCAACCCTAGGAGTAGTCAAGGAGAACAAAGTACAATACAAACGAAATAGATTGGAAGAAAGAAAATACTTAACCAATGAAATACAATGCTTTGATCCTATATCAAGTGTTTAGATCTCCTATCCACTTAAAATGGACGTGGCTATATGTGGTGGCTAGGAGATTGTATCTATAGGACACAACTTTAGAGCACAATGAAGAAGATAGCAAGTGAATTTCAACTTGGTTGCTCTTTAGGATGGATGCTCAAGTGTATCTTATGTGCTTTAGGTGTCCTAAGGCCTCTCCTACTTATAGGAATGGTTTACAAGTGTTTAGGGATGTTCTATGGAGTCTCTATAGTGTTATTAGTGCTTAACTATTCGTTAGGTATAAAGTAGTTGGCTAGCAATGGCTAATTTGTTCGTTCTTGGAAGAACAATAAAGAACCCTACTCTATCGACAAGTTTGTCGACCGGACATGTCTCAGTCAAACTTTTTTTTGACAGAGCCTGAGTTTAAGGCAAATGTGTTTCAACATCTATTTACAACTTTCAACTCCCAACCACTTGGTCTAACGTTCATAATCTTTGGACCGAGGTTGAGTATGTCGACTATATTTTTGACCAAACACGTTTTAACGCACAAATGGGTAAGGTTTTGAATAGTGTTTGGTAAGTTCAAATGAGGTGGTTTTTGGTTGACAAAGACTTTGATCGAGGATGTCTCAGTTGACTAGTTTATCGACCGAGGATGTTCCTATTCTAGACTTTTGAACCACCTATTAAATGTGTGTTCTAATCGATGATAATGACTTTAACTGTAGGGTGATCCTAACTAAGGGTTGTAAGTGGATGTGGAAGATCTAACGCTTAATATACATGATATCTAAGTACTTATACATTATATCTTTGTACAAGTATTTACATTTGAGTACAATCATGAAAATATAAACATTTAAGTTCATTGATCTTCAACTTTCCACTTAGTAGGATCTTCTTATTTCCTTTAACTCTTAAATACTCAAGTTGCACATTAGATCCACATGTATGAAATGTTTTTCATCATCAAAACAAAGGGTATGCTAATGTCCAATTTATCCAACAATATCCCCCTTTTTGAATATGACAAACATTCCTAAAATATAAGAAAAATATTTGAAATGAAATAAATTTCATACCTGTAATGTAACCGAGATGAATAGATTCTTTTGATCTCATAAACTATGTACTAATATACCCAAAGTGATATAAAACATGATATCCATCTCTTAAGGCAATGTATCACCAATTAATGTCAAGCCAAGAGATCATGAAACTCATGAGAATATTTTACTTTATTTTGCTTTAATTTATTTCTCCCTCTCATTTCAAAAAGATAATCATATGTGTAAGTCAATAAGACACCCTATTAATCTATTACTCCCCCTTAATTGTTTACATCAAAAAGATAATCATATGTGTAAGTCAATAAGACTCCCCCTTCATCTATTACCACCCCTTAATTGTTTACATAAAAAGGAATGTCAAATTTAGCCAAAATTTAAAAATCAAGATTAATTTCTCAACTATTTGCAAGGGATGTTAATCCCTAAAATGATATGAGATTCCTTAGGCTCATGGTGGGATCAATGAATGTATTTTTATATTAATTTCTCAACCATTGATAAGGGATGTTAAGCCCTGAAATGATATGAGATTCCTTTAGGCTCATAGTGGAATCAATAAATGTATCTCTAACCAAATATAAGGGATGTTAAGCTCAAATTGGTGTAGAGAATCCTGTTAAGAGAAAAAATATATGCACATTACATCCAAGAATTTTTGTGATCTCCCCCTTAATATGATAACAAAAGTGACTCCAAAAGTACTAAGGTATTTCAAATCTTAACCAACTTTAAAATCAATTGATTAAGTAAGACTATGTGTCAATTTTTATAAGCAATCTTGTTTCTTGCACTATTTTGGTTTAAAAGTTTCTCTCATTCTAAGTATTTAACATGATGAGAAAATTACAAATTTAATATACCAATTTTGGGTGCAAGTGAATGATTTGATTTACAAATAAGATTTTTTGTCAGGCTTATTTTCGATCAACCATAACTTCGACCGGGGCACCCCTCGCTCAAACTGTTTGTCGACCAAGAGGTAGTTTCTACAGATTTCAAATTGATGCAATTTATCTAGTATGATAAAGATATAACAGTTTTCTCTATATTATCATAAGTGACCAATCAGCTTTATGCATATTTAATTATGTTTCAAGTCATGGGTTTAAGCAACATAGATATATTCTTATGATTCTATTTTGGAAACAATTGTTACATCCATTTGAAGAGTATGATGTCTTTATGAGTGGATAGAGTTAAAGGTCCTCAAGTATTAGTCATTAATGCATAAGTCATGTCAAAATCTATTTCTTTATGTTATATCCTAACTTTATTTCATCATGCCCATATAGTTCTAATGAATGTTTTGCCTTTAGGTCTAGGAACTGAATTTTATTCATTGTTCTTGGTAAGCTCATATAGAAATTGTCCAATAATAAAATCTTTAGGATATGACTAAGTCTTGTTGTGTATAATCATCATTTATGTAGACTTATAAATCCCAGATGCTTTTCTAGATGTTGAATATTTTAGGATAAAGTCTTTTTGTGACTTAGGATCAAATTTGTCTTTACCATCTTTTATTAAAGATAGAATTCACATAGAGTTAGGTAAAATTTTGTGAATGAGTTCTAGTGAGAAAAGTTTTAAATTATGAAAAGAAATATCACTTTTTCTTGCCTATAATACATAAATCTTAAATTTATTACAAAAATTTAGGTAATGATTATATTTTAAGGAAGTTTCTTGTATGGACAATATTTTTATGCCATAAAAAATTCATTGTTTTCAAATGGTGTCCATAGAGTTATGGTTTACAATCATTTTTCCTTTTGATATTTTCCTATGAATCATAACCATTGTCATAGTTCTTATGATGTAACACATTTAAATATTTGGACCAACATCATCTATGCCAATAGTTTTACCTTTGAAACTTTCTTCACATATGACCAATAATTTTACCTTTTCTCCAAGTGTATGAAAATATTTTTGTTTCTGATCTTTTCTTTTTAGAGTAATTTTCATAGACCATCCAAACCTACAAAGTATGAAAGTTTTGGTCCCATATAGTGGTCCTTTTGGTTAGGAGAATTACTTTAAATATTTTATCATTTCAACTATTTAGAACAATTTAATATGAAGAGTTCACTATAGATTTGGGTCACAAATTTAATTTCAAGCAAATAATTTTATTCTTAATAAATAATTCTGACAACATTACCTTCGGTCGAACTTTTCTTTGACCGAAAGATTTATCAATTGAAATCTTTGTCGACCGAGATGAAGTTCTAAATATTTACCAATGAAAATAATTATGACATAACAACCTTTGGTCAAACTTTTCCTCGACCGGAAGAGATTTTGGCTGAGCTCTTTGTCGACGAGATGAAGTTCTGTCCATTTTTAGTAAATTCAACATTTCTAATGTAACCCTATCATGTAATTATTTTTGTATAACACAATTAAGCAATCAAAATATACAAACATATACAAGTTCAAGCTTATTTTAGTTGAGATAAGACATTATGGATTTCAAAGTGAAGTTTAGGTCAAATCTCAACTAACATGTCCACCCATTTTAAGTTGGAGGTTTTGGAACCCAAACTAAGTCAACATCTTTCTTCTTCTTGTATGGACAAGAAAATGAATAGGGACCAAGACATAAATAGTAATGACAACAAATAAAATCAATTTCATTTCTCTTCTTAGCATTTTGGTTATGTGCTAGATTGTCTTTGGGCACATACATGATCTTTGATTTGGATTTTTGTGTTTTTCTTGTTCTAGGCTTTTGAGAAGATTTCTCTTTAGGTAAATCACCTAGACCCCTTCTTCCTTTTTGTTCACAAGATTTCTACAAGATTTTATCAAGAATATTATTACTCTTTAGACTATCAACATGTTTTTGTAGCTTAGTAATTTCATCAATTTTCTTTGCTATATCTAGTTTTGCTTGATCAAAACTTGAAAGAAAATAATCTCTTTCTAGAAAAATAATATCATAATTTGAATGAGAACTTAGAACATGTTGAGTTTGATAATTATTCATCTTAGCAAGCAATTCAACATTTTCTTGAGAAAGAAGATTATTATTGGTTTCTAGAACAAGCAACTTGATATTGTAATCATTATAGACGATTTCAAAGTACTTTTTCATACATAAGGCTTTCTTTTTCAAAAATGAGATCATTCAATTTAGCATACAAATCATCATTAGTTTTTGTAATCTTCTTTAATTTCCTTTAACAATCAACATATTTATCATGTAGTTCTTCAATACTAGCGACTAGCTCTTCTTTAGATAAATCAAGAAGACTTACCTCAATTTTTTCTTCACTGGTTGTTGTAATGAAACAACTTACCTTGTCTTCTTTAGTCATGAGATATTCTACTTCTTATTCTTCATTTTCACTATCGTCGTTTGAATCATCCCAAGCTGCTTTGTAGGCCTTTTCTTTCTTCTTGAGAGAGGATTTCTTTCCCTTCTTGACTTTAGGACATTCATTTTTTAAATGTACCTTCTTGCCACATTCAAATCACCTAAGGGAAGAAGAAGAGACACTAGAATTCTTGTTAGATTTAAATGTTCTATATTGCTTACCATTTACAATGAAGCCTCCTTTTCACTATCTTCTTCACTTGTTTCATTGCTTTCTTGAATGATAGCTTTAGTTACTGCCTTAAATACAACGTTTGGCCGCCAATCTTTATTCTTCTTCAAGGGAAACTTCATGATTTTCTAGATTGCCAATGAGTTGCTCCATCCTAAATGTGGTAAGGTCATTGGCTTCTTCAATGGCCGTCACCTTTGGATTGTATTTTGGAAACAAGGATCTAAGGATCTTGGACACATGGTCTTCCTCACTTATATACTTACCTAATGCACTCAATCTATTAACAATAGAAGAAAATCTTGCATACACTTAACTAATGGACTCATTAGGATGCATATGAAATTGTTCAGACTTTTTTTAAGCATGTTAATTTTGGTATTTTTAACTTGAGTGGTACCTTCATGTGTAATTGAAAGTTTATGCCATATTTCATAAGTTGTTTCACATGAAGATATCTTATTAAACTCACTAACAAAAATAGAAAAATATAATATGCTTACCACATTTTCATTTAATTGAACTTGCTTTACCGTACGAGATTCCATGTACATATTCAATAGTAGGAAGTGCATATACCATCCTCCAAAGCTCTAGGATGATACCTTGGAAGTAGAATTGCATTCTTCTTTTCCAATAGGTTTAGTTTCTTCCACAAAAGGGTGGTGGAATCACATGAGTTCCTTCAAGGTTGAGGTTGATAAGGAAGTTGTCCCCCATTTTTCAAGACCTGTTAGGTCTCCTTGAAGACCTGCTATGATACCAATTGAAATATCTATGGGGGGTGAATAGAGATTTTGATATTTCTAAAATTTAATTAAAAACTTAAGGCAAAGAAGGAGGACACAAGGAAGACACTTTGATGTAGAGTGGTTCCAACCTTTGAATCAAAGGTTTTAAGTCCACTACCTAATTGTTTAGAGTTGGTATTTTGAAAGTGATTTATTTTATTTACCTCACAAGGTTGTTACAACAAAATACAATCACCTTCCACTCAAAGTAGCATTCACCTTGAAGTAGCCTCAACCTCCTTGAAGCAGCCTTCTTGAAGTAACATCAAGCAACCTTGGAGAAGGCTTCACCACCTTGAAGTAGCTCCACCACCTTGAGATAGTCTTCAACTAGAAGTAGCTCCAACCTCCTTTCAAGCAACCTTCTTGAAGTAACCTCAAGAAACCTTAGAGCAGCCTTCACTTCCTTGAAGTAGCTTCACCACCTTGATATAGCCTTCACCTAGAAGTAGCTCCAACCTCCTTTGAAGCATACTTCTTGAATTAACCTCAAGCACACCTTGGAGAAGCCTTCACTTTGTTGAAGTAGCACTAAGAAACCTCCTTTCAATAGCCTCCAACCCTAGGAGTAATCGAGGAGAACAATGTAAAATGCAAAAGAAATAGATTGGAAGAAAGAAAATACTTGACCAATGAAGTACATCTCTGTGATACAATATCAAGTGTTTAGATCTCCTATCCTCTTAATATGGGCGTGGATATATGTGATGGCTAGGAGATTGTAACTATCAGATACAACTTTAGATCACAAGGAAGAATATAGCAAGTAATCTCAGCTTGGTTGCTCTTTAGAATGGATGCTCAAGTGTAGATTATGTGCTTTAGGTGTCCTAAGGCCTCTCCTATTTATAAGAATGGTTTTAAAGCATTTAGGGACATTCTAGGGAGTCTCTAGAGTGTTCTTAGTTCTTAACTAGCCTTTAGGTAGAAAGTAGTTGGCTAGCAATGGTTAATTCGTTTGTTCTTGGAAGAACAATCTAGAACCATGCTCGTTTGACAAGTTTGTTGACCGAATGTGTCTCAGTCAAACTTTTCTTTGACCAAGCCTGGGTTTAAGGAAAATGTGTTCCAAGTTTTATTTCCAACTCCCAACTCCCAACCACTTGGTCTAACAGTCATAAGCTTTGGACCGAGGTTGAGTCAGTTGACTATATTTTTGACCGAAACACATTTTAGAGCACAAATGTGTAAGATTTTGAACAATGCTTAGTATGTTCGACCGAGGTGATTCTCGGTTGACAAATACATTGACTGAGGATGTCTCATTTGACAAGTTTCTCGATTGAGGATGTTCCTATTTCAGACTTTTGAACCACATATTAAATATGTGTTCTAATGGATGATAATGACTCTAATTGTAGGGGGATCCTAAATAAGGATTGTAAGTGGATGTGGAAGATCTAACACTTTATTTACATGATATATAAGTACTTGTATATTATATATTTTTACAAGTATTTACATTTGAGTACAATCATGAAAATATAAATATTTAAGCTCATTGATCTTCAATTTGTATTGGTCTTCAACTTTCCACTTAGTAGGATCTCTTTATTTCCTTTAACCCTGAAATACTCAAGTAGCATGTTAGATCCATAAGTGTAAAATGTTTTTCATCATAAAAAAAAGGGTATCCTAATGTCCAATTTAGCCAACAGTACAACAAAGAGAGAAGGAAACATGCAATATACTGACCATAAGCAAAGTGTTGTTAACTCGCTAAATTAGCACTAGCGCAACAAAAGCATGGTGGACATATTCAGATCACCAAGAATATGATTCATGAGTGATTGGCTCTAAGTGCAAGTGGGAGTCTATTGGTAAGGTATGCCCATAGAGCCAATCATGTGATGATTGACATGACATATAGCATAAAAGATTTTATTAATACTTATAAAGGAAAGCTTCCAATTCATTATGTTTCACTCAGTTATGAGATAATGAGGAGATATTATGAATGTATAGAGAATAAGGTATTCCCATACTGCCAGACGAATGTCTCACCAAGTGAGATGACGATTTGGGGTACCAAACAACTGACTCAAGAGTTGAGACTGTCGTTTGGGACTTCAGGCTGATTAGAAATCAAATTGGCTAAAGTTCTGCTCTATGGACTGATCGATTGAACCAATTGGTTTAGCTTGACTCACCAAATGGCCGTATGGGTGAGTGAGATAGGCATCTCACATGGGTGAGACAGCTCGGTTGGGGCCGAACGAAGGTTTTGGATGTTTCCTAAACTTGTTCGATTGTGTACGACTTGTGGTTCAAGGAATTAATATGTGATATCAATTGGAATCGAATTGCAAAATTCGTATACAATTGGGAAACTACTAGATGACTGTCTCGCAGTGAGATATGAATGTATCATGCACCGGACGGTTGTTTGGGTGTGCTAGATGACCTTTTGGAGTGTCATAGGTTAAAAAAATTCAAGATCTTTCGGTCCCTTCCACTCCCACACAGATCCTGTACAGACTGGGAACCCTGACCCTAATTCGTCCTATAAATAGAGGGGTATTGGGGGCTTTCCAGAGTACAACAATATCAATAGAGAATCAGTTTCTCTAAAAAAATTTGTCCTCTTTGGTTATGGTAACTGAGAGAGCCCAAGCAAGTCCTACCCGACTAGGAAGGGGTATCTATGGAAGAGAACAACTGAGGATCGTTGTTGTGGGAGAGCAAGTTGGTGACTAGTACGCCAATGGGAGGGACAACTCTTTCCTATATGTTCTAGTTGAACGATATGAGTTCTAGTTGGTCCGTGTGGACTACTCTAGAGGTAGGATTCCTTTGGCTGCTTCTAGGAGAGAAAAGTCAGCTTGCAGTCCGTGGCGAGACCACAAGAGTCGCTGTAGAAGTTGTTCTGTTCATTGTTCGTGGTGAAGACCAGGATCTGCACAAACACCGTCTAAGAGCAACTTGTAGATAGTTGCAATTAAGAGAGTTGTTTTTGCTGGACTTTCTCTAGGACCAAGTATTTAAACCACCATTCCTATTTTATAATAGTAGATGCAATCTTTCTTGTGACGCCCTTCGCCACACGAAGCGGGATTACTCAAAACAAAATGCAGAATTATCATTAATCACAAATTACCACAAAACATGGTAAATTAACACCATTTGCAATACAATATCTCAAGCAGAAATATTTCATAAATAAGCCTTTGACTCAGGCCATCTGTATTCAATATATGCCAAAAGATGTTACATATCATGTTCAAAGGCTATCAAGCCACATCTATTACATATTACAACCTGTTTATATGTACATGCTATTTCTATACACTCATGTCATAAAGCCAAAATCTATGTGTCGATAGAAAAAATCTCCCCAAAGACCTGAGAGTATAGTCACGACGCATAGGACTCTACTACAAAACTTAGACATCATATCCAACATCTAACAGTTACTACTCTGCTTGCTGCTCAACACCTGCACCATGACCTCGACCTCCTTGTCCATGACCACCTAAAAAGGTGTGGAGCCCACGTGGTTAGACCAAACGTCCCAACGAGAGATATAACTCTTTACCAATGTCTATTATAAGTATAGTAATATAATAAAGTAGTAAAATAGTGCATGTATTACTATTTGAGCAGTTTAAGCAGTTACAATAGAGAAGTACAACATCTTATGCTTTTAAAAGGAATATGAAGGAGATGTATAACTATTATAAACTAAATAGTACAAAAAATAAGGTATGCGGTCATCCAATGAGATTCATATTGACCCTAAGCAAATATACTACATGACTGTATTATCACTTTCATTATTATGCCCTGAGGATTAGAGGTGTACCACTCAAATCCAACTGACCATTGCTCAGTCGAAATCAATACCATACAAGATCGATGGAAGAGACAAACTCCATGATCAACACCAACACTACTCAGTCAGTTCAATTCTACAATGTAGTGACATAATAGTCAAACTGCTAAACAACAACTTATAGTCAAAGCTATAGTCCTATAGAGACAATAACTTGTAGTCAAATCTATAGTTCTTTAAAACAACTAGTCTACCTTGGTACATGGGACAATACTAGAGAATAGGCTCACACATGGCCATTCCATAATAAATCATTATATCACTATTTATTAACAATTTAAGGATACATGGATATGTCTCCAATTGAATCCCGCATATTCAATAATATGCACTCCGAGTTTTCACATAGGAGTTACTAATTTTTCCATCCCACTAGATACTGACGCTGAATACGGATCTATGGTATAGGGCAACTATATGATTAGGGTTTCACTTGATTAGATATTCCAATTGGGTACCTTTTAATACATCAATCAAGTTACAACGTATAAACCTTAAACAAATTCTACAAAATTAAGGATACGATGCAACTTCAGAAGATATAAAACGTACAAAGTGAGAACCTATCACATAATCACATGACACTTGTATCACAACCATTACAAGGTCATCAATAATATTACATCACTATGGGACATCAATCCCTCAATTCATGCACAAGGCATTTACTAGGTCATTAGACCAAATTGTATAACTCTTGCACATTTAATATCACAATATGCCTCAAAATTACTCATAATCACCATCCTATATTATACAAAGTTCACCATAGCACACTCATGGCTATGCCATTCATCTCACCTACAAGGTTAGGTTTACATAGACCGGAGAGAGAAAAATGCTATCACATGCTAATGATATTCAAACAATATAAGAAAGAGCATTTTACATATCGAGATTAGGGTTTCATATCATCCCTCTACCACTAACCCTAATTCCATCACTTCCCACATTGTTGGAGAGTACTAGGGTTAAGCACTATTGTTATAGGTTATTACATTATGTACACATGTATATACGTGTCTTGTCCCAACACCAAACATAGGTCTCAACCACCCTCAACACATAAGTCTTGACCACCCTCAACATATGGTCTTGACCCATCACACAATAAGATCTGTCATGACCGAGACACTACAACATGTGTCACGACCTAGCATGTGTTGGGAACATTGTCACAATGCAACACCTAAACACAACGTCACGAATGAGACCTCTTCCAAGGTGCATTGCGACCAAAACAAGCAACATGGTGTCTCGGCCCTAACCAGACATAGTGTCTCAACCCAAACGGAAGCATGTTTCGATCATCATACTTAGTCATATTGACCATGACATCAACCAACTTGAGCATAATCATGCAGCAACACTGCGTTGTGACCAGGTTGGTGGGTAGAGACAAACCCTTAGGGTTTTGGAATGTCACGGTCGAGACCAACACCTACAAGGGTGTCGATCGAAATGGAAGACCAATGGTTTGTATCAACCATAGTCAATTACATGCCCAACACCTTAATAGGTTCAAAACAAGGTCATGACAAATGCCAAACAATAGGGAATACTAAATGTAACCTAAGAACAACTCACTATACCAAGATATTCATCAACCCTAGTTTATAGATCATAGAAAATCCATGTTTGGAGAGAGAAGACCAAATTATTATGCATGTAAAAAGACAAAAAACTTCCTATTACTCAAGTATAAAAAAATCATAAAGAAAGTATCATGGTTCCATAGATGAAGATTTAAAGGAAGCACATCATCTTCCATTTACCACAAAAATCGAGTACAAGGCTTTTTAGGGTTTATAAGAAAGATAACCTTCTTAAGAATATTCCACAAGTTAACCCTAAGATATATTATTCCTTCTATCATCAAGAACACATTTTTAATATGTATAACAACAACTTATGATCAAATCTTAAGATGCTAAGAATAGACGGGGAAAAGTTATATAACCCGCATGTTCTGGAGAGCACCAATCTCCCAAGATCTCAAGCTCCAAGAACTTCAACCAAGCTTCAAAACTTTGGCCAAAAGATAACCCCAAGAAGAGGAAGAAATGTCATGGTTGAATAAGGAAAGAGAACACTCAAACCCTAGATCAAACCAAAGAAGAATAAAGAAGAAGTCTTCTTCTCACTCGGGTACCATCATGTCAAAACATGATATATGGCCCTTGTGAAGAAGAGATATCCAAGAAAAGCCACCATGGATGATCTATAGTCTATGAACATGGAGGAAGAAGAAGACGATAGGGATTTCAGAGAAGAGAAAATGTGATTAAGAGTTAAGATCACTTACCAAGAGAAGAATCTCTAAGGAATCACCACCAAAGAGTTGATCTAGCACATGATCTTCAACATGCAAGATGGATCAACCACCCACGCTTCAATATCTAACCTCTATTGTTCTTGAAGATCCAAGGACGATCCAAAGGAAGGAGAAAGAGTATAGGTCTAAAAAGGTTTCTCATATGTGAAGAGAAGGGGTTATATACTCAAAGGAGGAGGGAAGTAAGAGATTATCAGGTGTCAACATAATAAGGTATTAAAATACACATGTCCCAAAAAGAAATAACCTTTCTTCCACCCACATGCAGTTTATGAAATGTTCATGTTTATCCAGCAAGACTGTAGCGACCTCTAAGGATGGATACCACCTTGTCTCGGTCGAGACACTTTCTCATGCACACTTGGTATCGACCAAAACCTTAATCACCATATATATGGTCGAGACACTACACTAGAGGACAAGTGTTTTGACCATCCTCACCTCTAGGTCATATTGGTTGAGACAAACACTATCCAAGGCATGTGTTGAGGTCTCTACACTCACCCAAAAGTGGTTCAGTGGTCGCAACACTCAAACCCTAGTTTAGTCACCATAACAACTAAGCAAACCCTAGAAACTCTAGAATCACCAAGAGATGCCCAATTGCATAATCTTCTCTCTCATGATGCTAAAGCATAAGAAACATTCTCAACATGTGATAATTTTCAATATTGGCCTCACTTATGGGTAAATTGCAAACTAGTCCAAAACAAGCACATACATAGCAAAGATAGATCAAACATCAATCAAATTGGACCAAAATGAAAATATAAGCCTATCACATGATATAAGACATCCCAAGACTTTTGATGAAGGTTTAATCTTCTCATCATACAAAGTAAACACAATTAAGCATAAAGCTATGTCAGGGGTCTTAAAACCATACACCCCTAATAGGGATTTCACCCCCAAAATCCTACAGAAAATGTGACTGATACTTCTTCCACATCTCGTCTTCAAGCTCCCACATGGCTTCCTCTACACCACGATGATGCCACAAAATCTTGACTAAATGTCCTTCTTCATCGAATTCTTAATCCTTCTATCTAGGATTAGAACAAGACCTTCTACATAAGACATATCATTATCCAGCTCCACCTCAACAGGTTGAAGAGTCAACTCTGTATCAGGATGACACTTTCTCAACATAGAGATATGAAACACAAGATGTAACTCGTGCGACTCAGGTGGAAACTCTAGCTTATAGGCCACCTTCCCAACACGTGCAACTACAATATAATATCTCATATATCTGGGAGCTAACTTACCCTTTTTCCCAAACCATAGAACACCTTTCCAAGGAGAAACTTTGAGTACACCATGTATCCCACTTGGAACTCTAAAGATCTACAAAAGTTATTAACATAAGACTTTTTTCTGTATTGTACTGCCTTCAACTGCTACTGAATCACTTTGATCTTTTCTATTATTTTCTGTATAAGCTCAGGACCCAGAAGTTGATATTCTCCCATCTCATACCAACACAAAGGAGATCAGCAATGTCTCCCATACAACTCTTCATATGGTGCCACATCAATGCTCCTCTGATAGATATGTTGTAGGCAAACTCTATCAGACTAAGGTGTATATCCCAACTTCCCATAAACTACAACACACATGCTTTCAAAAGATCCTCCAAGCCCTGTATTATTGTAATGACACCACCTCCCAGTAACCCCCAATTAAGGGAGACCCGAAGGTCAGAGCCGTTATTCAATTAACATGATCAAAGGTTCAACAAATAATCAATAATAATTATAAAATTCTACTAACTAAACTGGAATTTGGTATAAATTGAAACTTTACTTACCTTTGAAAACTTTGGAAAACTATCTATCCAGAGCTTGAATTATTCTATCTAATCCTCCTTGCACTTTATTTCTTATTTCCACAATGTGTCACTTTACTGTTTGTTCTTTCAATTTTGTTCTTAAAACGCCGATAAACAAAACATCGGTCAGTATATCAAAATATACTGGTATGTGGGAACAACCAAAACTTCACAAATATGGCTAATAATTTAATAATCACAATCAAATTATTTATCAAGACAATTTACATTTTCAATGTGTCATTCTCCACCGCTTTTGCCCTAACCCTGGCATACCCCTTTAGGGTTTCTCTTTTTCCATTGACTTAAGGCCACCTTCTCAATCCCGAGCTTGGTGCCTGGGGTCACCTCTCATGGTGCCCATGGGTCTACCCTCTTGGGCCTGACCTTTATGGCATCTTCCATCAGGGTGACATGTAGGTGCGAGAATACACACTTCTTTATAATTGTGATAACCATAGTGACTTTATAATTGCAGTATGAACATCCAAACTGTTTAGATTGCATTCATTGCGAGGAAACATTCGGAAATCATCGGGAAACTATAACGGTTATTCATAAGTGTAACCACATACCTGATCTAGAGCAACTTGTTGTCCAAGCAATAATGACAAAGAACAAGCAACAAGCAATCAACAGTATCCTGAAATTAATACATGACATCCAAGTGTTATAGTTTATCCAAAACATTCTAAACCTAGACTTGGATTCCACCTTAAGCTTTCTAGGCCACTTTAGGGTTTTATTAGGGTTTTAGCCTCCATAATACTTTTATCACATTTAATGCCCTCTTATTTCACAAACCCTAATTTCAACATCATAGGCATAGTTAAAGTCCATTATTTCTCTCTTAAGTGACTTCAAGATCATTAGACTCAATTGCCACCTTTAGTTTCCTTCGAATTGACAACTCATACTTTATCAAGATTTAATTCATAATTGTATTCCATTTACTATTAATTCCTCATGTATCCATTAGAAAACCCTAATAACCAACTTTAGGGTATTATATCATGAAAACTCAGTTCTATTATATTTTCAGATTTAACCCATTAAAACCCATATTTTCTCAAATTAGGGTTTCTAAACATAATTATGTGCATAAACCCTAAAACAAGCTTGAAACTACCTTTTTCAAAATTATCTCTCCCTTTTATTCTTAATAGATTAGTATTTCTCAATATTAGGGTTCCAAACCAAATTAACCCAAAAGACTCATTAATTCCGAGTTCCATATTAAATTAGGGTTTCACCATAATTTAATACACCAAAGGTGATAACTTTGTGTACTTTTTAAATTGCAAGCAATATCAGGTTCCAATTATATTTTTATTGGATTATTCACGTTTTTCTGATCAACTTTCATGTATAGATCACTTTAATCTGATCATCCTAGCATTAGTTATGATATTACGACTAATTACCTTCTATTTGGGGGAAAAAGACCACTCTGCCGCTTTTCTCCTGTTCGTCACCCGAGGGCAGAGGTGTAATCTTCCTGTCTCTTGTCTCCCACCTCTAGTCTTTCACTCCCTCGTGAAGCAGCGCCATGGCTGGTCAACCGATGGGGTTGGCTTCCTCCTTCATTGCCTTGAGCACCCAAAACTAAGCTCCCCTAGGTCCATCTTCCTCCGGTGAACTCAACCGGACTCGTCAGGCAACCTGCGGTGGCAAGAGTCCCCTACTCTGCTAGCCGGCCCCAAGGTCTGGAGCAGAGCAATTTGGTCCTCTACCGGTGAATGCCTCCACGATCTTCTCGGTAGATGTTGCGCGGTCCTCTTCTGGCTTCGACGAGATCTTTGACGGGTTGCTTGCAGTGCTTGACGACCATGGCAAGGGCCCTGGCCTTGAGGTCCTCCTTGCAAGTCGACCCTTCTGCCCAGAACAAAGCATAGCAGCCTATATATTGGCAAAGGGAAAATCCCCCAATCACATACCACAACCCGTTCTGGCCTTTGGCTTGAAGGCGCGCCCATACTTATATAGACATAGGCTTCAGCAGACACCGGGACTCTGGTCCCTTCTGAATCCCGATTCAACATGGATTTGGGAAAATCCTTTTCTTTCTGGAAATGGCTGCTCCTCAGCCTTAATGAACTCAGTAAGCAGTTACTGTTGGATCATCATCCAACGACTAGAAGGTCCCGTGCCAGAACAATAGCATGTGACATTAATACGACTCCCATCACTTTAGGAAACTTCCAAAATTCGTATCTCCCAAACCGTTGATCCTTTTAATCCCAAATTTTAGAGGAAACTTTATCTTGGCATTATCAACTCGTGTTTTAAATTTGGAACCCAAATTCCAAATGAAAAGGGTGTTTCCTTCATAAGAAAGTTATTCATTAATAAAACCAAATTAATTGATATTTCCTCTTTCTTTTGCCATTATCTTATCATCTTGGATTCATTGGACCTCAAGGAACCTTAAAAGGCACAAAATCCCATCTTGGGGAAATGTTCCAATTGCCTTTTTCTCTTTTCCTTTATCCTTTTCTTACTTATTCCTTGTTATCGTATAAGTTCCTCTCTCTTTATTTTTCTTTTCCTTATAATTGGGCTTAATAGCCAATAAAGCTCACAAAGCAACCAATAAGGCTATTATAAACGAAATTTATTCATTGTGGCCATTAATGCCATTTTCTAGATATTTCCAAGTATTTCTTATAAATACTTTACTTAATATCCATTATCTTGTATCTTTTTTCAATATTTGGACTTTTCTTCTTTTCTTCTCTTTTATATCCATTATTTGTTTAATCTAATATTAGGAATCCCGAAATTCCCATCCAAAGGAATATTTGCAAGGAAACCCATCCTTTGAAACAAAGCTTACAACCTTTTTAATTAATCCCAAATTCACGGAATCATTGTATTTCAACTATGAAAGCAAAAGCAAAATCGTGGTTGTAACATCCTTCCCCTCTTATAGGAATTTTTCCCTCAAAATTCCATCAAGAAAACAAACAATTTGGGATAAGACTTTTCCATGTTCCTCATTGCTCCCATGTGACTTTACCCTCTCCATGGTGCCTTCCAGGAACCTTCATCATCTCATATTCTTTCATCTGAGTTCTTTCATATCTTGGTATATTTTACCCTCGTAGGTGACTCAAGACATTTCAGCCTCTCATAATGCTGAATAGGTTCAGGGCTCAACACATGGCTTGGGTACCTCACATAGTGCTCTAGATCATACTCATGGAACACATTACTCATCATGTTATCCTGAAGGCAAGGTTTAACACAACTATCTCCACCAATCCATCTCAAATGGGCCAATATATCGGGGACTCAACTTTCTCAGCTGTAGCTTAGAGGGGTCGGATTTTCACATCACATATTCTCCCATAGTGAACTGCATGTCAGTCTGATTTGCATCAGCTCGTGACTCATGTCACCTCTGGGCTCTCTCTCGGCCATTACACGATCAACGAGACTTCATCTACACACACTATGGTTCTCTTCTGACCTTCACGAGGCCTCCTTCACCAACATCATCTTAATGAAGTGGTGACCGACACAACCTCTCTATAAGACTTCTTGCATCCCGACAAAGGTTATGGTGGTTAACATCACATCTTCATAACTGTCTCTATGTATCACCCTGAATGAGCACACATGTTCTCGTCAGACCCTCTAGTCTGGATCATACTTTCCATTAGTATGGGGTGATAAACTGTACTATCATCGATTTCTTCATGTATCTACTTCCACCTCATGGAAGTAAACCTTGTTCATACACAAGAACTTTTGAACTCTCATCATAGTGTGGTTGAACCATCTTTCTCTCTTAAGTAGTTCAACCAGATCTGTCCCGTGACAGTATTCTTCCTTTCTCATGTCATCAAGGTAAGGTGATCTACCATAACCCATATTGTACCTCGACCCTCCTGGGTCTAGGGGAAACTTACCACAACGTCCATAGTGATGAACTCCCATTTTCTCTTAGGGACTCTTTACACTTTATATCCATATACTGGGTTACTGGTGTTCGTCCTTCACCCCCCTAGCTTGTATGGTCACCTATCACATGCAACTTCATGTCAAGCAGCCAAAGTGCTACTATCACTTACTATCTTTGTAGTTTCACAGTGTTTGGTGATCTTAAAACCATGATCTTCGATATGTCATGATTCCTCAAGATCAATACCTAGAAAACCCTAAACCACTCTCATTAGGGTTTCATCACCTTCCTTTCCAAAGAAGCGCATTTGAGGTTCTACAACCATCCTTTCATTACACCACAGACTAGGCTGGCTAACCAAACACTCATTAACTTGTTCAACATATTTCGTTACATCCGAGTGTTAGCCAAACTTATCTCTTTTCCTCCTCTTAAGGTTAGCCTAACAACCTCAACTTCTTCTAGCTTCCATTTAAACTAGGCAGCTATATCTCAACCAGAGCATTCATTACCACTTCTTATCCTTAGGTGTTAGGTAACGTTGAAGACATACACCTCCATGTATTCCACTTATTATCTCATTACAACTCTAAGTTTCTCTTCATCGAGAAGCTCTGAGCTCATCCTCATTGTGATCAAACTCAACCTTGGTTAACTTGTACATTCCACATAGCTCCTGATAACACATCCTCATGAGCTGACTACACTACTTTCTCTTAGTGTTTGTAAACCATCCATGTATCATTCACTCCACCAAGGTATGTTATCGTCTCTGTCCTCATACCTTGTAGCAACGTTCCAACTTACATCATATTTATCCTTGGTGTAAGGCATGCGTACTATCCTATCTCTCACTCCCATAACAGGAGGAAATAAGCATTTGGCTGCAGCCCAAATACAAAGTTCTTCCTATTCTAAGAGTAGAGATGGTACATCCCACCTTTCCAGTACACCTTCAAAACTAAGTTGAAACGTGCAACTTATGCCTCTACATCACAAGCATCATGATATCAAAGTTACTTCTATGGGAAACTGGTCTCGAACCTACTTGGGTTTACACACAATCCTTGGTCATCTCCTCTAGGTCTATAGGGTGCCGGCACTTTTGGGGTCATCCCTCTTCCCCCATGCATCCAGAGAGTGCCCTACTCATCTGCCCTTTGGGTCCCATGAGATCATGAAGGTGATCAATCTCCTAACCCATGGCCCTCAAACAATGATAGCTGTTACCTCTCGACCCTATGGTCATGTGCAACTAGGGAATTAGGCAACTCCTACTTCCATCGGTCTTATCCCTACCTGACCCTAGGATAGACTTAGGATTCTCTTATAGTACATGTTCAACTCAAAACCTTACCCAAGCATTCATCATCTCTCTTCCTGCATTCATGGGTTGACTTTCATCCTTTCACAGGGATCATGGTGACCTGCCTACCTTGGTCAAGCCCCATACCAGTTACCTCCATGGTAACACATCCACATGCATATAGATATGTCTATATATGGGTATATAGGTTCATTCTCATGCCATGTACTCTTCACTTAGCTTCTCAAGATTCTATGAAACCTCTGTAGGTTACCTCAACACCAACAAAAATTGATATACACCCAACCAAAGGGTCCCCCTCCCAGGATGGGAGGAACTACAACTCTTGACAATAAGGTCACAACCGTCATTAGGGTTTATCCTCACCTGAGCATGTCTAATCCAATGGCTACTAAAGCACAAGCTGACCACCTATTAAACCATGCTAGGTCGCACTTGTTCTCTTTCCTCAACACTGGATCAACTTAGGTGTGAGAGGTTCATTAAACATACCTTTAACTTAAGGGGTTTCCTTTACCTCTACGCATGAGGAGTACCATGCTCGAAACTATAGAGACTCAAATCTCATCATGAGCATTGGGTACACTGCTTCCCCTCTTAGGCCTAGAAACCCTAGGTCCACCTTTGGGGTGTCCAACTGCATGCTCAATCTCTTAACCATGAATCAAGCATGTCCACGGTATGTCATGTACTCCCATGATCCTTTTATATGAGCAATACCTCAGAGTCGATTCCTCCTCAAGGACATTCAACTAGGTATAAAACCTCACAACAGGTTACCTAAACCTCCTCAGGGTCTAAGGCACTCTTTATCTCATCCAGTAGGTAGTCACTTATACCATAGGTACCAGAAGCATCATCCTCTCTCTAGGGTTTGGTTACTCTCAAGCTAACCAAGACATCATCAGCCTCCAGGGGTCAAGCATAAGGCAACCACTATCATCCACTTAGGTCGCATCATCCACAACTCCCCACTGTTCGTCATGTCTTGGAATTCTAAGTGTCCAACCTTTTGCTGAGGTCTTGCTTTCTCTCTCCAGAGCTAACTCCACATCTAGCCTTACAATTAGAGGTCCTCTCTCCATGAAGTTGGATCAAGCTCACGAGCATATCCCTACCTGGATGAAGCCTTTTCTCAACTCATGTTTGGCTCAAGATCATCCTTAGCTCTTTATGTTTATCTCATAAGATATCTAACATGATCCCTTATCTAGGGTTTCATCCAACTATCAATACTACTAAGGCACTCTGGGTGCAAGCTATACCCTACTTGCAATAGTCTAAAAGGTTTCTATAGGTTCTTCTCTAACCTCATCAATGAAGGAGCTATCCTTCGCTCAAACATGCACGACCCTTCCCAGGGTTGGGTTGCCAAAGGTACTCGGTCATCAACTTCTCATGGTTCATATGGAAATCCAAAGGCATGTCCATCCAAACACCTGGTCTACTAAGACATCTAACTCTTCATGTCATCACTCTCTCTAACCTTAACTTAGGGTTAGGGTTAACATCATACTCAAAGGATGTGCTAGGTTTCTACTTTTAATGGAGATCTCTACCTCCAAGACTAACTTTCGTTACTTATCCTCCTGATCAGAAGGTATAGACTCAGGTCTCTCCTGAGGTCATGACAACTTATGTCATACAACCTAAGCATGTATCTATTCTTTTACGCTTACTCTATTAAGCTTATGTCCATGACATCTTATTTACATGCTTTTTATTAATTTGGTGGAGGATTCCTTAATCCTTATCAACCTTACCCGTACCTCAAAAAGAGTGAGGAGAAGAGAGGAAACCCTAATCCTGAAGGTCCTTAACAGAATTTGAGTTGAGAAAGGATGAATAAGATGCGAAAGTCCTAAAGGTATCTTATTTTGATTCATACCCTAAGACTTTGGCCAGGCAGTCACATAGATCTGAGAGTCCTTGTATTCCAACTAGCAGTGCGGAGGAAAATATTGCCAGCCCCCGGTCGTGATCCTTTTCTAGACATCTATGTCTTTCAGATAATCCTCTAATAACTCCCTTGGGTTCTATGGAATTTGTAAAATTTAATAATTATTAAAAATTAAGTGAGGAACCTTCGCTCTGATACCAATTGTAACGACCCCACCTCCCGATAACCCCCAATTAAGGGAGTCCCAAAGGTCAGAGTCATTATTCAATTAACACTATCAAAGGTTCAACAAATAATCAATAATAATTATGAAATACTACTAACTAAACTAGAATTTGGTATAAAATTGAACCTTTACTTACCTTTGAAAACTTTGGAAAACTATCTATCCAGAGCTTGAATTATTCTATCTAATCCTCCTTGCACTTTATTTCTTATTTCCACAATGTGTCACTTTACTGTTTGTTCTTTCAATTGTTGTTCCTAAAACGCCGAAAAACAAAACGTCGGTCAGTATATCAAAATATACTGGTATGTGGGAACAACCAAAAACTTCACAAATATGGCAAACAATTTAATAATCACAATCAAATTATTTATCAAGACAATTTACATTTTTAATGTGTCATTCTCCACCGCTTTTGCCCTAACCCTGGCATACCCCTCTAGGGTTTCTCTTTTGCCATTGACTTAAGCCCACCTTCTCAATCCAGAGCTTGGTGCCTGGGGTCACCTCTCATGGTGCCCATGGGTCTACACTCTTGGGCCTGACCTTTATGGCATCTTCCATCAGGGTGGCATGTAGGTGCGAGAATACACACTTCTTTATAATTGTGATAACCATAGTGACTTTATAATTGCAGTATTAACATCCAAACTGTTTAGATTGCATTCATTGTGAGGAAACATTTGGAAATCGTTGGGAAACAATAACGGTTATTCATAAGCGTAACCACATACCTGATCCAGAGCAACTTGCTGTCCAAGCAATAATGACAAAGAACAAGCAACAAGCAATCAACAATATCCTGAAATTAATACATGACATCCAAGTGTTATAGTTTATCCAAAACATTCTAAACCTAGACTTGGATTCCACCTTAAGCTTTCTAGGCCACTTTAGGGTTTTATTAGGGTTTTAGCCTCCATAATACTTTTATCTCATTTAATGCCCTCTTATTTCACAAACCCTAATTTCAACATCATAGGCATAGTTAAAGTCCATTATTTCTCTCTTAAGTGACTTCAAGATCATTAGACTCAATTACCACCTTTAGTTTCCTTCAAATTGACAACTCATAATTTATCAAGATTTAATTCATAATTGTATTCCATTTACTATTAATTCCTCATGTATCTATTAGAAAACCCTAATAACCAACTTGAGGGTATTATATCATGAAAACTCAGTTCTATTATATTTTCAGATTTAACCCATTAAAACCCATATTTTCTCAAATTAGGGTTTCTAAACATAATTATGTGCATAAACCCTAAAACAAGCTTGAAACTACCTTTTTCAAAATTAACTCTCCCTTTTATTCTTAATAGGTTAGTATTTCTCAAAATTAGGGTTCCAAACCAAATTAACCCAAAAGAGTCATTAATTCTGAGTTCCATATTAAATTAGGGTTTCACCATAATTTAATACACCAAAGGTGATAACTTTGTGTACTTTTTAAATTGCAAGCAATATCAGGTTCCAATTATATTTTTATTGGATTATTCACGTTTTTCTGATCAACTTTCATGTATAGATCACTTTAATCTGATCATCCTAGCATTAGTTATGATATTACGACTAATTACCTTCTATTTGGGGAAAAAGACCACTCTGCCCCTTTTCTCCTGTTCGTCACCCGAGGGAAGAGGTGTAATCTTCCTGTCTCTTGTCTCCCACCTATGGTCGTTCGCTCCCTCGTGAAGCAGCGCCATGGCTGGTCAACTGATGGGGTTGACTTCCTCCTTCATTGCCCTGAGCGCCCAAAACTAAGCTCCCGTAGGTCCGTCTTCCTCCGGTGAACTCAACCGGACTCGTCAGGCAACCTGCGGCGGCCAGAGTCCCCTACTCTGCTAGCCGGCCCCAAGGTCTGGAGCAGAGCAATTTGGTCCTCTACCGGTGAATGCCTCCATGATCTCCTCGACAGATGTTGCGCAGTCCTCTTCTGGCTTCGACGAGATCTTTGACGGGTTGCTTGCAGTGCTTGACGACCATGGAAAGTCGACCCTTCTGCCCAGAACAAAGCATAGCAGCCTGTATATTGGCGGAGGGGAAATCCCCCAATCGCAGACCACAACCCGTTCTGACCTTTGGCTTGAAGGTGCGTCCATACTTATATAGACATAGGCTTCAGCAGACACCGTGACTCTGGTCCCTCCTGAATCCCGATTCAACAGGGATTTGGGCAAATCCTTTTCTTTCTGGAAACGGCTGCTCCTCAGCCTTAATGAAATCGGTAAGTAGCTACCGTTGGATCATCATCCAACGGCTAGAAGGTCCCGTGCCAGAACAAATGCATGTGACATTAATACGACTCCCATCACTTTAGGAAACTTCCAAAATTTGCATCTCCAAAACCGTTGATCCTTTTAATCCCAAAATTTAGAGGAAACTTTATCTTGGCATTATCTACTCGTGTTTTAAATTTGGAACCCAAATTCCAAATGAAAAGGGTGTTTCCTTCATAAGAAAGTTATTCATTAATAAAACCAAATTAATTGATATTTCCTCTTTCTTTTGCCATTATCTTATCATCTTGGATTCCTTGGACCTCAAGGAACCTTAAAAGGCACGAAATTCCATCTTGGGGAAATGATCCATTTGCCTTTTTCTCTTTTCCTTTATTCCTTTCTTACTTATTCCTTGTTATCGTATAAGTTCCTCTCTCTTTATTTTTCTTTTCCTTATAATTGGGCTTAATAGCCAATAAAGCTCACAAAGCAACCAACAAGGCTATTATAAACGAAATTTATTCATTGTGGCCATTAATGCCATTTTCTAGATATTTCCATGTATTTCTTATAAATACTTTACTTAATATCTGTTATCTTGTATCTTTTTTCAATATTTGGACTTTTCTTCTTTTCTTCTCTTTTATATCCATTATTGGTTTAATCTAATATTAGGAATCCTAAAATCCCATCCAAAGGAATATTTGTAAGGAAACCCATCCTTTGAAACAAAGCTTACAACCTTTTTAATTAAGCCCAAATTCACGGAATCATTGTATTTGAACTATGACAGAAAAAGCAAAATCATGGTTGTAACAATTATCCTCTCAAACTGTCCATCTCTCTATGGATGTAATGCATTACTAAACCTCAACAACATGCCCATCGCTATATGAAAATGCTCCCAAAAGCGACTAGTGAATTGTGGACCTCTATCTAGCACAATGGTAGCTAGGATACCATGTAAACATACTATCTCATCGACATACGCCTGTGCAAGCTTCTCAGTCGCATATGTCATCTTAACTAGCAAAAAGTGTGCTACCTTAGTCAACATGTCCACTATTACCCAGATGGAATCATGACCTTTAGATTTCCTTGGATGTCCAACCACAAAGTCCATTATAATATGATCCCACTTCCATTGTGGTATAGGTAATGGTTGCAAAGTCCCTACATGCTTTTGATGCTCATCTTTAACCTACTGATACACTACACACTTAGACACAAACTTGACTACATCACACTTTAATTCTGACCAAAAATACATGTTTTTTAGATTCTGATACATCTTGGTGCTTCCTGGATGCATAGTGTACATAGAAGAGTGAGCCTCTTCTAGAACAAATGTTCTGAAATTATCTATATCTGGTACAACTGTCTTGCCATGATATAATACTGTCCCATTATCAGATTCATGGAAGACATCAAGCTTCTCACTACCCAACTCTGCTCAGATCTATTTTATTGCAGTATCATTCTACTGCGCATCTCTAATCTACTGAATCAATGTCGACTACACTTGTAACTGTGTCAACAAACCTGCTAACATGGACACCTCTAACCTAATATTTATCTTTTGTAAGGAGACCAACATGTCTCTCTTATGACAAACCAAAGCACTCAAGTGTGCCTTCTCAACAGATGATGTTGAAGAAGATTTCCTACTTAAGGCATCTACCACTACATTCGCCTTCCCTGGATGGTAATTTATGGTACAATTGTAGTCCTTGATTAGCTCCATCCAACGTCATTGTCTCATGTTCAACTCCTACTTCAAAAAGATATATTGTAGATTCTTGTGGTTGGTGAGGATCAGACACTTCTCCCCATACAAGTAGTGTCTCCATATCTTCAAGGGAACCATGACTGTGAACTCTAGATCGTGTGTTGGATAACTCTCTTTATGTTTCTTAAGCTATCACGAAGTGAAAGAAATCACGTTCTTATCTTGCATCAACACACAATCTAGACCATTCTTGGATGCATCATAGAAGATAATATAACCCTTTCCTTTCTCTAGCAGCACTAACACTGGTGCACTAGTCAACCTCTCCTTTAGGATCATAAAAGACCATTGACATATGCCATCCCAAATAAAGGACACATCCTTTCTTGTTAACTTTGTTAGGGGTAATGCTACCGCACTGAAGTTCTTAATGAACCTCCTTTAATATCCTACAAAACCTAGAACGTTGTGAACCTTCGTAGGTGTCTTTGACTGATCCCATTCCAGCACCGGCTCCAGTTTCTTTTGGTCTACACAGACTCCTTTATCAGATATTACTTGCCCTAGGAAAGCTACTTCCTTTAGCCAGAACTCACACTTACTAAACTTTGCATACAACTGGTATAACCTCAACAGAGACAAAGCATGATGTAAATGTGGCTTGTATTGTTGACCATCTCTAGAGTAGATCAATATATCATGTATAGACACTACCACAAACTGGTCTAGATAGGTCCTGAACACCCTATTCATCAGGTCAATAAACACTGTTGGTGCATTGGTTAGCCCAAATGGCATAACCACAAACTCATAATGATCATACCTTGCCCTAAAGGCTGACTTAGATATGTCATCTACTTAAATTTACAACTGGAGATAACCCAACCTCAAGTCTATCTTAGAAAAGACTGTGGCACACCGTAACTGATAAAAAAAATCATCTATATGTGGAAACATATATTTGTTCTTAATTGTAATCTTATTCAATTGTTGATAGTCAATACACAAACTCATTAATCCATCCTTTATTTCACAAACAGAATTGGAGCACCCCAAGGAGACATGCTCAGTCTAGTGTAACTCTTTTCAAGCAGTTCTTGCAATTGTTTCTTCATTTCCTACATCTCAGCTGGTGCTATCATATACGATGTCTACGCTATAGGTCGGGTTCCTAGAACTTGGTTGATCTCAAAATTAGTCTCTCTAGGAGGAGGTGCACCTAGAAACTCATCGGGAAACACATCCTCAAACTCCTGTACAACTAGCACTTCCTAAATACTAGGACTCTTTGCCTTTTTATGTACCACATGTGCTAAAACACATCACAAACCTATCTCATCAGTCTCTTTACTGTCATAGATGAAACTAGACATGTCAGAAGAATCTTCCTATCATCCTAAAAAAACCCATGAAGCCCTACCATTGAAAAATGTCGCTATCTTAGAACTACATTCTAAGACCACTCGATACTTTTATAAAGTATCCATCCCAAGGATCATAGAAAATCCATGCATGTTAAGTGGAAAGAGATCCACTTAAATGCTACATCCTTAAAAGGAAAGAACACATGATGGACACACTTGCCGCAACTCAACGAAACCATCTAGAGGAGTTTCTAGATGAAGACTATCTTGTCTATGACTAACAGGTAAGGAACAACTATAAATCACTTCTCTAATAATAAAAGAATGCATCACACTTGGGTCAATCAAAATAGATATGAAACACGAAGAAGACAAATCAGAATGAAATAATTCCATCTAACCTATCACGACCCTCGGGTTAATGACTCCTTCCGACTGACTCATCATATAGAATCGAGCTGTTGCATGTTGTCATCCTCTTCCTCTGCCAGCATGTCCTGAGGAACCTACTTGTAATGCCTATTCACATCCTCTCCCATTGTGTTGCTGTCACTACTGTGACCCTTGCTGACTCTGCTTTGACTGTTGAGTCACCTATTCATCCTTCACATGGAAGTACCACTTAGTAGGCCCCACCCATCCACATTTGAAATAAGTTTTGTATTCATACCACGACCTAGATGGCCCTGTCACATACACTAATGTTGCACTGTGAGATCTTGTAGGCAGAAATCTATGGCCTCTACCATAGCTCTATGTCCAATGTAATTTAGTCACTAACATCTGTTGAGACTAAGGTGCTGAGGACCTAGGATTCTTGAAGCCTCTAGAAGATTGTCCTTGGTACTGTGCAAGACTCTTCTTGGCCTTCATCTCATGCTTCTCTATTACAGACCTCTCCACTCTCCTAATTGATTCTACAAAAATGTCAAACCTCTCTCTATTCTCCAAAGATGACACTAGAGTTGTCATCTCAATATTCAAACCCTTCTCAAAGCATGTGATCCTCTCTTTGTCTGTTACAGTCATATGCAGACAAAATATTAGAAGCTTTATAAACTTAGCTTCATACACACTGATCGACATATATCCCTAAGGTTCATACACACTGATCGACATATATCCCTGAGCTTCATACGCACTGATCAACATATATCCCTATCAGATATTCTCAAAGTGTACAATCTTCTCATCCAAGCAAGTCTTCAAAAAGTACCGACTTACAAAATCCTATCAGAGTTCTTCCTAAGTAATCACAACACCTGTCCTTTTCTCCTCCTCTATGGCCCACCAATGGCCAGAATTCCCCTTCGACAAGTATACAACATGTTTCACCTTATTCTCATTAGGGATATTAAGGATCTTAAAAGTCTTTTCCAGCCCATTCAGCCACATATCTACATCAACTAGATCAAATATTCCCACATACTCCAATGCCCCTACATGTCGAAGTCTTCCAAAAGTCTTCCCAGATCCATGTGTTTCAACACCACAGACAGTTGCCCTGGGTTGGGTTGCAGGCATCCTATCCGCCATGTGTGTCATTGTAGCCATGAACTATCCAAACATGGATTGGAAAGTGGGGTTGGATACATTGGATGGGTCAACTTGAGACACTTCTAGCACAACTTCAACCCTTTCTTGCCTCCTTGCACCACCTCCTGGTGCAGCAACACTGCTCTTAGTAGCATGTTCTTCATGTTCTCCAGGCATCTCTTCTTCTCTTCTTCTTCTTCTTCTGCATAAGAAAAAGTGACCATAAGATATACTGGATGACACTAGAATAGACTCAAACCCTAGTCCTATGTCCACATAGACTCAGCAAACCTATAGCTCTGATACCAACCTAACTGTGACACCCTTTTCCTCACAAAATCGAATTACTCAAAACAAAATGTGGAATTATGACCAATCACAAATTACCACAAAACAGGGTAAATTAAAACCATTCGCAATACAATATCTCAAACGGAAGTATTTCATAAACAAGCCTTTGACTCAGGCCATATGTATCCCATATATGCCAAAAGATGTTATATATCATGTTCAAAGGCTATCAAGCCACAATTGTTACATATTACAACATTTTTATATGTACATGCCATTTCTATACACTCATGGCATAAAGCCAAAATCTATGCGTTGATTAAAAATTTCTCCCTAAAGACCTGAGAATATAGGGATGACAGATAGGACTCTACTACAAAAGTTTGGTAGCATATCCAATCTCTAACAGTTACTACTCTTCTTGTTGCTCAGCACTCACACCACGACTCAACCTTGACATCTACGACCACATAAAAAGTTATGGAACCCACAGGGTGAGACCAAATGTCCCAACGAGAGATATACAAGGTCTATTATGAGCATAGTAATATAATAAAATAGTTAAATAGTGAGTGCATTACTATTTGAGCAGTTTGAGCAGTTATAACTGAGCATCTAGAACATCTTATGCATTTAATAGGAATATGAAGAATATGTATAACTATTATAAACAAAATAGTACAAGAAATAAGGCATGGGCTCATCTAACGTGAATTGTATTGACCCTAAGCAAATATACTACACAACTGTATTATCAATTTCATTATTATGCCCTGAGGATTTGAGGTGCACCACTTATATCCAACTAACCACTACTAAGTTGAAATCAGTACCATACAAGATCTATAAAAGAGCTAGCCTCCATGACCATCACTAGAACTACTCAATCAGTTTGAGTCTACAATGTAGTGACATAACATTCAAACTGCTAAACAACAACTTATAGTCAAAGCTATAGTCGTGTACAGACAACAAATCATAGCCAAAGCTATGGTCCTATAAAATAACTAGTCTACCTTGGTACATGACACAACACTAGAGAACAGGCTCACGCATGGCTGTTCCATAATAAAGCATTATATCAAAAGACACATGTCCCCCAAGAAATAACCTTTCCTCCACTCACATGAAATTTATGAAATTTTCATGTTTATCCAACAAGAGTGTAGAAACCTCCAAGGTCACCTACCACCTTGTCTCAGCTGAGACACTTTGTCATGCACACTTGGTATCGACCAAAACCCTAATCTCCACATATATGGCCAAGGCACTCCACTAGAGGACACATGTTCTGACCATCCTCACCAATAGGTCATCTCGGTTGAGACAAAAACTATCCAAGGCATTTGTTGTAATATCTACACTCACCCAAAAGTGGTGTAGTGATCACAATTCTCAAACCCTAGTTTAGTCACCATAACAACTAAGCAAACCCTAGGAACCCTAGAATCACCATGAGATGTCACATCACTGTGCATGGTTCAAACACAGCCCCCATTGCATCATATTCTCTCTCATGATGTTAAAGCACAAGAAACATTCTCAACATGTGACAATTTGCAAGATAGCCCTCACGTATGGGTAAATTGCAAACTGGTCTAAAACAAGCACATATGTAGCAAAGATAACTCAAACATCAATCAAATTGGACCAAAATGAAAATATAAGAATGTTACATGATATTAAGACATCCCAAGAGTTTAGATTAAGGTTTAAGCTTCTCATTATACAAAGTAAACAAAATTAAGCATCAAGTTAGGTCAGGGGTCTTACATTGCTGGTATTGGAATATGAATAGATAATTTTTTTGTTTGCACTGCTATACTCTGTGCCCATATTTCCCAACACAAATCTTTTATTTCTTGCCACTATCATAAACCCATATGGCCAATAAGTGTAATGTCAGTCCCTAAAGCTTATATAAAGGTTTTGTGAATTTTGTTAATCATTCCTATTCATGAAGTTTTGTGAAAAGATTGAACATGATAGGAAGTAAGTGATTCCCTTAATTGATCATACCACATCCACACTCTTTTTTTATCATTAAGCGTGTTTCTCTTTCATTACTCACAAAATTTATAAAAGGGGAGCAAAGCTCAATACATCTATAAAGATAGATATCAAAGGTCAAAAATAAGGATGCAAATTATCTATGCAAACTTCTATAATCAATATTTATGCAATGCCACACACTGTATGGTTTGCACCTACTGTCTTCAAAAACACATATATTTCTATGTATCCATATGTGATAAATGATAAGAATAGCAAGAAGGGCTTCATTTCTGTTCTTTAGCAGGTGTACTTCCCGTATATCTCCTGGTATAAAGGATAAAAAAGGCGTAGCTCTGCTCCATATTTCTGCTGCAAACTCACATCTCCACAGGATGTGGTCATTTGTTTCCCCTTCTTTGCAGCACAAGCTACATCTTTATGCTAGATTAACACCAATTTTCTGCATATAGTCTTTGGTAACCAGCCTGACGTGCATAGCTTTCCAGCAGCATAGAATTTCTCTTTTAGGTGCTCGACTCTTCCACAGCCACTTGGTCCATGGCAAGACCTCATGTTTAGACATGCAGACCTCCCATGCTTCTTTTAGTGTGACAGTTTTTAGTTTCCCGAGAATGCATATATCATCTCCACTTCCCAACTCAATGCTGCTGCAGAGTTTTTGAATCTGCTCAATTCCTCTGATCTCAGGGAGCTTCCACACTCCACTCACGATAATGTCAGATAGCTTGCTATTAGGCCCAAGATTGGATCTAAGTTGAAAGTAGCCGGGGTCTTCAACACATTGAGACAGAAATCTCCCTTCAAACCACAAATCGTTCCACAATTTCACTTCAGTCCCCTTTCCAATGTGGAATTGGACATTATAGAGACATCTATCTCTCATATTGAGGATGTTCTTCCACATCCAACTATTGGCTTGCTTATATTGGCAGCTCCACACTTCTGGAAAAAGGAACAATAGAATGTAAACAATAAAGCCTTAACAGGTCAAAGGAGGGGGTAGGCCAAGACCTTCAAAACTCACCACTGATCACAAATAAGAAAAGAAATTAAGTCCAAGAGGCAAGTCATTCTAAAAGACTATACCAAGCCTCTTTAAGCTTGATAGTATAGACTAAAACCTAAAAAATCAGACTATAAAACACCCTTGACAAAGATACATCCCAATTCTGACTGAACCAAACACAAGAAAAGAGATACATTTCAATATTAAAGAGTGGACTAACAGCCTTAAAGATTGTGATTTTAGACTAAAGTAGAAAAAGTTGAACTATGGAACACCCTCAACAAAGAGACATCCCACTCCAAGAAGAGAAATCCAATTGTGAAGGAATCAAACACGAGAAAACATAGGTTTTCTATAGTCAAAGTGATACATCCACAAAACCTATGCAAGAAAACTGACACAAAAAATTGTATCTCACTTCAACAAGCACATTTCTACAGAACAAACCAAAGGAGAAGTCACATCTAAGAATATACCAAAGAAAAAACTAGAGGAATCAATATCAACTCTTTATAAATAAGCAACCAAAGAATTGTTTTTATATCTATTTAGACTTAAAAACTCATATGGAAGTATTCCATGATAATTTAAAGAGGCCACCTCAATTTGGAACATAAATTCTAGAAATTCTAGAAAATTTTTTGGTGTGGACTAAAAAGTTCTCTGGTTGCTTGTCGCTTAAGTTAGCTACAACATATTGGGAGATGGTATGTTGCATAGTTTCAAACCATCGTGTTTGAATGGAGTTCCATCCAAAGTGAATTCCATAGTTTGGAACCTTCTTCATGGGGCCCTAATGGTGGAAGAAAATATTCAACAATCCTATGGTTGTATTAATGCATAATCTGAATACACAATCAAACTCCACCATGAAGTAATCGAGGGAGAACATTTGAAAAGAAAATGTGTCATGGATTGAGTGATAGATAATTTGATATTTCAAATATTTTAGTCTAGAGCTAATCAACTCTCTATTATTTGGGATGGTCACCCTTGGAGGCATGCTATTTTTTATTTATTGATTAGGAATGCAAGTACAGTTAGAAGACACCTAGGGTAGATGTGATTAATCACAATCTAGTCCAAGTTCAACCATGTATATATTTTTTGAGTTCACCTAGACATATCACACTTAAAAAGCCCAAAGTTTTTAGGTCTTTTAAGGCAATTTTACCATTCTCACGTGACATAAACCATAAAACCAAACAACAATCCAGGTACCTCATGGAACATGGGTCATACAATGTCCTAACTAGCATGCATCAATATAAGTTTTTTAAAGAAAAATATGGGAACCATTGAATCATAATCAATGGGTAGATTGGTGGGAAGATAGCATTGCACTGTCAATTGAAAATTGGTGACCCTCATTGTTGTTGTTGTAGGATAAAGGAAAATGTTGTGGTGACTTTGTGTAACAACCTTATTGTAAGGATTTTAGAGCCTAGGATATTTAGACATCTCCCAACCTCATTTATGTAATTTCACTCCCAACCATGTGCCCCAATGGGCATTCAAGTCTTGTGCATGTGAATTTACAAGGAATAGAGGTATGAATATACATGGAGAAAAAACACAATCTACTAAAAGCTGGTATAGAAAAGAGCACTATTCAGACAATATTGAATACCTCATTTGTGACATTGAGGATGATGTTGTTTGTTTTGTATTTGGGTGTGACTTTGTAGATTTTTATCAAAAGGAGGAGGGCTCAAAATTTCAACAATGGCATATAAGAAAGTATGATTATGTGACAATGTTTATGTGTGATTATCAACATAAAATTAGTCCATATTTGTTATGAGGTGCTTCTGGCTTAAATCTTGGTCGGTGTCTATTTCTAGCACTTTGCATGAGAACCATGTTGTTCAACACCTTGAATTTGAAGCATATTTGCAATAGGTCTAGTTCAATTACCTTGCATGTGCAACATGCCCAATCTGACCCTACTTGAATTCCCTTGTCTAAAAAAGCATGCCTCTTGAGTTATGTTTCCAGGGAAACATGACTACATCTGGACCTTTTGTATTGTCTTGTGTGTGAAATGAACCTACACCATTCCTGTTTCTACCACCTTGCATATGTTATATGCATGCAAGAATACCATCTGCATCACATGTATTATGAAACCCATAAACCCACCAATATTGCCCTAATTTGTAGGGTGTTCAATTGCAGACTTAGTATCAACACCAACTCCCTAGAACAAACAAATAAATCATGTCATACAAATATGTTATTATATTGAGATACTAAATAGATAATCTAACTCAAAGTTACCAACAATTGTTGATACCAATTCATAAGTTGGGAGATGCTGTTCTTCAAATCAAAGACTATTTCAGTAAGTTGCTTAGTTTATCCTAAAATCAGAAATGATTACAAAGATGATAGTTGTAACTAATAATTAACATGTTAAGCTTCAATGCAATATACATCCTTTGCATTGATTTCCTTAAGTATCATTTCATGTCTAATTCATGAAACTTTTCCTTTATATCTTAGTTCTTCGTGGCCAGTTCTGATACCTTGAATTCTAGCCTTTTTGTAGCTTTAAAACTTGCAAATAAGCTTCATGGGTCAGCTCATCAACTTGTCTAGGATTTGTTTCTTCTTGGTTTCTACTTGATTTTACACAATTTTAGATATTTCTTGTTGTAATTATAAAGAACCATTGAAGGAAATATTAAATTGACATATAAAAACATATGAAGCTTTCTAGACATGAAAGTAACCAAACGTTACATATTTAGTAACCACTTGTGGGATTTTGTTGTAAACCTTTTCCAAAAAAAATTTAAGTGGTACATTGGGTTGTTCTTCACTAACCTATACATGATTGACAAAATATTTGCTAGTCGTATTACAAGTTTCAAGGCTATTTATGAAAAAATTGAACAAAGTGCAATTTCTTCCTGATGGAAACTCCATGGCTTGGACCTTGTGGTGTGATCTGTCACTTTTCCTCTAATTGCCTTGTTGATCTTAGAAATTTTTATAAACAAATAAGAAATAATTAGATGAAATAGACAAGTAAATTTGGAAGTAAATCATTAAATCCAAAAGGACTATACTAGTTCGGCCACAGTAGCCCAGGTGGTAAGAGCTCGGTAAGTCCCAATGAAGGACCGAGTTCTAACCTCACGAAGGCATTGTTTGAACAGCAATCCACGCTGATTTGGCATGGGAGGGGGGTGACTGGACCATACCCTCTCATGCCTCGAGAGTTTACCATGTCGGGCTCGCTCGATATGGGTTCTCTCGGTCACCAAAAAAAGGACTATACTTTGGACTTTTCAGGTCCCCATTCTTTTATAACATTTTAACTAGTCCTTATCTATTGATGTATTTTCTCAACTATTTTCATCATCAATCTGGGCCATTCTTATACTTTTTTACCATAATACTTCTTTACACAAGCCATCCACACCAATATCACTTTAATAATATGTTCATCAATGTGATTCTATGCATTTGTATGACTACCTAATTCGAAGTATTTTTGAAATAACAAAAGTATTACTTTGAAAATAATAATTATACAAACTACAAGTACTCAATGAAGAAGTTTACCTCGATACATAATCTTCTATGTGAAAAATCTTGTTGTGGTTGTTCACCCCACTTCAAGTCAAAATGCCATATGTGTGGTTTTGTTGCTAAAATATGACAAACCTATTCAATTTGGTACAATTTCCCCCAAAATCATTTCCATCAGAATCTCGTTGGACCTTGTGACATGGTTCCTTAGCCTTAAAAAGTAGGGCTTGCTCACTTGCATGGCCTTGTCCAAACCTGTTGTTATCTTGTTCATTCTCATAGTTTTCTTCACCTATGACATCATGTTCAACATTATTGGATGAGGGTGTAATGGTGGAGTATGTACCACATCATGTCATTGTTCAATAGTGGGGGGAGGGGGCAAGAAGTTTGACTAGGTGGGATGTTACTTGTACATCTAGTAATTCTTCTTCTTCTAATCCTTCAAAAAACAATGTAATATAATCAATGATGAATAATTTTTTTTAATATCAATGTAAGAAAATTCAGTAGGTACTGATAACTTGCACGACTTCCATTATTCTATTACACGTTAGAAAAAAATAAGAAAAACTTGAAAATAAGTTACCCCACTAACTTTCAAATTAAACATGCAAGTAAGCCATGAAGCAAGTGATGCAATGTACTTTTTTTTTATAAACACATGCAAGTAAACCATGAAATAAGTAATGTACTTCTAACATACAAATGGAAATCTATTATAATAATTAAATAGATACAATCCCCATCATGCTTATCATTGATTAATTATATCAATAAAAGATCCCTAATTGTCACTTTGCATCCAGGATACATCATCAGTTATTATGAATAGATTGAACTTGTAGTTCACTCAAACAATTCTCAATAAGAGGTACTTCAAAAAAATCTCTAGGAGGATGCTTCAACATTGTGCACCAATTGTCATAATTTAGATCCTTCATGTAAAAGCCTTGCAATGCCTGACAATCCATGTAAAAACATGTGCTCACTATAATTTTTTTTCAAGTTAATGTACAAGTAATATAACATTATTTACCAAGAATTAAAGGATATAAGGTTTAAGTTCTATTAATATCTAATTCATCTTTATTGAAAAGGACATAATAGTGGGCTTGTTCCAAAGTGTGAATGTAACATTTCCTTAACAACCCCACTCTAATTGAAGATCCATCGACATTACAGGGAATGAAATTGACTTTTATCTCAAAATTAGGTATCTTCCTATCACAAGATGTCAAACTTCGTCAGTCAACTAACCTTTAGCAATAGACCCTACGGGCTTGACTTTTTTTTCCCTGACATACTTCTTCATATTCTTCAAGTTTCTCTCTATTGGATACATATACCTATTCCAAATAGGTCCAATAGCACTGGCTTCAAAGATAAATTAATGGGAAAATGCATCATAATAGTGAAGAAAGAAGGAGGAAAGACACTCTCCAATTGGCAAAGAGGACAAAAATTTCTTGATCCAAGTTCTTGAATTCTTCCATATCAATAAAATTTGAGAAATGCTTGTCGAAAACTGAACAAAGTTTAGCAATAGGCTTGTAGTCGTCTAAGATCATGCAATGCCACAAAGCAACTTGTAAACGTTTTTGCATAAGAACATGACAATCATGGATTTTCAGCCCAGTAAATTTTCTATCCTTTTTGCTAACATACCTAGATATATCATAAGAATAGCCGTCAAGAACTTTCAACATTTCCATCATAGATAAGAACTTCTTTTTCTCCCTAGTGCTCATTGTGTAATATTCTGGAGGCAAGTAATACCAATCACTTGCATCACATCTACATGCCGTAAATATCTTCAAATGCCCAATTTCTTCAGAAAATGTCAATCTTGCAAATTGTCTTACTTTTCTTGGAGTCAGCCAATAATGTGTTTAAAATTATCTTGTACACATTCTTATATATGTGCATCATGGCCAAATTGTATCTAATCAATAACTACTTCCAATAATGAAGTAAAAAACAGATGCTCATGTTAAATCAACCATGTGGTAATGGCATAACTTGATTTTAATAGCTCTTATACTATTGCTTTTTCCAAATGTGACATTTTCATATCCTTCAAGTTGCCTTAGTATATCTTCACCAAATAGTGTCTTAGGTGGTGGAACAAAATCTCGTTCACCATTAAACTTTTTAATGAAATGGATATATGGGTGATTCATTCAATGGAAGCATTTACGGAAACGATAGCATTGTTTTTCCACAAAGTCCAACAATTTTGATGAAGTATCCACTTTACAAGAAGGGCACCCTACATCTTTCTTCCCTTTGGTGCTCCAACTAGACAACTCAGTTTATGCTTGAAAATTGTTGACAGTTCATAAAGTCATCATCCACATAGTAAAATTCCTTTCACTATATGCATCATAAACTTTGAATCCAAGTTCACAAAGTAGATGCAACTCTTCAATTAATGGTGAAAATATACAAAAAGGTAATTTCCAACCATGTGTGAACCTAGAATCAATAGGGAAATCATAATAAATTGTCCTTTCATAAGAATCCAAAAGTTTGAGAAGTTTCACCAACACATGCCAAATGCTATGTGATGTAATCATAATTCTTTGAAACCAATAGTAGACTTTTTTTTAGTTTAAGCCAGAGGATCGTCTATTCATCCCACTCCTCTCTTTTGTTGGCTAAATTGACATTAGCATAATCCCTTTTGTTTTGATAATGACAAACATTTCATTCTTGTGGTTTTAACGTGCTATTTGAGTATTTCAGGAACAAGCATATAAGGTGGTGGATAACAAAGACTTGGAAGAAACAATTTGATAAAATCGCTTTATTTTCATGATTGTAATCAAATGTAAATGCTTGTACAAGTATATAATGTACAAGTAATTAGATATCATGTAAATCAAGCGTTTAGATCTTCCCTATCCACTCATAACACTTAGATAGGCCATTCCCCAAGATAATATCACAATTGCACATTGATACACACACTTAGTAAATGAATACATTGAGTCAGTAATATTCTCGATCGACAAATCGTCGATCGAGAAAATATCGGTCGACAAATCTTCGACCGAGAAACTCTCGGTCGACAAAATCTTCGATCGAGAATAGACCCTACTAGCCGTTAGACCCAGCAGAAAAAGTGGTTGGGAGTTGGAAATGAACGTTGTAAACACTTGCTCCAGGAGGTCCCTCGGTCGACAAATCTTCGACCGAGAAGGACTCTCGGTCGACAAATTGTCGATCGAGAAAAGTTCTGTCTGCACTTTTCAGGGTCAATTAACTAGTCGTTGCAAATGCAATTAGTGGACACATAATGGCTAGTTGAGCACTAAGAACCCCCTAGAAAGTGTCTAGAATGTCCTTAAGCACTTGTAGGTCATTCCTATAAATAGGACATGCCTTAGGACACCTAAATTCACCTAAGCTACACGTGTGCTACACTTGAGATTGAAAACTCATTGGCAATCTGTTTTGAGCAATAGAGCAATTCCTACATTGGCTATTCATTCCCATTGCTCCAACTTCGTGTCCTATAGGCTAGTATCTCCTATCCACAACACTTACACTTCTACATACATTGGTTAGGAGATCAAAATGCTTGATATAGGAAATCAAGCCTTGAGCTACAAGTGGTATTGTAATTTCTGTTTTCTTTCTTGTTCCTTTGTATCTTTTGTATTCTCCTTGCTACTCCTAGGGTTGGAGGCTGCGGATTGGAGAAGGTTCTTCTCGGAGGAGAAGGTGGACTTCAAGCTACTTCAAGAAGGTTATCGCAACGGGAAGCTACTTCAAGAAGGTTATTGCAACGGGAAGCTACTTCAGGAGGAAGGCTGCTTCAAGGTTGGTGCAATTGCTTCTAGGTGAAGGCTACTTCAAGGTTGGTGCGATTACTTCGAGGTGAAGGCTGCTTGAAGGGTTTAGGGAGAGAATTGTAATTTTATGTAAAGTCCTTGCGAGGTAATAAAATTAAATTCTTTCCAAATCCCGGTTGGGTAAGCAACCGGGTAGTGGACTGACTGCCTTAGTATTTGCTAAGGTAGGAACCACTCTAAATCCTTGTCCCCTTGTCCAATATTTTTGTGATTGGTTGTTTGAGTTAAATAATTGTTTAAAATTATTTAAAACTCTATTCACCCCCCCTCTAGTAGTTTTCATCTTTGTGGGCTAAAATCAATCAAAAAGGTTACAACTCCTGCTTACTAAGAAGGTAAACATCACTCAAGAAAACAGACCAAAAGCAGAAAACATCCATACATGGGCCACCCACATGAGACTAACAAAGTCTAGACATTCTCCCATCTAAAGAAGAGATAAGGAGTGTTGTTTCTCTCTAAGATGTTCATCCCTCTTATCCGCATAGGAAGAGAAGATTGATCTGAAATGATGTAGGTATGCTCGAAATGAGCACCCCAAAGCCCAAGCTCCCGAGGAATAGAATTTATGATCTTCGGGACCAAGGAACCAGAAATGGCTTCAGTGTCAAGCAACTCACATATCTCTCTGGTGATATGAGTAATGTGCCAAGGACCATGGTCATCATGCCAAAGGATCTTCATCACGTGAGGGTCATCAATTTCAATAGTAGAAATCGTCAGGTTCTTATCGTCAGCAATCTTGAGAGCAACCATGATTCCACAGATGTAAGCCGAGATATAATCATTGGCATTCAGCCAGGCTCTGAACGCGAGGCGAATGTTACATCGCCTACCTCTAATGACGCTTGCAATCCATCTTCTAGATCTATTGTCTTCGGTGATGTACTTGCCAGTGGTGATATTCATCTTAAGATTGTTGATGTCGGGCTTGTTCCATTTAACACAGTGGATCTTTCTCATCTTCATAACAGGCTGAATGATATGAGCATCGTTTAGCCTAGAAAAGAGATTGATGTCCTCAGTGCATATAAAGAAGTGACGAAGACTGTTGAACCGGATGATGTTCAGAATGTTAGCCCAAGATTGCTCAGAATTGTACCCCTTGTTGTCATATCTAGCAGAACATCTGGCTTTCCAGATAGACCAGCAAATCAAGGTAATTAACTCGATGGTTAACCATCCACGCAAGGAGCGTCTCTGCTGATTGCCGCCCATGCGGAGAAGGCCAGTAATGGAGGTGGGCGGGAACTGGTCGTCGATCAAAAGATTAGCAGCTTTGGTCCAGAGCTCAGTAGCCAAGTCACTATGGATGAATAAGTGAGTGTCATCCTCACAGGAATGATTAATGCAGCAGACACAACGAGAAGCCAAGGGAATATGACATTGTCTAATATGGTCATCAGTAGGTAAAATTCTTTTACCAAGCTTCCAAGTCGTCGCACTGGCCCTTGGGTTAGAAGCACTCCAAATCCAGTTCCAGTTGTTGTTGTCGTTGGGAAGATGATTACGGGTTGACAACATCTTTGCAGATTTAAGATTGAAGCGTCCATAAGGATTAGGCGTCCAAACCAGCTGATCTGGCTGCTGGTTGATGATTGAGTGTGAATTGCGGATGAGTTGGCAGCCTTCATTATCAACGATTTGTTCCAAAGAAGTCCAATCCCAGCCGTTGTTGGGGATCCAGAAGTCTTTGATGAGAAAATCTCTATCAATGTCTCCTCGATGAATGGCATAAAGATTGAGAGGTTGATCGCACCACCGACTATCCCAGAAAGAGATGTCTCCGCAACCAACAATCCATCTAGTAAGAGGGAGGACCTTGGGAAAAAGACTCCAGATCTTCTTCCATCTCGGGGACGGATTAGTACCCAGCTTGAGATATGGCGGATAACAGTCCTGAAGGTGTTTGTATGGCGAGGAGTACTTGTTGCGGAAGAAGAAAGCCCATAGGGAGGCACCGCTTGTAATTTCCCAACAATCCTTGATGATGTAAGCATCCTCAATGTGCTTGATAGAGGTGAAACCCAGGCCACCTTGCCGAGTCGACTGAGCAAGAAGATCCCAAGCAATCCACGCTCTACGTCTTTCATTGCTTCTGTTTGCCCAAAGAAACCTAGAACACATCGCCTCGATTCTTTTGGTGACGCCAGCAGGGATGCCAATCGAGGCAGCAGTATAAATGGCCGTTGAGGTCAAAGCATGGCTGATGAGAAGCTTTCTACCTGCAAAGGATAGGAGTTTAGCTTTCCACGACGCCATTTTTTTCATGAACTTCTCAAGGAGGTATTTGTAATCAGCAAGCCTGTGCGGCCCAGCAGTAAGAGGAACACCCAAGTATGAGATGGCGTGTTCAACTGGGGAGATGTTCAGAAGGTTAGAAATCGACTGAATCATGTTCTACAAAGTTTTTCCAATGAGGAAAGAAGACTTGAGCTTGTTAATAATCTGTCACGTCGACGTGGTGTACAATTCAAGGGCAGAATCAAGATTGGACAACGATTGCATATCAGCGTTGAAGAACATGATCAAGTCATCGGCGTACGCAAGAACAGGAGGGGCACTACCGCTACCTCTAGTGATGAATCTAGAAATGGACCCGTCATTTGTGAGACGTCTGATATGTCTGAGAATAGGTTCTTCGTATATGATGAAAAGAAGCGGTGAGAGAGGATTGTTTATGCCAATAGTAGACAATCCAATCGAACATTGTTTGATACAACAAAAAGGTATGTATGTTTGGCATCTATAGACAACCATTCGTTTATGCCTAAAGGACAATGAACTTGACCATCCTTGCCTTTTCCTACCAATGTCCAAGTCATATATTTAGAAACATAAGAGGACATATAAAACCTTTCTAATCGAGGGATCAACAAAAATGATAGATGACCGTAGTGATACCTTATTTCCCTTATTTTTGTATTGCCTTTGGTTCTATCTTGAATCACCAAAAATATAACAATTTTCTTTTGAAGTTGTATCTTTACAAAAAAGCATGCAATAATTTGTACAAACATCTATAGTAGCATGACAAAGTCCTAAATCTTTCACAATTGTATTTTATTTATAGTAAGTCTCTAGGAATAGACAACATTCTTCTAGAAATCTTGAAATAGTCAACTATAATTGTAGGGAAATATGAAATCAAGTAGGCAGTGGAAACAAATTTTTTACTATCATATTCCCCATTAAACAAGCAGATCATGTCAATAACTATATAATGGAAAAGATGGTTTAAAGTATATGCCTATTGTTAGAGCAAGTCCAGTGACAAGCTCATCATTGTAGTCATGCAATTGTCTGCTAGTTGAAGTAGGGTGACATCTGTTGTAGCTCTTGGTCTTCGCCATAGATAGTAGGTTGACGTTATCCTCCTAGCGAATGGCAACAACCTCCATGCCTTTATGGAAGTCCACACCGACTGCCTAGAACTCCTATCACCCTGCTAGAACGGATTGGAAGGAGTTGTCATTCCAGTTGGTGTACTAGTCACCAAATTTCTCTCCAACAATTGTTCTCCCTTGCTATCCCTCCCTTTATCAGGTAGGACTTACTCGGGCTTTCTATTGGTTACAACAACCAGAGAGGACAACAACTGTCAGAGGCAATGGAGTTGTGTCTCTGGGAATCCCCCAGTACCCCTCTATTTATAGGAGGGGTTAGGGTGAGGGTTCCCAGTCTATGTGGGAGTGGAAGGAACCAAAATTTCATAAATTTTCACAACTTGCAATAGGGAAAAAGGTCAGTTCACAAGTAAAATGATGGGTTGGTGTGTGAGCCGATCGATTCACCCAGTGAACCAGTCATTTCAACATGTTTCCCAATCATAATTGTATTGTCAATTCTAATACAATTAGTTCACAACATGACGTCAACACAATCCTTGATGCAATCAAATTACACATCTAAACTGAGTGGTTCACCTATTGAACCGGTCATCTCACGACCATGAGCTGATTAGTTCACTCATTGAATTAGTCAATTCGACTGTGATTCATCTAGAATTCAGCCAATGCAATATCCAATCAACCGGACATTTTAACCAACCATTTTATCACATGAACCAATAAATTGGGAGTCTAGTTAGTTTATTTGTTGCTTTAATTGAATATATAAATACTTTAGGAATCAATTCAATTATCATTCAGGATTAAACTCCTCTTCTTGGTGTATCATATGTGTGTGACCCAATAGGTCCTATATTACATTGGCAGTGAATGTCCATAACCAAATTATGACATCACAAGCAAAGAGTGGTGCCTAGTCACACATCATTTCTACCCAAGTAGATGGAAAGTTAGAGAAGAAATCTGGCATACAATTTGTGTTTGGTGTTACAGTGTTTGTATAGTTCCTTTATCACTGATATCCAGATTGAACTCGAGGCATGGAGCTATCATCCTCTTCAACATTCAATCTTTGTTCCTTGCTATAGCAGACTGCTCAAGATATATGTAAGTTCAAATCCCATCTACATTACTTACAATCATCCCCATGTGTTACAATGCACCCAATCATCACCTTTATGGCAACCCTTATTCAGGAGCATGGTGGATGATGTCAAAGTATACCAAACTACATGTGATGAGTGTAGTGACTTCAGGTCTGAGAACCACAATCACCACCAACTCTATGAGAACTAACTATGACTACCATTGTCATGGTTTCCATGTGTTACTCTCATGGTGGGTCTGATAGAGACACTATTCTCTAACAAATATCTATGTTCGTAGTTTGATATCACATATCATGACTGATGAGATTTTGTCATCAACCAACACACACTCTAGACTTATGTGTTATTGATGTCTATTAACCTTCCACTATAATATCCGACTAGGGACACAATGAGAATGTATATACTCCTAACATCCATATGATCTCATTGTTCAAGTCACGTACTTGAAGACATATGTCATTGAGTATTATCATTCTCTAGACATTAATTATGTTACTTCATTATCTCATAATTGAATAAAATAGAATAATTTAGAAGCATGCCTTTCTTAATTATTAAATAATTTACAAGTTATGCCATTACAAGAATTATATGATTGGATCTCTGGGCATACATACCAACAGACTCCCACTTGCACTTAGAGCCAATCACTCATGAATTTCAATCCAAGTGATCTACCATGACCATCATGCTTCTACTAAAAAAGTGCTTTAGTCAAGGGGTCAACACCATTGCTCTCAGTTAGTACCATACAAATCTTTACATCTTCTCGCTGTACGATCTCTCGTATGAGATGGAAGCGCCTTTGTATATGCTTGGAATGCTGATGTCATATTGGTTCCTTAGCTTGTGCAATAGATCCATTGTTTTCAGAATATATATCAACTACGTCGTTGATGCTTGGAACAACCCAAAGTTCAGTAATGAACTTCTTGATATGTATAACTTCCTTTGATGCATTCAATGCAAAAATATACTCGACCTCTATTGTAGAATTGACAACTATCTCTTTCTTAGAGATTTTTTAGCTTAGAGCTCCGTTGTTGAGGTAAAACACAAATACTGATTGCAATCTATAATCATCTTTGTTATTTTGGAAGCTTACATCAGTGTAACCCTTTACCACTAACTCTTCCTCTCCTCCATAGACAAGAAATTGATCCTTAGTTCTTATCAAGTACTTCAGGATATTCTTGACGGCTGTCCAGTGAGCATCACCTGGATTTGACTGATATCTGCTCATCATGCTCAAGGCATATGAGGCATCAGGATGGGTACACAACATTTCATACATGATAGATCCAGTTGTAGATGCATATTGAATCTTACTCATTTTTTCCCTTTCGTCACAAGAACTGGGACATTGGGCTTTAGATATGGAAACTTCATAACACATGGGCATGTTTCCTCTCTTTGAGCTCTCTATGTTGAACCTCTTCAACACTTCATCAATGTATGTGCTCTGACTTAGTACAATAAGACTTTTGGATCTATCTGTATAGATCTTTATCCTCAAGATGTTGGATGCTTCTCCCAAGTATTTCATGACATATTTCCCAACCATGTCTTTACCTCTTATAAAGTAGGGATATCATTCCATATAAATAGTCTGTCATCCACATACAATATGAAGAATACAACCATGCTCCCACTAACCTTCTTGTACACACAACATTCATGTTCATTTTAAGCAAAGCCAAATTCTTTGATTGTCTCGTCGAAAATAAAGATTCCAGCTCTGAGATGCTTGCTTCAATCCATAGATTGACCTTTGTATCTTACAAACTTTATTTGCATCATTTGGACTTATAAAACCCTCAAGTTGTGTCAGGTACACATCCTCGAGAAGATTCCCATTAAGGAATGCATTCTTAACATCCATCTGCCAAATCTCACAGTCATGATAAGTTGCAATTGTAAGCATGATCCTGATGGACTTAACCATGGCCACTGTAGAAAAGGTTTCATCATAATCGACACCTTGAACTTGTTTGAAACCCTTTACAACCAATCTATCCTTATAGGTTTGTACTTAACCATCCATGTTGGTCTTATTCTTGAAGACCCACTTGCACCCTATGCATTTTACCCCTTTAGGCCGATCCACCAAGGTCCATACCTTATTGGCATACATGGATTCCATCTCATGTCTCATGGCCTCAAGCCACTTCTCAAACTCTGGTCCCTTAGTAGCTTTTAGATAGGTTGTTGGCTCATCATCTATGAGCAACTCACCGCCTTTTTGAGTCACACGATATTCAAATCTTTCAGGTTCAAGGCATGTCCTACTAGATCTATGAGGTTCATGTGTTACTTGAGGAATATGGGTTTCCATAAAATTTCATGATTCTCTTTGTTCCTCTTATACATGTAAAGGTTCAATGCTTTCTTTTTGGTCTCAAACCTCTTTGAGTTCCACTTTCCTCCCATTGATTCCTTTTGGAAATAAATTCCTTTTTTTAGGAATGTAGCATATTTGGCAATGAACACTTCATTTTCGGATAGGGAATAAAAGTAATACCCTCTTGTATCCTTAGGATATCCAACAAAATAACATTTATCAGATTCGGGCCAAGATTTTCAAAAAACATTTTCCTTACATAAGCTTCACGTCCCCAAATCCTCATAAAAGAATATTGGGATGCTTCCCAGTCCATATCTCATATTTTATCTTTTGAACAAATTTAGATGGTACTCGATTTAGTGTAAACATGGCGGTTTCAACAGCATAACCCCAGAAGGTAGTTAGAAGTTTATCAAAACTCATCATTGATCACATCATAACCAACAATGTGCAATTCCTTCTTTCTGAGACACCATTATGTTGTGGTGTTCTAGGTGGAGTCCATTGAAATATGATCCCATGGGCTCACAAAAGGTCCTCAAACTCTTGGCTTAAGTATTTTGCACCTTGATTAGAATGAAGTGCATTAATAATTTTCCAATTTGGTTATGTACTTCATTCATAAACTCCTTGAACCTGTCATCTCACACTCAAACAATACCTTTATAAAATCGTTCCTTTGTTTCTTTGTGAGATTGTGTTGCACATTCCTAAGATGCGTTACCATCTCAAGAATCCCCATGTCCTCACATTGCTCATGCAACTCATAGTTCATGTAGATTAGCATAAGGTACTTTATATCTAGGGCATCATTGGCATGCTTCAAGTAAGCATCCACTTTGGCCCTAAGAGCATCAAGAGTAGGTAATTCTGGCACTGGTTTATCTTGGACATAGAACTTGCAGTCTTCATTGAGAACCCTTTTCAAAGTCCAACCAGTCATAGAAAATTTTCCCGTTAACTTTGTCCTTCCAAAGGACCATTTAAATGATGATTTGATTCTACAAGAGAAATTTTTTCATTTTGTCAAAAACCCTTTGCGATTTGATTTGATTTGAAAATATTTGACGATATCCAATTAGGCCGTTAATTGTTTCTCCCACTATTTTATTCAAATTGATATCCCTCACATATAAATTTGGGAGATTGTAACGTACAACCTTCTAGTGAGCCAAGATCCAAAATAATTTGACTATCACCCGACCAACACCAGCATTCATAATCAATTATTAAGGTATGCAACCTTTACCAATTGTATCATATGCAATTCCAGGCTAGATGATATACACAACTCCTTGCCATAGTCATCTGCATGCCTCGAGTCCTTAATCCCATTAAGGACAACATTTAAAACTAACCTAAAAGACAAAAAGATAAGTATGCACCCTGCTTGGGCAGAACCTACATATCTACCATCACACTTCCACAAGATGGACCACACACCATGCTTGGGAGTAACCTACACTTGGTCAATCAAGATTTTCATGTGTGTTGCTTACGAAAACCATCTAAAACTTAATACTTTATTTGAGGGAGTTTTAATTTATAAATACATATACTTTATCCAATCACCACACATATATAGTACGTATCATATACATGCTATATCCCACAACAAAAACATGCAATAACAAAAAGTGATAGTTATGACCATCCTAATGTAATTCCTTGGAGCCACAAGGAATTACCACAACCTAGGGTCTACATCTCATGCATAAACCTAGTGCTGATGAAGATCCATGCTTGCCAATCTAGGTTGATGGGTTCAACCCTTGAACTGGTCGACTCACCTCCAAGCCAGTCAGTTGGTCATCTAATTGGTCGTCTGATCTACAGTCCACCATCTTCTAGGTCCTCCAGTCGATCAGTCGGGTCCACCAGCCGATCGGTTTGGCTCATCCTCCTTGGTCCTACCTGGTCCTCCAGCTAGTTGGTTGGCCTGATACGAGCATCTTCTCCTTCATCATAACAAAAAAATAAACTGTCCTACTTCTACATGATTATAGAGAAACCTCGAGTTACATTGGAGGGGAGGAAAGGTAGGATAAAATAATACTTTTACAATCGGAAGATAAGATAGGGGCTCAATATGCAAACTAAGATAAATTAGGAAATAAACACACAATCACCACACACATATAATTAGGGTTATTGGCCATAACCATGCTACACATCCATCATCAAAACTCACTTTTAGGGAAACACGTGTAAATTGCATATATATATATCATATATATTAGTCTGGGATTTATGTGTGGTATTTGGTCAGACATTTATATTCACTTCGTTTGCAATAAATAAATGATAAAACGAAAAATCCGATCATATCAATAATTCCAAAATATAGTAGATTGATGAGGCTCTGATACCACTTTAGAGAAATATGACATAAGGTAGGAAGTGAAAACAAAATTTCTACTACCATATTCCCCATTAAACTAGCAGATCACACGAATAACTATATAACGGAAAAGATGGTTTTGAGGATATACCTAGACATGGAGCAAGTTCTACAACAATATCCTCACAGTTGTAGTCGTGCAACTATCTTCTAGTTTCACTGGGACATCGTTTGCTGCAGCTCCTGGTCTTTGACACAAACAGCAAGTTGACGTTGTCCTCCTAGACATAGGCAATGGCCTCCATACCTCTGTGGAAGTCCACATGAACCGCCTAGAACTCATGTTGTCCTACTAGAATGGATATGAAGTAGTTGTCCCTCCCATCGGTGTACTAGTCACCATCTTGCTCTCCTACAATTTTTTACCTTGCTATCCCTTCCTTTATCAGGTAGGACTTTCTCAGGATCTCTATTGGTTACTACAACCAGAGAGGACAACAATTGTAAGAGGAAATTGAATTGTGTCTCTGGGATCCCCCCTCGTACCCCTCTATTTATAGGAGGGGTTAGGGTCAGGGTTCCCAATTTGCGTGGGAGTAGAAGGAACCAAGATTTCATGAATTTTCACAACCTGCGACAGGAGAAATGGTCGGTTCACTAGTGAACCAATCAGTTGGCATTTGAGCAGATCGGTTCATTCAGTGAACCAGTCACTTCAACATGTTTCCAAATTGCAATCGTATTGGCAATTGTAATCCAATTAATGCATGTCATGACATCAACACTAATCCTTAATGCAATCGAATTGCACATATGAACCGGATGGTTCACCTATTGAACCACTTGTCTCACGATCATGAATCGATCAGTTCACTCAGTGAACCGATCAGTTCGACCCTGATTCATCTAGAATTCAGCCAATGCAATATCCAATCAACTTGACACTCCAACCAGATGTTTCATCACATGAACTGATCGGTTGGGAGTTTAGTCAGTTGATTTGTTGCTTGAATTGCTTATCTAAACACTTTAGCAATCAGTTCAATTATCATTTATGATTAAACTCCTCTCCTAGGTGTATCCTATGTGTGTGACCCTATAGGTCCCATATTATGCTGGAAGTGAATGCCCATAACCAATTATGACATCACAAGCAAAGATCAGTTTCTTGTCACACATCATTGCTATGCAAGTAAATGAAAAGTTGGAGAACAACTTCAACCTAAAATCTGTGTTTGGTGTTGTAGTGTTTGTATAGTTCCTTTGTCACTGATATCCATATTGAACTCAAGGCATGGAGCAATCATGCTCTTCAACATTCAATCTCCGTTCCTTGCTATAACAGACCATTTGAGATATATGTAAGCCCAATATCACATGTTTCCTCACATGTGCATGGACATGCATTCCTCACTCTCACTAATCAAGTGGCCATGATATCATACTCTAGTATGAGGGACAAATCCCATCTACATCACTCATAGTCATCCCTGTGTGTCATAGTGCACCCAATCATTGCCTTTATGACAATCCTTATTTAGGATCACAGTGGCTGATGTCAAAGTATATCGAACTACATGTGATGAGTGTAGTGACTTCAGGTCTAATAACTACAATCACCACCAACACTATGAGAACTAACTATAACTACCATTGTCATGGTTTCTATGCGTTACTATAATGGTGGGCCTGTCCGATACACTATTCTCTAACAAGTATCTATGTGCTTGGCTTGATATCACATATCAAGACTGACGAAATTCTCTCATCAACCAATACACACTCTAGTCTTATGTGTTATTGCTATCTATCAACCTTCCACAATAACATCTGACTAGGGACATAATTAGAATGTATATTATCTTAACAACTGTATGGTCTCATTGTACAAGTCATATACTTGAAGACATACGTCATTGAGTAATATCATTCTCTAGACATTTATTATGTTACTTCATTATCTCATAACTGAATATAGAATGATTGAAGCATGCCTTTATTAATAATCAAGTCACTTACAAGTTATGCCATTACAATTATTATATGATTGGCTCTTTGGGCATACATACCAACCATAACAACTTCATAAAAGAGCTATTTGACCTTTCAAATTCCTCCTTGAGATATAGCAAAGGTACCAAATAGGATAACATAGAATGACTTTTACAACCTCTATAGAGAGGTTGATCAACCACCTTGAGGATCTTGTAAAATCTTTGTCCATCTAGATTTTCTGGTTCCTTTATGTTTTAGCAACATTTTCATTTGTTGCATCCCCCATACCATACAAATCCCCCAACATTTAATGCATATTTCCCATGATAAGTGTGTTTGGAACCAAAATTGGTGTGCTCCTACCAATCACCTCCCAATGAAATTCTAAACATCATAGCTATGCACAAAACCTTTTGTTAACAAATGTGAGAATACCTCTTCATCTATTTTAAGGTATATATTCGAACATGCCTTGCACAACCATATTAAATTTCCCTTCTAGTAAGTTTTTGTTGGATATGAGCAAATTCAATGAATATTGTTCCTCTATATTTAGTACATCACTTCGAAATGTATTCTCAATATACATCCAACTTCAATACATTAGAAAATCCATCTATAATTTAGAACAAAATTGTTATGCGTTATAAATTCATGCAATAAGTAAACTACAAGAATTCAAATCCTATAACCTCATATAACTATAATTATCATAACCTACAAATAATTCAAAGCTTTATGCAGTTGGAAAACATTATTAGGATATGTAGAGTTTTTGAAAACCAGACAGTCTTATACATAACATGGTATAAGGCAATGCGCCGTAGTTCATCTAACAAAGAGACATAATTCTTGTTAGTAATTTGGCATAAAAAGTAGGGTAAAAAAATCTCCTCACCATTGTTCCTGAGAAACATGTAAAGAAATCTACTTAAATTATCCTTAATGATATTCCACATCTTCTAAATTTATTTGCATTGAATATATTGGTAATTTGTTGCCCTGGAGGCACCAATGGAGAGGGCTACATTATTCATAATGTTCTATGTTTCATAAGAGTATATAAACATAAACAAATACTTTTGATCATTACATAAAAGGCTAGAACATGCCTAAAGCAAGAAAACTTTCAGTTAGTGGATGATATAGAAAATCAGTCATGATTGACTTACCAGTAGACTTGGATTTAGATAATGATGAAAGCATTAAGAAACTAAACAATTATTGGTGATCGTCACGTTCCAAGAAGTAAATGTTTCTCAATATCTTATCATAAGTATAATTTTTATAACACCTTATTCTACAACCAATGAGTCGAGTGTGATTATAGTAAATATGAATAAGTAGATCTTGATTAGTATCTTTTAAGAAGTTGCAGTTATGAATAATTTTCTTTCACTATATTCGGCTTGACCTGGTAATGAACTATAGGTGACAAAGATCAATTTCACAAGTTGATTGGTCTTAAAATTTACAAGAATTATTTGTCTAAATAATATATGTCCTTAAATTGGATATTGAGGATAACATTCATATGTACTAATACCTGGGAATATAATCTTTGAGTTAGACATAGTGGTTGGAATTATTAAGATAAAACTTCAAATAGTAATTTCATGATGAAATTACCCAAGCTCTTTCTTTGTTAAATGATAAGTTAGCTAACTTCCCAAATTTATATGGGAAGGCACTAAATAAGATGGTATTGGAAGAACTAATATATGGTACTATTAACTATACAACATACTTCCTTTTGAGGCCTTTTTGATTTGTTTTGGTGCTGGTGTCCTCCACTACTACTCCTTAATAATTCTTCATTTGAATGTGATATTAAAGACATTTTAGCAAGGTAGAAACATCCTGATTTTGCTTTTCAAAAGTTAACATATTATACAAAGTATATGATGACATGATTGAAAATTCACCCTAACCATACATGAAATAGATGTCGATATTACAAGAATATATAAAATGATTTTATTGAAGACCGCCCATGTGACTTTGGATGATATTGTGACGGTACACTTATCTAGTAATAAAAAATGAAAGCACGCTTGAATTGATTGCTAAAACAATAGATTGAAGGAACTAAAATAAAAACAAATAAACTACAAGTGAAATATTAGCATTCCATAGATCCAAAAAATGAGGCATATTTTATGGTATCAAAATAGGACAACACAACTTCATGTAGCAACAAAGAGCAAACTTAATGGAAGTTTGTAGAACAAACATAACACAACAAGAGAAAAAGGTTCATCGTGAAAACTTTATTACCATTGCTAGGCTTTAGCAATCACTTCCTAGAAGCTAGAATACTTTTGTTGATGTTCCTTTTACACCCTTACCTAGGATAATTGTCATTTGATTCCTCATGTAATATTGTCCTAGGTTTTATATGAGTAAATAAATACAAATAAATACTTTTTATCATTATAAAAAAAGTCTAGAATACACATATAGTAAGAAAAATACAAACACAAGAAAACTCAACAAGATGAGAGAAAAATATATACATTCACATAATAAAAAGTGACACCAATACTAGAAATATGAGGGTCCACACACCACAAGAAAATTCTGTAAAATTCTAAAACCAAAAGGCACCACACTTAACATATATCAGAATGTCATTTATTTTAAACTTGATATTCAAAAACTTATTTTTGCTTTTTCCCAAACAAAACATATCGTAAAGTCAACAAGGAAACTTGCATTAAATGTAAAAGTTACACACAGAGTAAAAAATTAAACAAGTTATTGATTAACACTTTTCAATGTATATCTAGTGACATAGCACACTTAACTACCACAAAACATTCAGTTTCACAGATACAAAGAAATTGATACATGAAGAGGGTTTATACATCATATATCAATATGAAATTGTCAGGGAACTCTCATTAACATTAGACTTAAATCCTATAATCACTGAGAGAATCTATATGGAAATATGCATGTTGGAAATATGCTTGATCAATTATATTCCCTACAAAGGATTGCTACAAAGGAAACCATCAAACATTAATTATGTTGGCAATATGCATGATCAATCATATTCACTACATGTCTATTACGGAAACATATATAACTAGGAACTATGTGACGTATGTATGTAACTTCATATTTTATTGACTTTTAAGCCAACTGGATAGATGTGGACTATTAATACACGAATGAACTTTGTTGTAACTGCATAATTTATTGAAAAGTCTAGTAGTTTAGAATACTAAGATTCATTGTATGACTATTAGGTTTATCATGTTTCTTATTGACAATCCTACTTTTTATTATATAAATACTAAAGCATATATGGATTGTAGGCCAACACTGCCACCTACAGACAAGGAGTAAATATGGAGATAAATAAAATAGTACCAAACTAGGAGTAAAGTGAAAAAGTAATATCATTGCCAACACTCATAAAGCTTCATCATATGATATATGTTGACGGTCAAAGGTGCACCATGAAGTGTCAGATGCCTCCCATATAATGAATTATACCCTAAAACTATGCATTCTTTAGGGTATCCATTGCAATCCTATAGTATGTAGATGTCAGATTGCACATTTAGGTTCTTTGGGTTGGAAACTATCCCATACTGATAAAACATCCAATGGTCGAGTTCTTGGTTAAATGCAGTTTTATTTCCCTCCATTTTTCACTACTTGTAGAATGGATGAATTTTGTAGGCTCTCTTCAGTCATGAATACACCCACATGAGGTTAATGTGATGAGTGTCAGAATATGATTATTCCTATAAATGTGAAATAATATGGATAATTTTCTAGGATTTATGTCAGTGACCCATACATTTTGGTACCAATATGTCAGTAGTCATTCAATATATTTCAGTTGTTATTTGCCTTCTCAGGGGGTTGAGGGTTTTCTACTGGAATGCTTGTCCTAGGCTTGGGCTTGTTGAGGGGAGATACGAGATTTGGGGTGTTCCTGAACTCTCCATTTGATATAGTTTCACCACCTTATACAAGGGAATGTAAGTTTATGGGTGAAGATATGGACATGATATATCATTTTGGGAAGATATGAATATCCAAAAATGGAGCAAGTGATTAGCCTTCCAAATTAATTTCTAAACTTGAAATTTTATAGATCAATTATGCTCAAATTCACAAGAGTCCTCATATATCAAAATGCACTTGTGTATTGCTTGCTGACTAGTGTCGGGAGCACCTGCAACTGATGATCTACCAATGAAACCTCTTCTGGTGAGTTTTTACTCATTTGAAATACAACATGCTCATTCAAAACTTTATCTGGATCTCCTAGATGATTGACAATTTAAAATAGAAAGTTCAAGATCATGATATAAGTTTATTGAGAAGTAGAAAAAGGTGAAATTGAAAGATTGTGAACATGCTTGGCCAACTTGCCATGTTGATCCTAAATATTCTTACAAATAAAAGGGATGGTGAAAGTATCTTTTGCCTACCCTATCTTGTTCATAGTCCTAAAAAATTGGGTATCTCATTGAGATTCTCCATAAATTAACTCAAATTCCATAATGATTGTGGGATATCACTAAACTTTTCACCACAATGAAATTGTACCTAATTCATAGGAGTTTTTGGTTTTGCAACCTAGGCTACTTAGCATACATGTTTCCTTAAGAATGTAAAATGCACATTTTGCTAAATGGAGAGACACCTCCTTGATATGGGCTACATCAATCCACACAATATCTCTTAGCTTGACCTTCTTCAAAGTATTTTAGTTAATATTTGTAGGATTCTGGAATGCAAGGTACATGCGTTTTTAGGTGACAATATCTATTATATAACTATTAGATGATCAATTCCTAAGACAATCATTTTTACAGAAAGTCAAGTGATAAAATGAACAATTAGAAACCGAAAATCAAACGAGAGTGTCAAATTAAATAAAATGCTACTTGTCAAGTTCTAAAAGGACTTTAAACTTGTATGAACACTTCTCTTAGAGAAGAAAACATACATGGTTGCTTTATGCAAAAGTCTCATGTCAATTTCCACACAAAAGAGCATCTTTAACATCCAAATTGATTCATCTGCCAACTCATATTAGCAACTAAAGATTTTTAAACATGAAGATAACTAAGTTGAGCTTTATATTTTGAAACAACTAATTTTTCATTGTTAGTAGGTGAAAATACTTCATTATTCAAAGTATGAGTGAGGTTAAATTTGGACATGATTCAAAACAACTATTTGTGTTGCCTAATTTAATAAATCAACACGTAAGATATAGTCATCAGGGTGTGAATCACCTGACTCTATTACTTGTGCAATAACATTCTCAATTACATTAAGGAAGTAATAGTCAACAACCTCTAGGTATGAGAATTAATAAAGTAATAACAAACAATCACATTGAGCCATGACCTCCCTGTTGCATGCTAATCTTTAGAATAGTCAAACATACATGACGGATGTCAGGGCTCACATCTTAGAATTTAACCATCCAAGATCTTTAGAAGAAGTCCTCATATCCCAGCATTGATATTATTGGGAAATAAATTTTGGTAATAAATAGCCAATTTAGAATGCAATCAAATCAATGGGAAAAAGTAAGTTTTTGTGAAAAGACATTACATAAATTTCATCTTTGATTCATCTCATTGGGATTTATAATCAGGTTCTACCACACAATTGCTAAAATTATGATATTTATCGAATGGAGTAGGATCTGCTCCGATTAGCCTTCTGCCTTCCCTCAACAATGGTGCTTCTCCAAGCCAACTCTTATCCAAGAGGCTCTGTCCAAGTAGTAAGATGGTGCAAGATGAACCCTCAATGATGGAAACAATCGCTTGAGCCTCAACAACAATGGAGAGAACTATCAGTGATGGTTGCAAAAGGAGTTGGTGGGTGGGGGGAGATGGAAAGTGTGATATAACAACTAGACACACATGGGGGATGATCATAATTTTGTTTTTTATTTTGAATTTTTGGAAAAAACAAAGATTTTGGCATGGAGGGAAATATAGAGGGAAATAATTATGGGATGGCAAAAAATTGCAACAAGGAATTATCACATAATGAATAGTGGGTAATATAGTTGTGAGAGATAAGTGCCCTTTTAAAGTGTGCACTTATGTTAATAAAACGGTTGAGGGATCTACTCCTGCAATTGAGGGTGGTCCTCACATATTGATTTTAGTATTTACGATTCTTGATTCCTCATAACTATCCTTGAATAATAGTCCTATTTTTTGTAATGGATGCATGAGAAATGAGAGGAACGAGATATACCATATCACGGGGAATATGAAAGAACCGTGACTCACATGAGCATCACCATCCATTTCATAGTCTCACTCATTAAGAAGTGAGATATCACTCTAATAAGAGGGACATACTCTATATATGTCACATATTGTAATTCAAATGTCTCAAAGTGCTTCCAATTACTACTTTTATGTTAATCATTATTCAAGGTCACCTTGGATAGTAGTAAATTACACTAATCATCATGTGAACATTATAGTGACTTCTTGCCTAAGGACCAAATTTCCAATATCACACTGAGATATGATTTTGACTGCTATTTCTACCTTTTATGTTTCATACTCAAAGTAAGTTCATGCAGAACACTAGTTCATTAACAAGTACCTATGTCTTTGACTTGATATCAAATATCATGACCAATGAGATGTTATCATCAGTGAACAAACATACTAGTCATATGTATTATTATCATCCTAATTTCCACATTAATATCTGAATAGGGACTTAGACAAGAATGAACACTCTTAGAACCATACCTGGTCTCATATTCAGGTCTCAACCCTAAGTCACATGTCATTAAGTGATACATCCTCATGATATTATTATATTTAATAATTATCTCATACTGAAGTAAACATAGCAAACAAAAATGTGTTTATTGTTAATAAAATCAACTACAAAGTATCTGATTACAATTATATAAGACTGGATCTAGGGACATACAACAACATCTATGACTCATGTTTCTAGATGACACACCTTGTATGTTGTTTTCGATGCTATAGACTTCAAATGAATATGTATTTTGTATTTATATTGTAATAGGCTTCACAAAATGATATCATATATAGTCACATATTAATGAATGAAAATATGGTCCTTTATAAGTATCTTTGTGTGTGAAATAAATTTTTTTTATCCCCAACATGGTTGATGATGTTAATTAGCATAGTTCGACATTCTGTTATGAGAAATTTCAATTTTATGTGATGGGTCATCATACAATGTAATATGTATGACGAATGAAGCAACATATTTATCGAAATTGGGATTGAAGACTAAAGTAAAAGTTAACCGTCTTTGGAATCTATGACCAAGATTTTTGCGGCATGACACTATCATAGGGAGCCGTAACAGTGAATCCCATTCCATTAAAAGGGTTCAAATTCTTTGTTCCAACTATCTTGTGATAGGAGTATCTCAATCATGGAATCACAAAGATTACTGAAGTAAAAGCTAACTGTCTTTGGAATCTATGACCAAGCTTTTTGTGGCACGACACCGTCATAGGGAGCTATAACAGTGATTCCCATTCTATTAAAAGGGTTCAAATTCTCTGTTCCAACTATATTGTGATGGGAGTATCTCAACCTTAGGATCACAAAGAAGACTGAAGTAAAATCTATCTATCTTTGGAATCTACGACCAAGATTTTTGTGGCACAATACCATTATGGGAAGCCGTAACAGTGAATCTAGTCCCCCTAAAAAGGTTCCAATTCTCTATTCTAACTATCCTGTGTCGGGAGTATCTCAATCATGGGATTACAAAGAAGACTGAAGTAAAAGCTAACTATCTTTGGGATCTATTGTCAAGATTTTTGTGGCACGACACCACCACAGGGAGCCGTAATAGTAAATCCTGACCCGTCAAAAGGGTTCAAATTCTCTGTTCCAACTATCCTGTGGTGGGAGTATCTCAACCATGGGATCACAAAGAAGACTGAAGTAAAAGCTATCCATCTTTAGAATCTACGACCAAGTTTTTTGTAGCACGACATCATCATAGGGAGCCATAATAGTGAATCCTATCTCGTTAAAAGTGTTCAAATTCTCTGTTCCAACTATCCTGTGATGGGAGTATCTCAACCATGGGATCACAAAGAAGAATGAAGTAAAAGCTGACTATCTTTGGAATCTACGACTAAGTATCTCAACCATGGGATCACAAATAAGACTGAAGTAAAATATATCTGTCTTTGGAATCTACAACCAAGATTTTTGCGGCACAACACCGTCACAGGAAGCCGTAATAGTGAATCCCATCCCACTAAAAGGGTTCAAATTCTCTGTTCCAACTATCCTGTGATGGGAGTATCTCAACCATGGGATCAAAAAGAAGACTAAAGTAAAAGCTAACTATCTATGGAATCTACTATCAATATTTTTGTGGCATGACACCATCACATGGAGCCATAACAGTGAATCCCATCCCATTAAAAGAGTTCAAATTCTATGTTCCAACTATCCTGTGATGGGAGTATCTCAACCATGGGATCACAAAGAAGACTGAAGTAAAAGCTAACTATCTTTGGAATCTACGACCAAGATTTTTGCGGCATGACACCATCACAGGGAGCTGTAATAGTGAATCATGTCCCATTAAAAGGGTTCAAATTCTCAGTTCCAGCTATCCCTTGACAGGAGTATTCCAACCATGGGATCACAAAGAAGACTGAAGTAAAAGCTAACTGTCTAAAAAATCTACGACCAAGATTTTTGCGGCACATGGATCCGTAATAGTGAATCCCGTCCCATTAAAAGGATTCAAATTCTCTGTTCCAACTATCCATGTGACTAGACTATCTCAACTATGGGATCACAGATAAGTCTGAAGTTAAAGCTTTCTATCTTTAGAATCTATGACTGATAACATCTCATTTTATACACATTTTGTATATATTTTATACCTTTCCTAACATACCTTTTATAGACATTTTCCACTTATTTTAGTACTTTATGCCAAAAAATCTTATTCATTCACCTTTCCCACCTTTGAAGGGTCACATCAAGACACGACCGCAGTTAGCACCTCGACCGTGGCTCATTGACCACTAGGGACCCTCCCACCGTGGTCGATGTCCTCATGATCAGATCGATGCTTCACGACCATGGTGCCTCGTGCCATTTTTGGTCATGGCCTACAACCCATGCATCCCAACCTAGATCAGACCTCGACCGAAGTTGGTATCTCGACCATGGCATTTCATCCCATTCTCGACCGAGGTGCTGCCTCGACTGAGGTACTGACTAGACCAACCATAGTGGTAGCCTGGTTCGAGGAGATGCCTTGATCGATCGTGATCAAGCCTCGATCGATATCAAGCCTCGACCACAACATGGATGGTTAATTCGGTGGGCAACACCTATAAATAGGCCACCCACCTCGACTTGTCACATCATTAGATCATCAAGGACCAGGAAGTGCTGCCAAATTTGATATCCACTCTCGTCCATCCGATTAGTCTTAGATCTCCAAAGGCAAAAGTTGAGGATAGAGAAGACTAACAACCCTCTTCCTTAAAAGAAGGAGAGCCTCTGCATTATCCATTCCGTATCTAGATTCAAAGGAGTATATTGTGTGTCACCATCTTCTCTCTCATCTAGATCTATCATCTCCATTACATTGTACCCCTTCCCTCTTTGTGGTTGCGATGTATCTATCATTTTATAATGCTGTTACACTGCCCGTTAACATGTGTGGCTAAACATTTAACTCGGGTTGGGAGTAGCCACTAAGGCTCTCCCAACATGTATATTCTTGCTTTCCTTTGAATATATATATATATATATATATATATATATATATATATATATATATATATATATATATATATATATATATATATATATATATATATATATATATATATATATATATATATATGTATATATACACACACTCATATCAAGATTATCTCCATACACTTGTTCTTAATGCTTCACTTGTATGCTTAGCTACCATCTTGTGATGTTTGATCATTGGTTCCTCGAAAGAGTAGTATCTTCTTTATCTAGTGTTATGGAGTAGTATGAATGCATGAGAATGTTGGATTGCTAAAGCTTATGGTCATATGGTTTGCTTTGTGGTTGTAAGGTGGTTATCTTGAGAGGGAAGCCACCTTAGATCCTAGATCTATCCTTATCTCGAGAGAGGAGGGAATATACATTTTTATGACTGCTTGTAATTTTGATAGGAGTATATGAAGGGGAGTGAGTTTTGCATGTTGGTGAGAGACCTTAGTAGGTGAACCCCGATCTGAGTTTCCTTGCATATCTTTGTTTCTTAACCATTCACACTCATTTTTTTATTTTTGTTATTTTCTTTCATTTAACTTTCCTTGTTTTGGCTTGAGCACCATTGTTCCTTAAGGAACAAACCTTTAAAACCATCTATTTGTCTGGAGTGTATGAGTGTGAGACCCTACGTACTTAACACCTACTGAGCTTGTCCCTATGGTTTGACCCCGATTACTACGTTAGACGCCGTATAATAGTTGTGGGGTTTTGAGTGTCAGGTTATAATCTTAAGAGTCTGACTACTCTGGATCCACTCCATTTTGGACGTATGATTTAGGCCGGTCAACTTTTTGGCACCGTTGTTGGGGACAAGGAAAAACGACACTGTTAAGAACTTGAGTTCACTCACTATACTCCCACACCTCAAGCTTAGTAATACGATTGACTGCATAGAAACCTTAAATCTTCTACCCTGCAATTATGTAGAATAGTTCAGTTTAACACGTCTAGTTTCCTAACTCGACTATGCAGTCTATTCAGGGAACCCAGAGGGAAGTTGATCTGTTCAATTTTTCACCTTAACCTCAAGTCACCATTCCGCCTTGTGTGAAAAACAATATTACTGGGGACGATCCAAATGCAAGAGTTCAATAGGATCCCCACCGCATGAGACGGATGAAGATAGAGATGGTTGTCACTCAGATGGTCATCAACATGAGGAAGAACGTCAAGAAGAAGATCGACGTGATGAAGAACAATGCTGCCATCACCGTAGAAGGCACCATCACAATCACTGTGAAGATGAACGTGAGTGAGATGACTAGAATAGTGAAAGAGAAGATGATGAAGAAGGAAAATCTCTTAGAGAGTTGGCTGCAACTAGAGCCAAAAAATCCAGATGCCCAATTATCATCCCGCACTGCAATGCAACAAACTTTTAATTGAAACCAATTATAATCTCAATGATCGAGAACAAACCTTTTCGTGGGAATTCAAGAAGTGAAAATCCATACCATCACCTGGATGCCTTCAAAAATATCTATGATATCATTAAGATGAGGAGAGTTCCTCAGGAAGTGATATATTGTAAGGGGTTCAATTTTTTCCTTGAAGATAAGGCTCTGTCCTGATACCTCAACCTACCCACGAGTCCATAGATGGATGGAGACCCCTTGCAGATGCCTTTGTTACTGAATTTTATCCTACTGATAGAACTATCTGTAATATGCAAAAGATCACATCTTTCACACAAAAACCAAGAGAAAACCTTTACGAGGCATGGGAACACTTTCAATAATATCAGAGGGATTGTCCTCACCATAACCACCGTAAGGGGTTCCTAGTGACCACCTTTTACAATGGGATAACTCCCACTGGGAGAACTTCACTGAACACAACTGCTGGCAGTGACTTTCTTGGAAAGAAGCCAACCAGAACTATGAAGATAATAGACAATATGGCTGCACTGCAAGTAGGCATGGACAATGACAGAAATGATAGAGGATCGGTGAAGAAAGTAGGATTTGAAGGACTATAAATAGAAGACAAATCCTTAGAAACTATTACATCCCAAATTCAAAAAATCACCACCGATGTCAAACAGTTAAAAGACACTGGGGCCAAAGGCAAGAAGCACACAGAGAAAGCTATGAAATGTGTTTCCTGTGGATAAGGAGGACATGGAATTGACAACTGTATCTATACCCGACCAGAGGAGAGAGAGGAAAGTGAAAGTGAAGAAGAAATGTGAATGTCTCCTTTGTTGATTTCAAATGACAAGACCATCCTGGGTTTGATTATGGCAACAAGGAAGCTGTGGAGACCACCCATCAACTGAGAAGATCGTCTAAACCTTTTCCAGGATTCGAGAAGAAAGGAGGACTGACTCAATTGACTAAGACTACCAATTACCAGACAAACAAGAACAACAATCAAGGTCAGAATAAAAATGTGAGTCGACAAGGGCAAGGACAGGGCCCAGGGCCGAGCCAATCCAAGGACAACAACCAGACTGACATCATTGCTCAATTATTCATCTTCATGAAAAGGCAAGCTTCAGCGAATGATCAACTCGCTCAGAGTGCTATCCCAAATTTAGGAGTGCTAACTTCAATTCAAACTCAAATGGTGGACATGCAAACTCACCAAATGCAGATTGATCAGCAGCTTGCACAACTAGCTGAACTCATGAAAAACCCTTTAGGGAAGATCCCATCAAATACTGGGACTACAAAAAAGGCCACTTTTTGATCTGGGAGAACGTTGGAAAATGCTAATACTAATGACACCAAAGAAGGAGGAAGCCATAGTAATCAACAAAATATGAGAATGAGAAGGCAATAGAAGAATCAAAAGGGAAGGAACAAGCTGTAAGTGGCAAAGAAGCAGGGCCACACGAAAAGAAGAAGGAAGAAGAGGAAAAGAACTTGAAACCCATAGGAGAAGTCCTTTCAAAGAAAAATCCCTACACCCCAAGAGTTCCTTTCCCCTACAAACTGATAAAAGCACACTTGAAGAAGAGATACAAAAAGTTTATGGAATCCGTAAAGAAGCTACACTTGGATGTACCCTTTCTCGATGCAATCAAAGAAATGCCAACCTATGCAAAATTCTTTGAAGATCCAATCACAAAGAGAAGCAGAGGAGACCACATTGAGACTATCCAATAGGCAAAAATGTCAAGCGCCTATGTTCGAGCTGACTTACCAACCAAGAAGAAGGATCCCGGAGCATTCAATATACCTTTTTGCATCGAAGACAATGTGGAGAGAAAGGGGTTAGTTGACTTGGGAGCGAGCATTAGTCTAATGCCCTTGAATCTAGCACAAAGACTTGGGATGACAAACATGATCAAGACGGGGATGAGAATTGAGTTGGCCGATCACACCTTTACAAGACCTGTAGGAATAGTTGAAGATGCTCTGATACGGATTGGACGATTTTTCATACCATGTGATATAGTAGTGATAGACACGGTTGAGGATTCTAAATGCCCAATGATATTTGGGAGGCCTTTCCTCACAACAGGGAGAGCCTTAATAGATGTAGTGGAAGGAATCATCACCTTGGGAATGGGGAATGATCACCTTGATTTCCAGGTACAAGATGCCATGAGGGGACCTTCTCTATCTGAGTCAGTCTACTTCATGGATAGCTACAATCAATATTGTGAAGAGGTACAAGAGCACAAGAAAATTGTTGATCCCCTCACACGAGCCTTAAATAGTCAGGACCCTACAATGGAGGCCAAGAGGTTGTAGAAATCTTGGACTATCTGAACCAACCTGAAGAGGAATTCAACGACGATGAAGAGATAATTGAGTCAGTGAAGTACGCTTTGCTAGAGCAAACAGCTGAGGAGAAGGAAGCACCGAAGCCAAAGCTAGAATTGAAACCTCCTCCGAAAGGGCTGAAATATGAATTCCTGGACAAAGAAGAGAGGAATCCAGTGATTGTTAATACCATCTTAATAGATGAATACCGGGAGAAGTTTCTAAATGAGCTCAGGTTGCATAGAAAAGCCATAGGGTATTCTATAGAAGACATCAGAGGCCTTAACCCGACCCTATGCATGCACATAATTTGTCTTGAAGAGACAACTAATCCTATAGCTCAACCATAGAGAAAGATAAATCAAATGCTAAAAAGAAGTTGTGAAGAAAGAAGTTATAAAATTGTAAGATACTGGGATCATCTACCCGATAAGCGAAAGAAATTGGGTTAGTCCCATCCATGTGGTATCCAATAAGGGTGGAATGACAATTATATAAGGGGAAGACGAAGATGAAGTAGCAATGAGGATAGTTATAGGTTGGAATATGTGCATTGACTATCGTAAACTAAATACAACTACCAAGAAGGATCACTTCCCTTTGCCATTTATAGACCAGGTCCTAGAGAGGCTGGCTCACCATGACTACTTTTGTTTTTTGGATGGATATCTGGGATTTTATCAAGTACTGATTCATCCCGACGATCAAGAAAATACCACTTTTACCTACATTTATGGCACTTATGCCTTCAGAGGAATGCCATTCGGTTTGTGCAACACACTAACGACTTTTCAGCACTGTATGATATCTATATTTTCAGACTTTCTGAAAGACATAGTAGAAGTCTTCATGGATGAATTCTCTGTATATGGGAAATTTTTTTAAGCCCGCCTAAGAAATCTATCTTTAATACTATAGCATTGTGAAGAAAAGCACCTTGTGCTAAATTGGGATAAATGCCACTTCATGGTTCAGGATGGTATCATGCTAGGTCATATGGTTTCCAAGAAAGGAATTGAAGTGGATTTAAGTAAGATTGAAGCCATATCCAAATTCCCACCACAAAATTCAGTAATAGGAGTACGAAGTTTCTTGGGACGCGTAGGATATTATAGAAGATTCATAAAAGATTTGTCTAAGATCGCCAAGCAATTATCAAATTTGCTAATTAAGGATGCTGAGTTTGAGTTTACCAGTGAATGTCTAGATGCCTTTAATACCCTCAAAAGAGCACTAACAATAGAACCCATCCTACAAGCACCAGATTGAGAGCTACCTTTTGAGATCATGTGCGATGCCAGCGATTACACCATCGGGGTGGTCCTTGGACAAAAGAAAGGTAAGAAACATCATGTGATTTGCTATGCTAGTAGAACCTTAGACGAAGCCCAAGTAAACTACAATACAACTGAAAAGGAAATGTTGGATATCGTGTTTGCTTTTGATAAGTTCAGATCATACTTAGTAGGATCAAAGGTAAAAGTATACACCGATCACCGGGCGATAAAATACCTTACGCAGAAAAAAGACACAAAGCCAAGACTTTTGTGATATGCCTTTTTACTGTAAGAATTTGACCACAAGATCATAGACAAAAAGGGAAAAGAAAATGTGGTCGCTGACCACCTGTCGAGAATAATTTTTGATGAAGAAAACCAATTGCCAGTGAATGAAAACTATGCCGATAAAGATCTTTTGATGGCTTAATCGAAAGAGCAGAGCTTACCTTAGTTTGCAAATATTTGTAATTATTTAACACGTGGACAACTTCTACCGGAGATAACATATAATCAGAAGAAGAAATTATTCTCTTAAGCTGAAAAACTACTATTGGGATGACCCACTACTATTTAAGAGATGCTCTGACAACCTATATCATCGACACATACCTGAAGAAGAGGTACCTTTAATCCTCAAGGAATGCCACACCTCACCTTATGAGGGACACCACGGAGGAGAAAGGACAACTGCAAAGGTTCTACAATTAGGATTTTACTGGCTAATGCTATTCGAGGATGTTGCGTCATTTGTCAAAACATGCAAGGAATGTCAGCTTACAGGAAACATAAGCAGAAGGAATGAGATGCCAATGGCAGATTGGGTGGAAGTCAAAATCTTTGATGTATGGGGGATCGATTAAATGGGACATTTTCCATCATTAAAAGGGAACCATTACATTCTTGTTGCTATTGATTATGTTTCCAAATGGGTTGAGGTTGTTACCACTCAAACATGTGACTCCAAGATAGTCATTAAGCTTTTCGAGAAAACCATCTTCCCATGCTTCGGAGTACCATGCACTATTATAAGCGATGGAGGGTCGCACTTCAGTGAGAAGTAGTTTGAAGGTCTGCTAAGGAAGTATGGGGTGAAAGATAAGGTTGCAATGACATATCACCCCCAAATGTCAGCGCAAGTTAAAGTTTCAAATAGGAAGATTGAACAGATACTGGAAAAAAACTACCAGTCATACAAGGAAGGACTGGTCCATGAAACTTGATGATGCACTTTGGGTGTACCACACAACATATAAGACACCTATAGGTACAACACCCTACATGTTATTTTATAGAAAGTCCTGTCATCTACCAGTTGAACTTGAACACAAAGCCCTGTGGGCTATCAAGTTTTTGAACATGGACCTTGATAAGACTGGTTAGAAAAGATTCCTTCAACTCCAAGAGCTCAAAGAGTTGAGCTGCACACTTATAAGAATGTGAAGATTTATAAGTAGAGAACAAAGGTTTGGCATGACGCCCATATGAAGAACAAAGATCTTCATGAAGGAGACAATGTCCTTTTATTCAACTCAAGTATCATGTTATTTCCTAGGAAGTTGAGAACAAGGTGGTCAGGCCCTTTTTCTGTAGTGAAAATATACCCATCGGGGGTAATGGAAATAGCAGGAGACAAGACAGGAACTTCAAAGTGAATGGATAGAGAGTGAAAAGATACTATGAAGATGAAACTTTTGTAAGAAGGACATAACTCAGTTTGTAGGAAACCAGCCCAATAATAAGTGGAATGAATGAGGAAGTAACTACACCTACTGAAGGAGAATGAAGACAGATGATAGAGAAATTCAAGCTAAAGACTTTAATAATCACTTCTTGGGAGGCAACCCAAGTTTTTGCTATTTTCCTTAATTCATATTTTCCCTTATCTCATACTTTAGTATTATGAGCTATGTACCTCTCATTTTCCAATATTTCAAATTTCCACATCTAGTAGGTGTGTAAATATATTATGGATTTTAATCCCTCTATACCAAAGAGGCTTTGTTGGGAAGTACAATTTTTTACTTTAATTAATATCTTGTTAATTTGGTTTGGAAGGACCGCGGTCATGGTACCCTCTCTTTGCATGCTAGGCCACAGTCACGATGTATGTAAGAATGAATGTGGCCACGGTCGTGGTGATCCTCCCACCGCGGTCGCGGTGACCCAAGGGTATATATAGTTAAACCCTTCGGTATTAGGGCTCTTCTATCGCTCAAACTCTCTGAGATTCCCAAACTATCGAACAAAGCACCTTGAGGCGAATACGACAAATGAGTCTGATTCAGACCTTCACCAACAAAGTCGTGCTTTCGCCGCACCAATCCCCTACTGCTTTTGCCTTCACCGCCATTTAGACCCATTTAACCCAACCGAGGTATCCGATAGGCACTTTCTCGACTACTGTCGATTGCTACTTACCATTTTTCATATGCTTCGTGGTCTTTTTTGTGCATTTAACGACCTACCGGTTTGAGAAATGCCACGACAGTTGCCATGGCTCCGCCTCATTTAGCTCGGCGATGTTTGTCGTCATCTTTCTCTCATTCATGATTCTTCTGGCATTGTTTAACCTATAATAGGGTTTAGGGGCATGCTTCGACCCACAGGACCCCACCGCTTTGGCCTTGGCCGATGGACCCTCGAACGAGGTCTGGGACTGCAATCACCATCTCCTCAATCAAACAGGTGCTCCTCCGTTGTGATCGTGACACCATATCCTTGGCCATGGTCGTGGCTGTAACATCCCTGACCTGGGTTATGAGTTAACCCTAGGTGTTTTGCCTAAATATGTGATTAAATCTTTGTGATTAACTCTTAGCATGTAATTAAGTTTCTCAGAAACATATATTTCAGTATTTGCTCCTTTTTATTTAAAGTTGTAGCATTGTTTTGTTATAAAGGGACCTATGTGCAATTTACCCAGTTGAAAGGGTTAACTTGCAATTTGCACATGTTGAGATTTTCCTCTGATGTTGAGACATCATGAAAATCTTTTTGGTAAAGTTTGAGGGATTTCCCAAGCTAGGGCACCAAGGTGCAGTTGTGGAAGCAATCCCGGTACTTGAAACCCTAATTTGGGGTAAAATGCAATTTACCCAAATTAAGGGATGCAAATTGTAAAATATGTCATCTAATGTATCTTTTTAGACTCTTGCCATCATTAAGAGAAGAAATGATGAGGGAGTCACCTCAACTGAGTTATCAAGTTATGAAATATGCCTTGTGATTGAATAATCAGGTTATATGTGCAATATCTCTTTATGTATGTACTTTAGTATTAGATTGCTCTCCTTAACCTTTTTTTTCTAAGACCTTAAGAGAAGGTTTGTCCTTAGAATAAAGAGGAAGGGACGATCAAGTAAAGAAGGAGGGACCTAGTTGGAATTATGGACAACTTATGAACTAATGTTGAAAATCCTATCCCTAGTATATATACCCTCAACTTCTCTAAACAAGGGAACTTGCCCTTCGTTCCCTTCACTGTTCCATTTCACCAAAGACTGCCTTGGAGCTAAGGAGGACGACCAAGGGAAACAAGGTAGGTTTGGGACCCTTCTTTTGCCTAATTCCATGGTTAGAACTCGAATTCAAGGTCAATTTGGTGGCTAACTCTCGAAACCCTATCGTTCTAGCCATCGCTTTTCATCTTTCCTTGGAGTTTTCACCTTGGCCAACCTGTGGGAACTCAAGGACGCCATTAGATCTTGGAGCTTGAAAGCTTGGAGCTCAAGGAGTAAGCTTTAGGCGGGTTTTATAACTCTAAACCCATGCTTTACTATATACATCTCTTATATGCGGTTAGATGATAGCTCTTAATGTTTCCCTACTTTCCCTTCTATTTTTGCAAGCAAATCCATGGGATATCCGTACTGTTCTTGAGCTAGGAGATGAAGGCGTGATTTCCAAGAAAAATCCACCGCCTTTCACTTTCTTAAACGGTCCCAACAGTTTGCTCTCTCGGTCTCAAGACCGCGAGGTGAGCAAACGGTCTCGAGACCACGACAGGGCAAACGGTCTTCAAGACCGTTTGGCCCCGTTGACCGAGCGTGGACCGTATAAGAAATTTGTTCCTAATTATATAGGCTAATTACCCTCAACATTTGGGAGGCTAACTTCAAGGGAATCGGGAGATATGACCTTTTTAAGTAACAACTTTATTTGAATTTATTCCTGATTTTCAAACGGTCTCAATTTGCCTTTTTGGGCAAAATGTCTCAAGACCGTGTAAGGTCGTTGACCAGGCGTTGACCGTATGAGATTACTGTTCAAAATAATGTTAATTAACAACTCACCAAGTTTGATGGTCTAATTCCAAACGGGCTAAGAGTTGAAGGGTGAATACTAGGGCTAACCCTAGATGAAATCAGTACTGAATTATAATAATATAAATTAGGGTTTTTAGGGTTGATTGACCTAAACGGTCTCAAGACCGTTTGGGGGTCATCCAAACGGTCTCAAGACCGTGAGGGCAATCAACCATGACCGTTTGGAGGTCTGGGGTCAAGAATAGTTGACCAATTGAAGGTACATTTATACCAAATTATATTGCAATTAAATATTGATATGATCATCAACTCAATAGGTCAGACCTTGATGAATTTGCACTAGAATCCAAAATTGGATGGGCAAACGGTCTCAAGACCATTTGGAACTCATCCAAACGGTCTCAAGACCGAGAGGACAATCACCCAAGACCGTTTCAAGGTCTAGGGTTAAGTAATTTGACCAATTGAGGACCTAATTGCAAATAAGTTATCAATTTAATCAAAATTCTGTTTTGTGGTTCAATCATGGTTCAACCCTATCAAATCACCTTAGACTTTGATGAAATCTTGGGAAAACGGTCTCAAGACCATGTGGGGTCCACCCACATGACCTCAAGACCGTTTGGGCCAAGTTTGGGCCCAATTGGAGCTCAATTGAAGGGTTCAACCTTGTGTTAATGCACATTGTTGAGTGTTGATGGGTGAGCATTGATTGACCCTAATTGAATCGATCTCAACCCTAATTGGTCAACAATTGAGGATCAATTGAATGACCAATTGGTTAAGAATAATATTAATTGACTCAATCCATAAGTGGTCAACATAGCTTTGACCTTTTGAGGGCTTCAACATCGGTTGACATCATCGGTTGTATCATTGATTTTGTTGATGCACCAAACGGTTGAGACCATGTGAGCCTCGCGGTCTCAAGACCGTGAGAGGGCTTGCGGTCTCAAGACCGTGAGGGGGCTCATGGTCTCAAGACCGCGAGGGGCCTCGCGGTCCTGAGGTCAAAGGAGGGCTCGCGGTCTTGACATCAACTTGACCCTCGCGGTCTTAACATCAATTTTGAGCTTCGCGGTCTTGAACCAATTGAAGAGGCTCGCGGTCTTGGAGTTTAAGGAGGCTCGCGGTCTTGGAGTTAGAGGAGGGCTCGCGGTCTTGGGAAGTCAAATTAGCTAAACGGTCAACACTTTCAAACGATCTCAAATCAATTGGAGATTGATGGTTGAAGATCGATCAATGTGACTCAGGGTTGACTTCATTCAATCAATTGATGATATAAATGGTTCAATGTTGCCCTAATAAAACCCTAATGATAACCTAGGATATTAAGGGGTTAATGGACTAAGGTTTTGACCATGATGATGATCAATGGGGTGAATTACCAAAATACCCCTGAAGGGTAAATTAAGTAATACCTTGATCAAATCAAACCCTAATCACATGATGATGATGTTTTGGGCTATATTAGCCTATGATGACTTAATCCGACCTGATCTAGAGTGATGTTGACATCACCTAACTTTATGATGAGAGAGAAAGTACTCCTAGAGAGAGAAAGTACTTCTAGATAGAGAAAGTACCCTTTTCAAGTGAAAACTCAATTAAAGCATCTCCAATGCACAGGAATGAGCATAATTAGGGTATGATCCACCTGTGTGAGATCATAGAAACCCTATTTATGATAAAAGATGAACCTTTAACTAATCTAAGAGCATCAATGAAGATGTTACCTATACATGATGATGTTGTGAGTTCAATTCACCTTAATGTGAATAGTAAACCCTAATTCAAGGGTGATGACATGTAAGGTGAATAGTAAACCCTAATTCAAGGGTAATGGCATGCTTTTGAGTATTAAACTCTATTTGATGTGAATTAGAGATTTAACTCTTATGACAAGAGTAGGAAGTATACTCCTTATTTTTTTGTATTACCTTTATCAGTTGTAATAACCATGCAGGTTCTGATATGAAGGTAATCATATCCAGGTATGGATGTTGATGTTATATTCATTAAAGGCATGTTGTTAGCCTTATGAATAAGTAAAGTAATCAGATGCCTTGTCAGTGGCATCCTATGCTGATACTGGGCTGTGAGAGCCATGAATACCATCAAGGTCATGCCTTAGAGATGACTTGTGATGAGGATAATGAGAAATAATGATTGATATGAGTTAGGCCTGTTACATTTAGTATTATTCTTTTATAGCTGCTACGCTACTGTTATTGTTTGGAGAACAATGTATGCTGTTAAAGAATACTGAATGTACCTAACTAATCAAGTATAATGTAGAGCCCTGATCATAGATCCATCATTGTCAGAGATTAAATGATGGTGAAACAGGTTTTCCTCAGGGAACTCCTGGAGCACATACTTTTGAGTATGTGGGGAACATGGATGTGTAGAACCTTACATCCTAGTGTAGGATAGTGATGTAGATGTGTAATCCATCCATCCTTCACTATAATTCCATACCGTATCAGTGGTAGGTAAACATGAAACCTCCTGATGACGAAGAAAGTACAGATATCTGTGTCAGTGGTAGGTAAATATGAAACCTCCTGATGACGAAGAGAGTACAAAACGCCACTGTGACTCTAGAATAGCGAAGGACCAGTTTACCCTGGTGAGCTATAGTAGTAGAGACACGAGATGTCCTACAAGTGATCCTCTTACTGACGGAGGAAGGTGAAGGTCATGAGAATCCGGCTCTCTTAATGACCTATGTATGATACTGATGTGACTTCTCAGCGATCAGTTGGAGTATGAGTGGTATGCCTCATCTCTACAGGGCATAATGTTGTTTGTAAAACATAATCAACCATGTAGTATAACTTGTTAGAGATGACTCCAAGTTAGTTGATTGATGTTACATTGCAATAGTGTTTATATTCTCCATATCTCCTAAATTGTAGAGATCTTGTTATACCTGCAACTGTTATAGAGTACTTTGAAGGATTTACTGCTTAAAATATTCTTTGATGTTATAATAAAGCTTCTGGCGAAGGGTTATAACTCTCGCTGGGACAATTATGTATAATTGTCTCACCCCGTAGACTTCAACTTTTTAGGTGGACGTCAGAGACGAAGGAACCAGCCTACAAGTGATCAGTCTCAGCAGCAGCAGCACCAGGGGCAGTAGTAATCTCAGGTGGAGATTGTCCTGCCATGTGGTGTAGTTAGAGTAAGTCCTATGTGTCCTCTGTACTCTCAGGTCTTGGAGTCTTTTGTTTAGTGAGCTTGAGATTTTTGTATCTGAATGTATATAATTACTCAAGAAGTAATTATCCTGAGATGTAAACAGTTTATCTCTCTTTATGAAAGAAGTTTTATGGATCCAAGTTCTTATCTCGAAAAGTTTTAATTTCCCGTGATTTTTGTCTTCCGTTGATTACCGATTCGCTTCCGCTAAGTTTTAATCGTGTTTATGTCATGGTTTGGAGATCAGAGCCCACAATTAGTGGTATCAGAGCTCTAGGTCAGTTGAGTCTACAGAGGCATAGGACTTAGGATGTCGAGTCTATCTTTAGTACTCCTTCCTTATCTAATAGAATCTTCTGCTCCTCAGGAGAAGAAGATACATAAGAATGTCAAAACATCATGATGAGTACGTGGCAAAGAGTAGTGCTAGTGCACCTCGAGGCGGTGCAGGAGTTCCAAGAATAGAACAACCCGCACCTGAGCCACCCCAGTTCGACCCAGCTGACATGAGTAACCCAGCTGTACAGACGATGTTCGTGCAGTTCATGACTGCCATGACACACATAACTGATTGGATGCCCATTCATGCACCTAGGGCACCTGTCCAGCCTGAAGTACAAGGTATCGGTAAGACATTCGAACGACTTCGTCGTGTCGGAGCTACCGAGTACTTCGGAACTGCCGACCCTGCAGATGCTGACTTATGGTTGACAGAGTTGGAGAAGGCTTTCAGAATTCTTATGATTCCGGAAGCTGAGAAGGTTAGACATGCTGTCTATCTTCTCAAAGGCAGTGCTGGTCACTGGTGGAACATGGAAGAGCAGAAGAGAACTGGAGTATAGTTCTCATGGGAAGAGTTTTGTCGGGAGTTTATCAAAAGATATTTTCCAAAGACCTTCCTAGATGAGAAGATCTCTCAGTTCGAGAAACTAAGGCAGGGTATGATGAACATTAGTGAATATGAAGGTAAGTTCATGGAGTTGCTGCGGTTCTGTCCGCACATGGCTGCTACGGATGAGGAAAGAATCAGAAGACTTGAGAAGGGTTTGAATTCTGATATGTCAACCCCTGTATCTACCTTAGAGAACTGAGAGAGATTCTCTACCTTCGTTGAGTCAGTCTGAAGGATAGAGAGATCTGTGGTTGAGAAGAGACAAACCCATAAAAGATATCCACAGTTCCAGGGTTCTTCATCTAGGGATTCCAAGAAACCTAGATTTTCTGTACCTAACCCTCCACCACCCAGATCGAGTTTTCAAACTCAATGGACACCAAGCAGAGGTAGAGGATGGAGTCAACCGCTTCAAGGGACGCACAGTTCTGCATCAGTGTCAGTTACTGGACCACCCAGACCACAGCAACAGGAGAAGAGTTGCTACAACTGTGGTAAGGTGGGACACTTGATGAAGGATTGCCGTTCTAGGTCTGTCGGTGTGACACAACAACCTCCGAGACAGAATCAACAGGGATCTCAGAATAGACAACATCAAGGAGCAGCTCGAGGACGTGGACAAGCGTCTCAAGCTGGATCATCAGCACCACCTCAACACCAGGCGACTGTGAGGTTCTATGCTATGAACCCACCTGAGGCAGTGGTCAATCCACGGGTAGTGGCAGGTCAGATGAAACGTTTATATTCTGATATGTCTACATCCTGTGTTGTAACTGTTCTGATTGATCCGGGTGCTACGCACTCTTTCATCACTCGTGAAGTGATTCGTAACTACAATGTGACTGTTAGTCATAGAGCAGATAGTTTGTTGTTAGAGACTCCGTTGAGTGGGTCTGCCGTTTTGCAGGAGGTATGTTCTCCCTGCATCCTCTTCTTTTCTGACCATCGCATTCAAGTGGATCTTATACCACTTGATATGTAGGGATTTGATATAATCCTCGGGATGGATACCTTAGAAAGGTATAGAGTTGTCTTGGATTGTGAGTCCAAGTTGGCTGTGTTTGCTGATGAAAGCAACACATGGATCTTTCAAGGAGAAAGAAAGATTCTGCCCACCTGTCTTGTATCAGCTATGGTTGCTGATAAGCTATTGAGGCAAGGATGTTATGCATTCTTAGCCCATGTGGTAGATGTTACCAAGGAAAGTTCCAATCCTACTAAAGTCCCTATAGTCAGGGAATTTGAAGATGTGTTTCCTGAAGAAATTCCTGGTATACCACCACCTCGGGAGATTGATTTTGAAATCAATCTGATCCCAGATACGAAACCCATAGCTCAGACTCCGTATAGAATGGCGCCTGCCGAGATGGTAGAACTCAAGAAACAGCTTCAAGAGTTACTTGAGAGAGGTTTTATCCGACCGAGTACTTCACCTTGGGGTGCTCCGGTCTTGTTTGTTAAAAAGAAAGATGGGTCAATGCGGTTATGCATCGACTACAGACAACTCAATAAAGTAACAATAAAGAATAAGTATCCTCTGCCGAGGATTGATGATCTCTTTGACCAGTTGCGTGGTGCAACAGTCTTTTCAAAGATAGACTTGAGGTCTGGATATCATCAACTCTGTATTAAGGATAGTGACATATCCAAGTCTGCCTTTAGGACAAGATATGGTCACTATGAGTTCACGGTTATGTCGTTTGGACTAACCAATGCACCAGCTGCATTCATGGAACTCATGAATAGAGTTTTTCGACCTTTCCTTGATCATTGTGTTGTCGTCTTCATAGATGACATTCTGATTTATAGTAAGGATACTCAGCAGCATGAGCAGCATCTTCGCCATGCTTTGACCTTGCTAAGAGAACATAAGCTATACGCTAAGTTTGGCAAGTGTGAGTTCTGGCTGCCGGAGATATCTTTTCTTGGACATGTGATATCCGCCTCGGGAATTCGTATTGACCCTACAAAGGTAGAATCTGTTCTACAATGGGAACAACCGAAGACACCGACGGAGATTCGAAATTTCTTGGGGTTAGCTGGCTATTATCGAAGGTTCATTAAGAACTTTAGTTCTATAGCTTTACCTTTGACCAAGTTAACCCGGAAAGATGTTCCTTTTTCTTGGAGTGATAAGTGTCAACAGTCTTTCCAGTTGCTGAAGGAGAGATTGACAAGTGCACCTGTGCTAGTGCTACCTGAACAAGGAAAAGGATATGTAGTCTTCTGTGATGCTTCCAAAAATGGACTAGGATGTGTGTTGATGCAGGATAAACAAGTGATTTCTTTTGCCTCCCGACATCTTAAGAAACACGAGGAGAATTATCCAACACACGATCTGGAGTTAGCTGCTATGGTTCATGCTTTGAAGATCTGGAGGCATTATCTCTACGGAGAGACATTCAAGATTTTCACAGACCACAAAAACCTTAAGTATATCTTCTCTCAGCATGAGCTCAACATGAGGCAACGTCGCTGGATGGAGTTAATCAAGGACTACGACTGTACAATTGATTACCATCCAGGCAAGGCCAATGTTGTTGCAAATGCCTTGAGTAGGAAATCAGCAACGTCAACCATGAATAGAGCACAACTAAACTCTTTAGTATGCTCTAGGAGAGATATGCTTATCTCTTTAAGGCAAGACAATGTACAGTTGAAGGTGTCATTGTTAACCGGATTGTTGGCTGAGATGCATATTAAACCTACCCTAAGGGAGCAGATTAAAGAGGCACAGCTAGGTGATGCTGCAGTTCACCAGATTAGATCTGAGTATGGAAATGAGAAGCAAGATGGTTTTCATGACTCAGAGGACCAAGTAGCTTGTTATAATGGAAGGATGATAGTGTCGGATGTGGACAACTTGAGGAAGTTAGTCCTGGAAGAAGCCCATTCTTCCATGTATGCTATGCATCCAGGGAGCACCAAGATGTATCAGAATTTGAAAGATCTGTATTGGTGGCCTGGGATGAAAAAGGACGTTGCAGAGTTTGTTCTGAGGTGTCCTGTGTGTCAGCAAGTTAAAGCTGAACACCAGAAGCCTGCAGGGACAATGCAACCTTTACCCATACCACAGTGGAAGTGGGACCATGTGACCATGGACTTTGTTGTTGCCCTACCCAGGACAAGCAAAGGACATGATTCCATTTGGGTAATTGTTGATAGGTTAACTAAGACATCACATTTCTTACCTGTCAAGACAACCTATTCTGCTGAAAGGTTATTAGAGTTGTATGTTAAAGAGATAGTGTGTTTGCACGGAGTTCCTGTCACAATAGTTTCTGATAGAGGTCCTCAGTTTACAAGTCATTTTTGGGAACAGTTACACCAAGCCTTAGGCACCAAGCTAAAGTTTAGTACGGCCTTTCATCCACAGACTGATGGACAGTCGGAAAGGACCATACAAACCTTGGAAGACCTGTTGAGAGCATGTGTTCTCCAGTTCACCGGAAGTTGGGATCTACACCTAAGCTTGATAGAGTTTGCCTATAACAATAGCTATCAGCATAGTATTGATATGGCACCTTATGAAGCCTTATATGGTAGACGTTGTAGATCACCCTTGTGTTGGTTTGAGACTGGTGAGCACCAGTTGTTAGGTCCTGACCTTGTGTAGCAGACCACAAAAAAGATTAAAGTAATACAACATAAGATTAAGACTTCTCAGGATAGGCAGAAATCTTATGCTGACAAACGTCGTAGACCTTTAGAGTTCCAGGTTGGAGACAGAGTGTATCTCAAGGTCTCACCTTGGAAAGGGGTCCTTCGTTTTGGAAGGAAAGGGAAGTTAGCTCCTAGATATATGGGGCCTTATCCAATCATCGAACTGATTGGAAAGGTAGCATATAGACTAGAGCTACCACCTGAGTTACAGAGGTTACATTCTGCGTTTCACATTTCTATGTTGAAGAAATGTCACCCAGACACCGAGTCAGTTCTACAACCTATGGAGGTAGAATTGAATGATGACATATCCTATGAGGAGGGACCAGTGTCAATCCTTGATAAACGAATTAAAAAGTTAAAGAAGAAAGATATAAGTCTTGTGAAAGTCCTCTGGAACCATCGTGGTGTTGAAGAAGCCACTTGGGAGTTAGAGGATGAGATGAGAAGGAAGTATCCTGCCCTTTTCTCTTAGTATGTTTTATCGATTTCGGGGACGAAATCCTTGTAAGGGGTGGATAATTTGTAACATCCCTGACCTGGGTTATGAGTTAACCCTAGGTGTTTTGCCTAAATATGTGATTAAATCTTTGTGATTAACTCTGAGCATGTAATTAAGTTTCTCAGAAACATATATTTCAGTATTTGCTCCTTTTTATTTAAAGTTGTAGCATTGTTTTGTTATACAGGGACCTATGTGCAATTTACCCAGTTGAAAGGGTTAACTTGCAATTTGCACATGTTGAGATGTTCCTCTGATGTTGAGACATCATGAAAATCTTTTTGGTAAAGTTTTAGGGATTTCCCAAGCTAGGGCACCAAGGTGCAGCTGTGGAAGCAATCCCGGTACTTGAAACCCTAATTTGGGGTAAAATGCAATTTACCCAAATTAAGGGATGTAAATTGTAAAATATGTCATATAATGTATCTTTTTAGACTCTTGCCATCATTAAGAGAGGAAATGATGAGGGAGTCACCTCAACTGAGTTATCAAGTTATGAAATATGCCTTGTGATTGAATAATCAGGTTATATGTGCAATATCTCTTTATGTATGTACTTTAGTATTAGATTGCTCTCCTTAACCTTCTTTTTCTAAGACCTTAAGAGAAGGTTTGTCCTTAGAATAAAGAGGAAGGGACGATCAAGTAAAGAAGGAGGGACCTAGTTGGAATTATGGACAACTTATGAACTAATGTTGAAAATCCTACCCCTAGTATATATACCCTCAACTTCTCTAAACAGGGGAACTTGCCCTTCGTTCCCTTCACTGTTGCATTTCACCAAAGACTGACTTGGATCTAAGGAGGACGACCAAGGGAAACAAGGTAGGTTTGGGACCCTTCTTTTGCCTAATTCCATGGTTAGAACTCGAATTCAAGGTCAATTTGGTGGCTAACTCTCGAAACCCTATCTTTCTAGCCATCTCTTTTCGTCTTTCCTTGGAGTTTTCACCTTGGCCAACCTGTGGGAACTCAAGGACGCCATTAGAGCTTGTAGATTGAAAGCTTGGAGCTCAAGGAGCAAGCTTTAGGCGGGTTTTATAACTCTAAACCCATGCTTTACTATATACATCTCTTATATGCGGTTAGATGATAGATCTTAATGTTTCCCTACTTTCCCTGCTATTTTTGCAAGCAAATCCATGGGATATCCATACTGTTCTTGAGCTCGGAGATGAAGGCGTGATTTCCAAGAAAAACGCACCGCCTTTCACTTTCTTAAACGGTCCCAACAGTTTTCTCTCTCGGTCTCAAGACCGCGAGGTGAGTAAACGGTCTCGAGACCGCGACAGGGCAAACGGTCTTCAAGACCGTTTGGCCCCGTTGACCGAGCGTGGACCGTATTAGAAATTTGTTCCTAATTATATAGGATAATTACCCTCAAAATTTGGGAGGCTAACTTTAAGGGAATCGGGAGATATGACCTTTTTAAGTAACAACTTTATTTGAATTTATTCCTGATTTTCAAACGGTCTGAATTTGCCTTTTTGGGAAAACGGTCTCAAGACCGTGTAAGGTCGTTTACCAGGCGTTGACCGTATGAGATTACTGTTCAAACTAATGTTAGTTAACAACTCACCAAGTTTGATGGTCTAATTCCAAACGGGCTAAGAGTTGAAGGGTGAATACTAGGGCTAACCCTAGATGAAATCAGTACTGAATTATAATAATATAAATTAGGGTTTTTAGGGTTGATTGACCTAAACGGTCTCAAGACCGTTTGGGGGTCATCCAAACGGTATCAAGACCGCGAGGGAAATCAACCATGACCGTTTGGAGGTCTGGGGTCAAGAATAGTTGACCAATTGAAGGTACATTTATACCAAATTATATTGCAATTAAATATTGATATGATCATCAACTCAATAGGTCAGACCTTGATGAATTTGCACTAGAATCCAAAATTGGATGGGCAAACGGTCTCAAGACCATTTGGAACTCATCCAAACGGTCTCAAGACCGAGATGAAAATCACCCAAGACCGTTTGAAGGTCTAGGGTTAAGTAATTTGACCAATTGAGGACCTAATTGCAAATAAGTTATCAATTTAATCAAAATTCTATTTTGTGGTTCAATCATGGTTCAACCCTATCAAATCACCTTAGACTTTGATGAAATCTTGGGAAAACGGTCTCAAGACCATGTGGGGTCAACCCACATGACTTCAAGACCGTTTGGGCCAAGTTTGGGCCCAATTGGAGCTCAATTGAAGGGTTCAACCTTGTGTTAATGCACATTGTTGAGTGTTGATGGGTGAACATTGATTGACCCTAATTGAATCGATCTCAACCCTAATTGGTCAACAATTGAGGATCAATTGAATGACCAATTGGTTAAGCATAATCTTAATTGACTCAATCCATAAGTGGTCAACATAGCTTTGACCTTTTGAGGGCTTCAACATCGGTTGACATCATCGGTTGTATCATTGATTTTGTTGATGGACCAAACGGTTGAGACCATGTGAGCCTCGCGGTCTCAAGACCGTGAGAGGGCTCGCGGTCTCAAGACCGTGAGGGGGCTCACGGTCTCAAGACCGTGAGGGGGCTCACGGTCTCAAGACCGCGAGGAGACAAAGGAGGGCTCGCGGTCTTGACATCAACTTGACCCTCGCGGTCTTAACATCAATTTTGAGCTTCGCGGTCTTGAACCAATTGAAGATGCTCGCGGTCTTGGAGTTTAAGGAGGCTCGCGGTCTTGGAGTTAGAGGAGGGCTCGCGGTCTTGGGAAGTCAAATTAGCTAAACGGTCAACACTTTCAAACGATCTCAAATCAATTGGAGATTGATGGTTGAAGATCGATCAATGTGACTCAGGGTTGACTTCATTCAATCAATTGATGATATAAATGGTTCAATGTTGCCCTAATCAAACCCTAATGAGAACCTAGGATATTAAGGGGTTAATGGACTAAGGTTTTGACCATGATGATGATCAATGGGGTGAATTACCAAAATACCCCTGAAGGGTAAATTAAGTAATACCTTGATCAAATCAAACCCTAATCACATGATGATGATGTTTTGGGCTATGTTAGCCTATGATGACTTAATCCGACCTGATCTAGAGTGATGTTGACATCACCTAACTTTATGATGAGAGAGAAAGTACTCCTAGAGAGAGAAAGTACTTCTAGATAGAGAAAGTACCCTTTTCAAGTGAAAACTCAATTAAAGCATCTCCAATGCACAGGAATGAGCATAATTAGGGTATGATCCACCTGTGTGAGATCATAGAAACCCTAATTATGATAAAAGATGAACCTTTAACTAATCTAAGAGCATCAATGAAGATGTTACCTATACATGATGATGTTGTGAGTTCAATTCACCTTAATGTGAATAGTAAACCCTAATTCAAGGGTGATGACATGTAAGGTGAATAGTAAACCCTAATTCAAGGGTAATGGCATGCTTTTGAGTATTAAACTCTATTTGATGTGAATTAGAGATTTAACTCTTATGACAAGAGTAGGAAGTATACTCCTTATTTTTTTGTATTACCTTTATCAGTTGTAATAACCATGTAGGTTCTGATATGAAGGTAATCATATCCAGGTATGGATGTTGATGTTATATTCATTAAAGGCATGTTGTTAGACTTATGAATAAGTAAAGTAATCTGATGCCTTGTCAGTGGCATCCTATGCTGATACTGGGCTGTGAGAGCCATGAATACCATCAAGGTCATGCCTTAGAGATGACTTGTGATGAGGATAATGAGAAATAATGATTGATATGAGTTAGGCCTGTTACATTTAGTATTCTTCTTTTATAGTTGCTATGCTACTGTTATTGTTTGGAGAACAATGTATGCTGTTAAAGAATACTGAATGTACCTAACTAATCAAGTATAATGTAGAGCCCTGATCATAGATCCATCATTGTCAGAGATTAAATGATGGTGAAACAGGTTTTCCTCAGGGAACTCCTGGAGCACATACTTTTGAGTATGTGGGGAACATGGATGTGTAGAACCTTACATCCTAGTGTAGGAAAGTGATGTAGATGTGTAATCCATCCATCCTTCACTATAATTCCATACCGTGTCAGTGGTAGGTAAACATGAAACCTCCTGATGACGAAGAAAGTACAGATATCCGTGTCAGTGGTAGGTAAATATGAAACCTCCTGATGACGAAGAGAGTACAGAACGCCACTGTGACTCTAGAATAGCGAAGGACCAGTTTACCCTGGTGAGCTATAGTAGTAGAGACACGAGATGTCCTACAAGTGATCCTCTTACTGACGGAGGAAGGTGAAGGTCATGAGAATCCGGCTCTCTTAATGACCTATGTATGATACTGATGTGACTTCTCAGTGACCAGTTGGAGTATGAGTGGTATGCCTCATCTCCACAGGGCATAATGTTGTTTGTAAAACATAATCAACCATGTAGTATAACTTGTTAGAGATGACTCCAAGTTAGTTGATTGATGTTACATTGCAATAGTGTTTATATTCTCCATATCTCCTAAATTGTAGAGATCTTGTTATACCTGCAACTATTATAGAGTACTTTGAAGGCTTTACTGCTTAAAATATTCTTTGATGTTATAATAAAGCTTCTGGCGAAGGGTTATAACTCTCGCTGGGACAATTATGTATAATTGTCTCACCCCGTAGACTTCAACTTTTTAGGTGGACGTCGGAGACGAAGGAACCAGCCTACAAGTGATCAGTCTCAGTAGCAGCAGCACCATGGGCAGCAGTAATCTCAGGTGGAGATTGTCCTACCATGTGGTGTAGTTAGAGTCATTCCTATGTGTCCTCTGTACTCTCAGGTCTTGGAGTCTTTTGTTTAGTGAGCTTGAGATTTTTGTATCTGAATGTATATAATTACTCAAGAAGTAATTATCCTGAGATGTAAATAGTTTATCTCTCTTTATGAAAGAAGTTTTATGGATCCAAGTTCTTATCTCGAAAAGTTTTAATTTCCCGTGATTTTTGTCTTCCGCTGATTACCGATTCGCTTCCGCTAAGTTTTAATCGTGTTTATGTCATGGTTTGGAGATCAGAGCCCACAGTGGCACCCCTTAAGCGTGAAAGTTGGTCGAGTGAGGACCGCAGTCGCGGTGCTTCTTTGCCTCCACCACGACACCTTTCAATTGGTTATAACCTACCACGGTTGCGGCACCTCCGATCGCGGTACAACCTCTTGTTTAAGGCCGTGGTTGCAACACTCTGAGCATTGAACAATATATATATATATATATATATATATATATATATATATATATATGTGTGTGTGTGTGTGTGTGTGTGTGTGTGTATATACACACACACACACATATATATATATATACATATATATACATATATACATATATATATATATATATATATATATACATACATATATATACATATATATACATATATACATGTACATACATATATATACATATATATACATATATATACATATATATACATATATATATGTATATATATATATACATATTACATATATATACATATATATATATATATATATATATATATATATAGACACACACATACACACACACACACACACACACACACATATATATATATATATATATATATATATATATATATATATATATATATATATATATATGATAATAAAATAAATTGATGATGATGAATTAAAAGATAATACAATTATTCTAACAACAAAATTAATATTGAAACTGACTGGAATGTCGACCTTAACTGAAGACACACTGATGAAGAAGGAAACCTCATTGAAAGGGGTAATGGCATATTACGATGCCCACAAGATGCGACCCACTCAAGAAGACGTCGACAAGATTTATTTGGGGGCCATCCGTGCTACCGCAGACCAGTCATGTGTAGCTGGTGATAAAGGTGAAAAGGCCAAATCTCCGAAAATAGAGACAAGGAAGCCAGAGGAAAGGAAGAAGCTGGAGATAAGGAAGAAAAAGAGAAATACTTCAGAAAAGCCCATCGCCCCAAGCCCACCCTCGCCACACTTCCCAACCAAGATGGAAACGAGTGAGGGGTGCCAGCCTGAAATTGAAATTGTAGAGGAAGGCAACCATGCACATCTAGAAGCTTCAATAAAAGAACAACATGCTGGGATTGAGAAAGAAACCAACCAAGCACCCGAGGACCCCGAGACCGTACCAGATCTCGTGATTCCAAACATGATCTTACAAGTGCGGGGAAACCAGAGGCGAGCACCCTAGCCCAGCTATTCCAACTCCAGAATCAAAGGAGCCAAGAGTATCCACAACACTAGTAGAGAAGCAACAACACCGCCCACAGACGTTCGACGATGTACTGGGCAATAAGTTTGATTTCATGTGGCAACACATGCATGAAACTTATGAATTAAATTTAAATATTACCTCCGCCCTATGTACACTAACTATGTAGGTACAAACTTTGAGCGAGAGAATTGAGGCGCTTCCCCATTTCATGTAAGGGGTGATGAACTCCCAGATCGTGCTGATGGAAGCCCTAAAGACTCTCACCGAGGAGATGGCAGACCTCAGGAAGGAGCAGGATTCCATGAGAGCATACAAGGAGCTCATGCAAAAGGGGTATGAGGAAGCATTAGACGACCTCAAAAATGAGCGTCAACGCTTAGATGAAGAACGCCGATAGCTAGATGTTGAATGCCAAGAAATAGATGGCTGGCGGCAGAGAAAGAAGACCAAGCATCCGACGAGCCCTTCAACATCACATGCTTCCTCGATCCCTTCGAGCCCTGACAAAGAGGATGATGATGTGGGAGGAACCGGTGTCAGAGCAACATCAAAAGAAGAGAGTAAATGTGAAGACTTCCCTAATGGTTGAACCACATGTGAGGGAAGCACCGCCACAGTCGAACACTCATCAAGACAACAAAACAAAGAAGACTAATACATTGTCAAGGGGTTTTGATTTAAACAGTAGCCCAGAAGAAGATAAGACTGCATAAGAGGATCCCATAGTGACAGAAGATCACACGTCACTAGAAATCAAAGATCTCAACAAATTCTTAGATGACCTGACATTTGGGATGGGCATCTGCAATGACTTCCTGAAAGACCTGAAGTAGTATGATCAATATGACTCTTTCTACGACGTAAAAATGGATGTGACATTAGCCACATTCAATGCTGTAGAACTAGAGAAATAGTCAGAAGCGAGTCATTCAACAAAATACATATCTTGTAGAGATATCCACAAAAGAAAAAAGCAGGGCAACAACCCAAACACCGACAGAAATAAGGGTTCAACCTTCCTACAATAGAAGCACCGCCTACAGAAGCACAAGAAGCAGAGGATGGCACCTCAGAAGATGAGGAAGGTGGGCTGGCCTCCTTTTTCACAAATGAGCCAGTCAGAAAGCAGAGTACACTAGTCACTGAAGTAGAATTAGGTGTAGATCCTCCTTTTCCCTACAAGATGGTGGGTATGGACATGTCCACATTATCAAGGATAACATGTAGAGATGTCCATATCCTTGCTGACATACTGGATGACAACCTGACTGGAACTGATATTGTCTATCACAACAAAGGTAGGTCGCTTAACAGAGAGCACTTCAGAGGGAGTTTCCTGAAAAGAACACGCGTACATAATAAGCTATTCAAAGTACTATATGCCACCCTACTTGAAGAGTTCCTACACCTTGATAAAGTGCAACCAGTGTTCAACGACACCACACATCTGGCAGGGCTCCTATTCGATGACAACAACAAAGCTGCTGATGTGATAGAGCTACAATGTGCAGTGAGCAGGGAAGAAACAAAATTCGTGGTCCTACCCATAAGGACTATATAGCACTAGGCATTGATTATCGTCAACCTATGTGAGAGACGGACAATGGTGTTCAATTGCTATGCAGATGAACTGAACAACACCTCCTTGATCTACAAGAACAAAGAAGCAAGGGATATCCTGAAGGTGCCGCTACATTTGCAAAGAGCTATACAATCGACAGACAAAAGACATAAGGGGATGTGGAAGCAATTCTCCATTTGCAAGAAGGTCCCCTAAGAAAAGGCTGGAATAGGGGACTGCACCTTTATAGTGCTACGGATGATGGAAGCCATCAATAAGGGAGTCCTGTTGGAAGATCTCTGCACAGAAGATTTGCCTAGTTTGCACGGTATATATGAAATGGAGGCTATCTACGACCGCTGCTTCTTCAATGAACCAACGATGCCTTCAAATGCAGTACCGTTGAGGATTCACCAAGAAATCCCCCTCCCTGAAAAGAAAATATGGAAAGAGAAACTCAAAACCTTGTAGATCGATCCTACAGAACCAGTTAGAGTGACAGCTTGGTAGGAAGGCTGGGTAGCTGACATTAGTGTGGCTACAGAAAGAATACCAGAACTCAAGCCGGAGAAACCTCCAGTGGTAGAAGAGAAGGACGAACAACCTATAGCCAGCTAGCCAGAAGAAGGAGAGATAGAGGAAGATGATCTACCCGAAAGTAAAACAGACAACCCGGCTGGGGAAATAGTGCCAACCTTCAAGGATTTCGACAGATGAAGCTGCATGAGCATATCTTTAGAATCCCTAAATATAATAATGAAATCTTTGAAGGAAGATGACATGCCGAAAAAGGTGATCTTTGAAAGGGATGGCATCTGTGTGCTGAAGGACGACCTCCGAGATACGTTGAAAATAGGAGGGTACCTTGCAGTCAGCACCATGTCATCTTACCAAGCTCAACTAAATGACAATATGCCAAACATACACATGGCCTATTTCCTTTTAGTGGATGCCATCCTAAGAGACAAAAGATCAGGGGAAAAGGAACACCTACAACAACACATAGCGACGTCTCTCCCAGACTACATCTTCCTACCTATCCTTCTTGACATTCATTGGACCTTGTTTGTAGTCAGTATCATTACAATGACTGCAGTACTATACATCAATTCAAACACAACCTTTGCACTGAACAAGAGAACAAACATGACTACTGCAAAGATACCTACAGAAGAAAAGGCAGTCACATGTGTTGAGGCAATTGTAGGGATGATGAAAAGTCATGGAAAAGGGTACAAGTATAAAGAAGGCAAATACATGAAGAAGACACAGTTCTACCACAGAAGCCCTCAATAGGTGCCTTTGTCAAACGACTACGAATTCTATTATCTAGCCTAGATGACGACCCTAGCTATAATGAACACAAAGGTGGAGGGTATGCAATATGAGAAATACCACCCACTACATAGAGTGTACATCAACATGCTTCTCAAGTCAAAGTGGGCCACCAAGACCAATTAGTAGAAATAAAGCAAGCCCATTTATACATATAACTCTAATTTTGACACCTCGAGTTGGGGTAAATGATAAGTTTGGGAGAGGAGTCATAAACGGGTGTGAGAGGTACAATTCCATCCCAAATTTTCAAAAATTCAAAATTTTTTACTTGTACACATTCTAGTTCTAGCTAAACTGATTTTGCAAAAAAATTATGCTTTAAGGAAATTTTGTTATGAGTCACAGTTTTGTGTAGTTACCCTTGAGTTTGTCTATTGCCCTGCTAAATGTTGTAGTGCTATCATTTCTAGAGAGGAATGTATTAGAAACTAACACATATAAAAGTAAAACAAGAAGCATAACAATCCGTTTTATCTCATACTTACAATAAGACATTGTGTGTGTAACAATCCTAAGCTTATGAAACTCTTGGAAACTGGAGAACTTCACCGAGCCATACTCTTGACCAACCACCCTAACCTGACCTTTCCATCCAGAAAATACTAACCTCCATCGAGAAGGAAACAACTACCCCTTTCGAGTTTAATTATCCCCTCTTTGGGATGAAAAGAGGCTTGACCACCCAGAAGACCGCATAAAAACTTGCTCACCCAAACCAGAGAGGAGATATGAAAAGCCAAAAAATATGAGTGTATGAGTGTGAGACCCTGCGTACTTAAAACCTTTTAAAAGCCAAAAACTTCCTTAGGGAACAACCTTTTAAAACTATCTGTTTGTCCAGAGTGTATGAGTGTGAGACCCTACATACTTAACACCTACCGACCTTGTCCCTGTGGTTCGATCTTGATTGCTACGTCAGACCCTGTATAATAGTTGCGGAGGCTTGAGTGTCGGGTTATAATCTTAAGAGTCCGACTACTCTGGATCTGCTCCATTTTGGACACACGATTTAGGCCGGTCAACGACCAAGATTTTTGCAGCACGACACCATCAGAGGAGGCCGTAACAGTGAATCCTATCACGCTAAAAGGGTTCAAATTCTCTGTTCCAACTATCTTGTGACGGGAGTATCTCAACCATGGCATCACAAAAAAGACTGAAGTAAAATCTAACTGTCTTTGGAATCTACTGCCAAAATGTTTGCGACACAACACCGTTATATGGTGTCGTAACAGTGAATCCCATCCCTTTAAAAGGGTTCAAATTCTTTGTTCCAACTATCCTGTGATGGGAGTATCTCAACAATGGGATCACAAAAAATACTAAAGTAAAATCTAACTATCATTAGAATCTACTGCCAAGATTTTTGTGGCACGACACCGTCACAGAGATCCATAAGAGCGAATCCCAACTGATTAAAAGGGTTCAAATTCCCTATTCCAACTATCTTGTGATACAAGTATCTCAACCATGGGATCACAAAGAAGACTGAAGTAAAATCTAACTGTAATTGAAATCTACTGTCAAGATTTTTGTAGTACGACACCGTCATAGGGAGCTATAACAATGAATCTCGTCATGTTAAAAGGGTTCAAATTTTTTGTTCCAACTATCATGTGACGAGAGTATCTCAACCATGGGATCACAAAGAGCACTGAAGTAAAAACTAACTGTCTTTGTAATCTACTGCCAATATTTTTGCAACACGACACCGTCATGGGGAGCCATAACAGTGAATCCTATCCCGTTAAAAGGGTTCAAATTCTCTGTTCCAACTATCCTGTGATGGGAGTATCTTAACCATGGGATCACAAAGAAGACTGATGTAAAAGCTAAATGTCTTTGGAATCTAATATTGAGATTTTTACGACACGACACTGTCACATGGAGTCGTAATAGTGAATCCCGTCCTACTAAAAGGGTTCAAATTCTCTGTTCCAACTATCATGTGATGGGAGTATCTGAACCATGGGAACACAAAGAAGACTGAAATAAAAGCTAATTGTCTTTTGAATCTACTGCCAAGATTTTTGCGAATGACACAATCATAGGGAGCCGTAACAATGAATTCCGTCCCATTAAAAGGGTTCAAATTCTCTGTTCCAACTATCCTATGACGGGAGTATCTCAACCATGGGATCACAAAGAAGACTAAAGTAAAAGCTAACTATCTTTGGAATCTACTGCTAATATTTTTGCAGCAGGACACCATCATAGGGAGCCGTAACAGTGAATCCCGTCCCGTTAAAAGGGTTTAAATTCTCTGTTCCAACTCTCATGTGATGGGAGTATCTGAACCCTGAGATCACAAAGAAGACTGAAATAAAAGTTAACTAACTTTGGAATCTACTGTCAAGATTTTTACGGCACGACACCGTCACAGTGAATCTTGTCCCGTTAAAAGGGTTCAAATTCACTGTTCCAACTATCCTGTGATGGGAGTATCTGAACCATGGGATCACAAAGAAGACTGAAGTAAAAGCTAACTATCTTTAGAATCTACTGCCAATATTTTTGCCGCAGGAAACTGTCACATGGAGCCGTAACAGTGAATCTTGTCTCGTTAAAAGGGTTCAAATTCTCTGTTCCAACTATCATGTGACATGAGTATCTCAACCATGGGATCACAAAGAAGATTGAAGTAAAAGCTAACTATCTTTGGAATCTACTGTCAAGATTTTTGCAGCACGACACCATCTGAATCTCGTCCCGCTAAAAGGGTTCAAATTCTCTGTTCCAACTACCATGTGATGGGAGCGTCTGAACCATGGGATCACAAAGAAGACTGAAGTAAAAGTTAAGTGTCTTTGGAATCTACTTCCAAGATTTTTACAGCACGACACCGTCACAAGGAGCCGTAACAGTGAATCTTGTTAAAAGGATCCAAATTTTCTATTCCAACTATCATGTGTAATGAGTATCTCAACCATGGGATCACAAAGAAGACTGAAGTGAAAGCTAACTGTCTTTAAAATCTACTGCTAATATTTTTACAACACGACACCATCATAGGGAGCCGTAACAGTGAATCATGTCTCATTAATAGGGTTCAAATTCTCTGTTCCACCTATCTAGTGACGGGAGTATCTCAACTATGGAAACACAAAGAAGACTGAAGTAAAAGCTAACTATCTTTGGAATCTGCTGCCAAGATTTTTGCGACACGACACCATCACAGGGAGCCGTAACAGTGAATCCCGTCCCGCTAAAAGGGTTCAAATTCTCTGTTCCAACTATCATGTGACGGGAGTATCTGAACCATGTGATCACAAAGAAGACTGAAGTAAAAGCTAAGTGTCTTTGGAATCTACTGCCAAGATTTTTATGGAACGACTCCGTCACAGGGAGACATAATGGTGAATCCCGTCCCATTAAAAAGGTTCAAATTTTCTGTTCCAACTATCATGTGACGAGGGTACATCAACCATGGGATCACAAAGAAGACTGAATTAAAAGATAATTGTCTTTGGAATCTACTTCCAAGATTTTTGCGGCACAACACCGTCACATGGAGTCGTAACAGTGAATCCTGTCACGTTAAAAAGGTTCAAATTCTTTGTTCCAACTATCCTTGACGGGAGTATCTCAACCATGGGATCACAAAGAAGACTGAAGTAAAAGCTATCTGTCTTTGAAATCTACGGACAAGATTTTTGCTAAATGACACCATCATAGGGAGCCATAACATTGAATGCCGTCATGTTAAAAGGGTTCAAATCCACTGTTCCAACTATCTTGTGATGAGAGTATCTCAACCATGAGATCACAAAGAAGATTGAAGTAAAAGCTAAATGTCTTTGGAATTTACTATCAAGATTCTTGCAGCACGACACTATCACAGGGAGCAACAATGAATCCCGTCCCGTTATAAGGGTTCAAATTCTCTGTTCCAACTATCCTATGACGGGAGTATCTCAACTATGGGATCACAAAGAAGACTGAAGTAAAAAATTACTGTGTTTAGAATCTACGACCAAGATTTTTGCAAGAGTGAATCTCATCCCGTTAAAAGGGTTAGAAATTCTCTGTCCAACTATCCTGTGACGGGAATATCTCAACCATGGGATCACAAAGAAGACTAAAGTAAAAACTAACTATTTTTAGAATCTACAACTAAGATTTTTGCGGCACGACACTGTCACAGGGAGCCGTAACAGTGAATCTTGTCCCGTTGAAAGGGTTCAAATTCTGTATTCCAACTATCCTGTGATGGGAGTATCTCAATCATAGGATCACAAAGAAGACTGAAGTAAAGGCTATCTGTCTTTGGAGTCTACTGCCAAAATTTTTGCGGCACGACACCGGTAGAGGGAGCCGTAACAGTGAATCCCGTCCCTCGTTAAAAGTCTGCATAAATTCTATCCATGTAATCGGTTTTGTCTTATTAGCCTGTATCTGTACCGGCACTACTTGTAAAAAACTTCTTTAGGTGACTATTCTACACGAAAATATGCTATACCAGGTATTTGTGGTTACTTTTTTAGTTTTAATGGTTTGTGACTCTCTACTTGCAAAATGTCACATTACGTGGCTATTTAACACCAAAGTCTGTTATACCAGAAACCGTCTCCCAAAAATTACTACGTAGGATATCACTTCAGCGGAAGTGAACTTTCTTCCTTAAATCATTTGAGGGGTAGTGCCACGTATCTGATAAGTCATCGATCAAGTGATTAATTTGGTGGTAGCTAATATAAATTAACTCAAAATATTTCCACCCTCTGTACCATTCCTCAATCGAATAAAAAAATCGTCTTGACCAACCCAATGTGTGCGTGCAATTGCAGAGTTCAGGATATACCCGGCGTTAGCTTCATATATACTGTATAATTGTCTTACAGGCTTCCGATTAATCATGTAAAATCTTTATCGAACCTATAAGGCATAGAGGCTCAATATTCTCGATCAGACCTTCAACCCATTGTGTGACATCGAATACAAACTATCATCCGCGACGGCACTCTTATAACCCTCTCCCATCTGCACGCATGGCTTGCCATTCTGGTTATCCACAACATCGTGCTCAATCCTCTCCTCTTTATACACGTACCAACCCGAAAGCCACAGGAACAATGCCAAGTTAGCGACGGAGAGAGCCAACAGGAACGCGTAGTAGTAGTCAAGCCTCGAGTCATTGAGATTGTCCCTAATCCAGCTCCTGCCTCCTCCACTACTAGTGATCTTAACAACCATCGTGATCAGCAGGCTGTTAAGGAAGCTCCCCATCCCGATCCCACTTGTAAAGAAAGTCGTTCCAAGACTCCTCATATCATCTGGTGCTTGGTCGTAGAAGAACTCGAGAACCCCAATGGCGTTGAAGACATCCCCAACTCCAAGCAGCAGGTATTGCGGTAGCAACCAGAAGATGCTCATGGGAACAACCTGGTTGTTGGGGGACTTTGTCAATCCGTGGGTTTTGATGATATGCAGCCTCTTGGTCTCCACCATGCATGATACTGAAGTTACCAAGACGTGGAAGACGAGACCGATCCCGATCCTCTGGAGCAAGGAGATCCCTCTCGGGTTGCCCGTGCGGCGGCGCATGTAGGGGACGAATACCCTGTCGTAGATCGGGACGGCGAGGAGCATGGATATGGTTATGAAGCTGCTGAGGGATGCGGCTGGGATCTGGAACCCGTGGGTCACTGTTCGGTTCATGGTTGTGCCTTGTTTAACGAAGAGGGTGTTGACTTGGGAGAAGATTGTGCAGGGGATGAGGGTCGTGAACCAGATTAGAGTCATCCCGAGGACCATCTTGGTCTCCTCCACTTGGGTCACTGTGCATGGTTTGGACCCGCCGCTGCTTCCGTTTGCTCTTACAGCTGCCTTGTCGAGAACCCTGCGTGCATTCGCTTAGATGTTAATTAACTGCTGCACATTGGATATCAAATTGGCTTTGGAATAAAAACAACGATTTAAGAGTGATAGTATCGTATCTAACCTGAAATTCAACGTGTGATGCACTTGTCGCCTCCCGGACATGACATAATACTGATGATCCATCTCATAAAGCTCCTTAGGGTCATCCGGCAACCCCACCCTTCGATTAGCAAACGCCTTAACCCACACCCTACCCATCTCCCACATAGGATTATCCCCACTCTTCACAGGCCTGTACCGGTAGCACGGCATTCCAAGAAAGAAGATGAGGAGTGAGACAAGCAACCCAACGGTAGGGATACCATATCCCATCCCCCACCCTAGGTTCTCCTGTATGTACACGAGGCAAACCGTCGCCAAGAGGCCACCAAGGAAAGAGCTGAACATCCACCAGTTGAAGAACGGTGCCTTGAGCGGCCTCTCAGCTGGGTTGAGGTCGTCGAACTGATCGGCGCCGAAGGTGGAGATGTTGGGCTTTGTGCCGCCGGCGCCCAGGGCTATGATGTAGAGGGAGCCGAAGAAGAGGCCTAGCTGTAGCGGTGAGGCCTTGTCGCAGACGCCGTTGGAGCAGCTTGGGCGCATGGACTTGATTGAGACGCTGAGTGTTAGGAGCACCATTCCCTGTGGAAGAGACATGGAATTATGTCAGTGCTGGCCATGTATCAAGAGATGAAACCGTTAGCTTTGACAAAGTGGTAAAAGGCGTGTGTTGCGTTCCTCGTCGTCGGTTGATTGGATAGTTATTTATCAACTGTTGGGAGATTTTTTTTTCCGAAAAAAAAACAATTCCGCACACTTTTACCCAAGTTATTACTAATATAAAGACCCTTACAAAATGTACCCCGAACTATCGCGCTTTCGTATGGAAACATCACTTTATATAAGATCACAAAAGTCCACTGTCGTCGACATTTAAATTTTCAGAACAAAATATTTGACAAGGTATGAAAATACCACTTAATTTTCTCCCTTCAAATTTATTCATATTAAAACTAAAACGTCGTATGTTTGTGGCATTTTCTGGTCCGGGATATATAAAATTCCACTTTAAGTCACTGTTTCATATACGGTATGTCAGTTTGGGGAATATTTTCTAAAATGTTTTATATAAGTTTTGTGAGGGTGTGCTAAATTGACTCCTACCCTCTTTTTTTTTCAATGTTGAAGAAGCTATGTAGAGTCGATTAATCTATCAGTTAGCAAACTAGAGGTGTCGGGTTCAAGTTTCATTGTAGCCATATGTTGAAATGTTAAGTTGTCTACCAAGACAAGCGAAGTCGCCTTTCCAAAATTTGGGGCAACGCCTTGCAGGGAATTCACTAAATGTTTCCAAAAATGTTTTCTTATGAACATGTTATGAATAACTTATTCTACACAGATTACCTCACATATATAGGGATAATATTATTATAGAGCATGTCTTATAATAATTTGACATGATTTGATAGATTTTCGTTATAGTGTGCATAAAGTGTTTTTCAGAATTATTCTTTCTAGAGGTTAAGGTTTTGGAGAAAAAAAGAGAAGATGATACAATGTGATCGGTTGTCTTAAATAAAAAATTTAAGACCCCCCCCCCCCAATACTACACTTTATGCACTTATGTAGATACATGAAGGACTTATTTCACTCATGTTAGTTTTGTTTCTACAGCCCAACTCGTTGATGTCGAAGTCCGGTAAGTAGAAGATCTTGGGACTGCAATAAAAAGAGTAAATAGACAAAATACGATCATTATTGGCCTTTGTCCTTGTCTCCGTCTCAATTATGTCTTTATATCTCTTGGAGGGGGATGCGAGTGAAGTTGAGTTCTCTAGAAATTTCATTCAATGGTTTAGAACGACACGAAAGCACTAGAGCCACTTCCATAAGAACCAGTGGCTGAGTGGTACTCGATTTGAGTGACCAATGAGAAAGTTCCGTGTGGTGCCCTGACCATTTCCATGAATAATGATGTTCGCCCTTTTATGCTGAAAGTGGTGTGATACAAGCCCATGTGCCGAATGCCACGACTCCCCCACCAGGCGACCACTGTAGGGGACGGAGGGATTACTGTTGGTATGCGATATGTGCATGTGTCTCATTGGAGAAGATTCCTACTAGACAGGGAACTGCCATCAAAGTGTTGGGATGTACACCATTAATGCAAACAAGACATTTGTCACATGCTTACTGATCAACGTGATGCCGTCTATGTTTTGTATTATAGGACTCTCATGTTTTCAATCTAAGAACATGGAAGCTAATGGACGATTCATTTAGCTGTCATGATGCCATGTAATTTAAGTTTGGTAGTCATGAATCTGCTCAAACTGTTATTACAAAAGACTAGCCGTGAAATTTTCATTACAAAATAATACCCATGTTTTTGGCAATTTTGTGTTTTGCTGAAACTTGTCATTGATTTATTAATGCAAAGTTGGATGCTAACCATGGAGTCAAAATTCGGCGGCGTTTTGGTAAAAAAAAAAGGGGGAGAGGAGGCCATATCAGAAAAGCCCAATGATACGACATATCTTTTTGCAACAAAACCAGAGGGAGTTATCTTGAAAATGTGTGGTGAGGAGATTCACTTCCAAAAATTTGATTGGTAAATTGACTTGGTTAATGCTCTAGAATTTTGGTGGTCTCGTTGGGCATTCAACCATTAGTGTTGTCACAAATGTAAGTCCTAATCGATTTTTGGGTCATTTTTGCATTTGAATAAGGTGTCAAACTCTGAATTTAAAACCAATACCGAGCCGTTGCAATGCGAAAATTTCAAAAACAAGCATGGCTTCGTAATGCCAAATTTTGAACATAATTTGGACTGTATATATAGTATTCTATAGATATACCATGCATCAATTTGTCAGTCTAGAAATGGCTTGCATCGATAAAACTCAAATATGGAACAATATTATTTTTAATTCCGATTTGGAGTTTTGAAATAAAAATTGGTTGGGATGGGAAAAATGCAAATTAAGAATAATTTTTCTCACTCACGTACACTTGTTGAAGAGTACATCTAACGACTAGCTCGCTGAATAAAGTCTGGTATTAATTATAGCAAGTCATAGTTTTCACATGTTCAAGCACTATGAAAAGAGTAAAGATAAACAACTTGGTTATTCTTTGGCAATGTGATAATGATGATACCCTTCCATAAAAAAAATCAAATTGCTCCTTAGAAGGTGGTGATAGTTAATATAATTATCATATTGTATAGCGATCTTATTATATAAGATAAATTACCTTAAAAAATTAGTATATAATAAAATAAAGAAAAAACAAAAGTAAATGAGAGGAGAAACAATAAATCAAAATATTTGTCATCCTCATCGGTGCCGCTTAGAAGTATGCGTGTACTTACCAGAACATAGATGACGGCGGAGGCTGTGAATGTCCAGAAGCGGCCGAGGTAAGTGTCTGCGATGTATGCCCCTGCGATGGGCGTGATCCAGACGGCGCCGGACCAGTTGCTGACGCTCTTGACGGACGAGACGGTGTCCTGGTGGAGCTTGGTGGTGAGGTACACGACCAGGTTGGATGCCACGCCGTAGAACGCCATGCGCTCGAAGGCCTCGTACCCTGTTTTTTGCCGTGGAATGGGATTGGTTAATGTGCTGATGCTGAAGAAAGGGAGAAACAAGATATCTGTGCAGTGAAAGGTTGGGTAGTGAGTAATAAACAGAACGTTAGCTTGTTTTACCTAACAAGAAGACGCATGCCTTCCACTTGCCCGTGCGGGAAGCGACGGCCGGGCGGTTGTGAGCGTCCACCGTGCCGTCCTGTGTGAACCCGCCGCCACCTCCGCCTCCGGTGCTCTCCATGTCGCTCATGGATTAACGGGGGTGTATTCCCCGCAGCGGAACAGCACGATCGGGACGACAGCACCAGGAATCGCTCTCTTTCTGTCGCTCACTCTGTTTCTCCCTCACACTCACAACCTCAGCTCTCAAGATGAACAAAACAAGACTCCCGAAACCTCTATTTATACCACCAGCTGCCTAATGGATCTGCTACAGTGTGGATGAATGACAAAGTGCTAAGAGTTCTCTCTCTCTGTATGGCTTAGCTTTACCTGATATTTCTGGTGGTTCTGGTTTGGCACAAGTAACAGTACAAGTTACAGTGGTCATCATCACCTGGTACATGTCTCCATCATTGCTGTTAGTGTTTTGTAGGAACGGAATACGTTGTCTGTGTGTGGATCAACGTTGGTTGTTGTCAAGCTCTACCGCAGGCGATCGAATCGACGTCTAACCATAGCCAGCCGAACATTACCAGCCCCCACCTGACCGCCCTCTACCGCTCTTCCATTTTTCTGGACCTCGACGGGCTAGCGGCAAAGAAGATCCATCTGCTCCTCGTCCACATCCAAGCATATGGCAACTGGCTCCCACCTGCGGTACGTGGCTGTCGCTTTCTGGATTCTTGGAGCTATGATCGGATCAGGTTCGGCCTCTTTTGCCTTTACGGGAAGATACAGATAGGTTATACGTATATACGAACGACAAAAATTCTAGCCACACCACCTGCTCCCCCACCCGATTCTGGGAAGGACTGCGCTAGTTAGCCCATTTTCTCTTACATCAATTAACTCCTTTCTGCAAAAATCTAAAATAAAAACTAAAAGAGAGAAGTAAAACGAAATAAGAAGAAAGAGAAAACTGTTTTACACGCTAATTCTCAGATTTTTTTTTCCAAAATAAAAATCAATAGATTTCTTATAAAAATACTTTTCAAAAATATTAATTTTGACTAATTCTGGTAAAAATATATATATATATATATATATATATATATATATATATATATATATATATATATATATATATGGCTAAATATTTGTTACCCGCGCGGGTAACATACCCTCGCTACCCGGCACTATTCTATTCCGCCTCCTTCCCCTGCGCGCGACCAAAGACGAAATATCCTGCAAATCTCCGGCGATTACAACCCCCTCTTCCGACGATTCCAACCCCCTCTTCCGACGATTCCAACACTCTCTTCCGGAGGCTTTTCCATCTCCAGTGAATCCGCTGTTAGACGGGCCCATATCGTCCATCTGCCGCAGCGACACTATTCTATTGTCCGCCTCCTTCCCCTGCGCTCGCGCGACCAAAGACGGAAGATCCTGCAAATCTCCGGCGATTCTTCTCTGATCTCCTCCGCCGCTGGTAAGCATCCGCCGTTAGACGGGCTCATACCATCCATCTGCCGCAGAGTATTTGGGTCTTTATTCGTTGATCCGGATTCTCCCTCTTATCCGCCCCTTTTTGATCCAGGAGCTCCAATTGACAGTGCGACAAGTGCCCCGATCTGAAAGCGGCGCCCGACCTAGAAGAATAGCGACATTGTTCATTTATCCGTTAACTGCAAGAAGGGTTTTCCAGTTCTCAATTTTCATAGAGGAGGACGACGAACGTGTTTCTGAACTCATCTGAATCCTATTTGGCTGTCGTCCGAATATCAGGTGAACATATTGATAATCATCAGTTAAAATCGTTGCTATTCAAGTGTGTCTGTCCAACTTCGAAATTTGATTTGTAATGTGTATATTGATTTTCCAAGAGATTGCTGATTTGTAATGTGTATACCGATTTTTCTATTCAAGTGTCTTTCCAACCTTGATATTTGTTTTATTCTGATTTGTACTTTAGAATACTAATCTATCTATACTGATTGACTTATAGTAGAAAATCCAAAAGAATGTGTATTCATCGCTCTGACTATTGTATGCCCAATGTGTTTTCTTTTCTCTGACTTTTGTATTCACAATGTGTATACATTTCTCTGACCTTTGTGTTTAAAGTAAACCCAATTTTGTGTTTGCATTTTTCATTTTTGAAGCAGTTACTCATTTGGTATGCTGGGTTACTCTTCTGACTGACAGAGTTACTCTCTGTTGTTTCAGGGCTACTCCTCTGTCCTGCTGAGTTACTCGGATGTATTTGAACTAATTGATGAGTTACTCTTTGGCCTGATAGAGTTACTCTCTGCTGTTTCAGATTTACTCCTCTGTACTGCTGAGTTACTGATAGACGTTGTAATGGATCCCAGCCTTGATACAGATGCTGCCAATTCAAATGTTGGCCCTGATAATGATAATGCTAATTCTTATCCATCTGTTGGTGCTTCCACTCTGCCGCCAGCTACAGTTCCTAAAATTGGTCTCCATTTTGGAAGTTTAGATGAAGCTATTTCATTCTATTCTAGCTATGCTGGCATGAATGGTTTTAATATAAGGAAAGATGACAACAGGTATGAACGGGGAACTAAGATTCTTGTTGCCAAAGATCTGGTTTGTGACAAGCAGGGTACAATGGGCCATTCTAAGAGGTCAAGAGGGCTGCTGAGCCCCGTTTGTGATGAAGTGGGTAAGTTACAGGAAAATCTGTCTAAGAAGCACAAGCGATCTGTGAAGAGGTGTGGTTGTGGAGCCATGATCCGATTCACACTAGACAAGTCCTCATCCACGTGGGTTGTGACTGCCTTTGTTGAGGAACACAACCACGATCTTGTTGATGATGCACATCTACGTTACTTGAAGTGTAACTCATCTCTTAATGAAACTCAAAAAGATATGCTTTCTTCCATGAGCCAAGCTAACATACCTGTATCGAGACAAATTGCATTGATGGCATCGGAGTCTGGTGGTTATGAAAATCTGACATTTACTAGCAGACAAGCTCATGGACACATCAGTAGCAAGAGGAAAGAGGCAGCTAAATACGACGTCGACATGGTCTTGGATCGGTTTGCCAAGTTTAAGGTACTCGATCAGAAATTCTTCTATACATACCAAAACGATCCTGATTGTTGCTTGACTCATCTGTTTTGGGCTGATCCTGTTTCCGTTGAAGACTGTGGGTTGTTTGGTGATGCGATAGTTTTTGACACCACCTACCGCACCAACAAGTATTCAATGGTTTTTAGAATGTTTGGTGGTGTTGATCACCATCGTAAGACGGTCTTGTTTGCTTCAGCTCTTATGATTGATGAGAAGTACGAGTCATTTGTATGGGTTTTCAAGCAGTATCTACTTTGTTTTGGCAAAGAGCCAGTGTCCATCATAACCGATCAAGACCCGGCTATGAATGCTGCTATCCTTACAGTTTTTCCGAACTGCAAGCATCGGTTCTGCAGCTGGCACATCCTACAAAAGCTTCCCTCTAAGCTTGGTGGTGTTCCTAACAAGGAGCAGATCATAAGCTCCTTGAATGATTGCGTGTGGAATGTGGATGATGTTGGTACCTTTGAAGAGAAGTGGCATTCTGTTGTTGAGGTTTATGGTCTTTCGTCTATTAATTGGTTGTCTGACATGTATGCTATGCGTTCGGATTGGGTCCCGTGCTATATGCAGTCTTCCTTCTTCGCAGGCATGAGGACAACGCAAAGGAGCGAGAGCTTGAATGCGTTCATTAGAAGCCATGTGAACAGTAAGAAGACTTTATTTGAACTTGTATGCTCATTGGAGACTGCTTACTCTCATGTACGGGAGATTGAAAATTTCAAAGACTTTGAAGACGAGTATAGTAATCTCCCTTTGTCATCACTTTAGCCTCTGGAGGAGCAGATGAGAGGTATATACACAAAGTCAATTTTTAAGATCTTTCAGAGTGAGGTTCATCAAAGCATGATATATAATGTAAAGGAATCTTCAGAAGGTGTGTTTGAAGTGTATCGTGTTGGTGGCCTTGGATCTGCCCGCATTTTGAAGAAGAATCTGTCGAGTGAGATTGTTTATTGCAACTGTTACATGTTGGAATTCAAAGGTATACCTTGCAGGCACATCCTGTCCTATTTGAAGAGTCGTGACTTTTGCACTCTTCCCGAGCCATACATATATAAGAGGTGGACCAAAGGCTACAGAGAACATCCTTTGATCTTTGGCAAAGCTGCAGTTAGTCATCTATCCACTGGGAGGACTCTTAAGCTTGTCTCTGCCTGCAATTCTATTGTGAACATAGCGTGTAGGAACAACGCTGTAGATATTTTCCATGAAAAACTGCTAGCATTGCAAAAGGAGCTGTTAGATTTGGATGTCTCTGATAGTTGTGCAGATGCAGGTGCTGGTGTAACTGCTTCAAATACAGCTTCTTCTTCAACTGTCAAGGTTAATATCCCCAATGTTTGTAAAACTAAGGGGAGACCCAAATCCACAGATGTGAGGTTTAAATCTGGAGTTGAGATTGCACAGTCTAAAAGAGAGAGGCAGTGCAAGAATTGTTTAGAGTTTGGTGTTAACCATGACAGCAGGAATTGTCCTAAGAAGTAGTGCATTATATGATTGGGATTTGCTGCTACTATGTATACTGCTCGTGTTCTGGTGATCTTGCTGTTGCTATTGATGTATATGTGGTTCTATCTTTTTTATTGGAGTTTGTAGTGTGTTTGTGAGGCATGTTCAAATATGTAATGGGGTTGTTCTTTTTGTGTAGTTTTATGAAAGTGAGTTTGTAACTTTCTAAGTACTTCACTTGTGTTTGTAATCTATCTTTGTGTTACCTTGTGCTCCAGCAATTGTATGTATACTTTGAATATGTTACAAAGAATGTTTTCTGATCAATTGTTATTCTTTTTGAATATTATGTGTTTGTCTTTGTGTACAATGGATACTATTACTGTTGTCACAGTTACTCTTATTGCTGTCATAGTTACTCACAGTGGTTTGTCAGTTACTCTTATTACTGTTAGAGTTACTCGTAGGGTTGTCCCAGTTACTCGCAGTGTTTTTCCAGTTACTCACAGGCTATTTTTTTCACAGTTACTCTAACTGCTCACAGTTACTCTATCTGCTATTTCAGTTACTCGCAGTGTTGGTTCAGTTACTCACATTGTTTTCATAGTTACTCGTAGTGTGTCACAGTTACTCGCAGTGTTGGTTCAGTTACTCGTAGTCTTTTTCTAGTTACTCGCAACTTTTTTCAGTTACTCGCAGTGATTTTTTAGTTACTCGCCTGCTTTCTTCAGTTACTCACAGGGGTTTTTCAGTTACTCGCAGTGTTTGTTCAGTAACCTTCGAAAGGATTTCTTCAGTTACTCGCGTGCTTTCTTCAGTTACTCGCAGGGGGTTTTCAGTTACTCGCAGTGTTGGTTCAGTTACTCGCAGGGTTCTTCAGTTACACGCAGGGGTTCTTCAGTTACTCGCAGGGGTTTTCAGTTACTCATGTGCTTTTTTCAGTTACTCGTAGTGGTTTTTCAGTAACTCACAGTGTTTTTTCAGTTACTCGTAGGGTTTTTCAGTTACTCCCGTGCTTTTTTCAGTTACTCGCAGTGGTTTTTTAGTTACTCGATGCGTTGGTTCAGCAAATTTCGAAAAGGTTTCTTCAGTTACTCGCGTGCTTTCTTCAGGTACTCGCAGGGGTCTTTAGTTACTCGCAGGGTTCTTCAGTTACTCGTAGGGGTTTTTTAGTTACTCGCAGGGGTTCTTCAGTTACTCGCAGGGGTTGTTCAGTAATAGTAGGAGAAAAATGAGTACAGGAGTCTGTTGTACAAAAAGTAAATCTAGAAGAGAGAGCACAAAGCTATAAATAATTGCAGTGATGTGTCGTCAGAACAACCCAGAGTATGCTGGCATCTTTGCAACCCAACAGGAAAGAGCACTGCTGTCAATAATTGCAGCACCAACAACACAGACCATTACTCTCACTGCTGTCAATAATTGCAGCACCAACAACACAGACCATTACTCTCACTGCTGTCAATAATTGCAGCACCAACAACACATAGCATTACTCTCACTGCTGCACATATTTGTTGCACCAACAATACAGCGGGGGGCTTTCAGATCTGCAACATCTCCATCCTCCATGGCACCCTCTCCTTCCATCTCTTCTTCATCAGCAACTGCTACAGTTTCAAACACAGCGGGTGGCTTTCAGATCTGCAACATCTCCATCATCCACGACACCCACTGCTTCCATATCTTCTTCATCAACAACTGCTCCGGTTTACAACACAGTGGGGGGCTTTCAGATCTACAACATCTCCATCCTCGACGACACCCTCGAGGTCCACTTCTTCATCTGTGACTGTTACGGTTTACATAAGGTACAATTTTACATTTCTTCAGATCCCCTTTTACATTTCTTCATAAGGTACAATTTTTCAGTAGCACCCCCCTTTGACCATCTCCTCAGATCCTCTTTAACATTTCTTCACAGCCTACCATGGAGCCATTCATCCAGCCAATCAACTACACCCTTGACGACAAGACAGTGGAATCCATTCTACTTCCTATAGAATGGAACCATCTCCATTTTCAGATCAAACCAGGCAAAACCACCTTCCTAATCGGAAACCAGTCTTTCCAGATAACCCTTATGCAGAATAAAAACGGGTCACTTTCAACTGCTAAGGGCTGGAAAAGGATGATCGCACAGCTCATTCTTCGCAAAGGTTGGATCATCTACCTCAAGCCAACTGATCACCAGACCATCACAGCATGGATCACAGATCAGTTCTTAGAAACACCAACTGAGCTTATTCCTCTCTTCAGAATGCCTGGAGACGAAGTATACTCTGGATCGGAGGACTCTGCAGATCAGCTTTTCGTTAGGGACATACACCAAGCAGCACCGGGATCAGCTATAAATCCCATTCAGTTTGCAGAAGACACTGCTTCTTCGTCTGTCCAGCATTCCTTTCACAAGTAGGTGTCGCCAGGGATGGATCCGACCCCCTGAGCTATTTTATTTTTATGTTTAGTTAATGGACCTTCTTTATAGCCGATCTGGCTGTATTTTTCTATATTTTAAGTTCAGTTGATGGACCTTCTTTATATTTGATCTGGTTGTATAATATATAACGTTTTATGCTTTGAGTGTTGTAATCTTGAATGTTTAGCTGTAGTGTTTTGAATGGTGTAATCTTGAATGTTGTAATCTTGCTTGTGCTCTCCTTGAGCTTATGTAACTCACATGGTTGTCTAGTTACTCGCATAGGATTCAATTACTCGTATGGTTGTCGCCAATACCTTTTTGTTGTTCAGTTACTCACATCGTTTGTTCAGTTACTCGCAGCGTTTGTTCAGTTACTCGCAGTGTTGGTTCAGTTACTCGCAGCGTTTGTTCAGTTACTCGCAGGCTATTTGAGTTACTCACAGTATTGATACAGTTACTCGCAGAGTTTTTCCAGTTACTCGCGAGCTTTCTTCAGTTACTCGCAGTGTTGGTTTAGTTACTCGCATGGTTGTTCAGTTACTCACGACATTTTCCAGTTACTCGCGAGCTTTTTTCAGTTACTCTCAGCGTTTTTCCAGTTACTCGCGAGATTTCTTCAGTTACTCACAGTATTGATACAGTTAATCGCAGCGTTTTGCCAGTTACTCACGAGCTTTCTTCAGTTACTCGCAGTGTTGGTTCAGTTACTCGCAGGGTTGTTCAGTTACTCGCGACATTTTCCAGTTACTCGCGAGCTTTTTTTAGTTACTCTCAGCGTTTTTCCAGTTACTCCCAAGATTTCTTCAGTTACTCGCAGGGTTGTTCAGTTACTCGCAGAGTTTTTCCAGTTACTCACGAGATTTCTTCAGTTACTCGCAGTGTTGGTTCAGTTACTCGCGAGCTTTGTTCAGTTACTCGCGGCGTTTTCCAGTTACTCGCGAGCTTTTTTCAGTTACTCTCAGCATTTTTCCAGTTACTCGCGAGATTTCTTCAGTTACTCGCAGGGTTGTTCAGTTACTCTCAGCGTTTTTCCAGTTACTTGTGAGATTTCTTCAGTTACTCGCAGGGTTGTTCAGTTACTCGTAGCGTTTGTTCAGTTACTCGCGAGATTTCTTCAGTTACTCGCAGCATTTTTCCAGTTACTCGTGAGCTTTGTTCAGTTACTCAGAGTGGTTGTGACAGTTACTCGCATTGTTTGTTCAGTTACTCGGAGAAGGTTGTTCAGTTACTCGCAATGTTTGTTCAGTTACTCGCAGAGGGTTGTTTAGTGGCTCGCAGTGTTTGGTCAGTTACTCGCAGAGGGTTGTTCAGTTACTCGCAGGCTATTTTGAGTTACTCGCAGTGTTTTTCCAGTTACTCAGAGCGGCTGTGACAGTTACTCGCAGGCTATTTGAGTTACTCGCAGTCCCTTTTCAGTTACTCGTAGTCCTTTTTCAGTTACTCGCAGTCCTTTTCCAGTTACTCGTAGTGTTTTTCAGTTACTCCAGGGTTGTGATAGTTACCTGCAACTATTGTTCAGTTACTCAACCATTACTGTCGGTTACCCAAGCACTACTCTCAGTTACTCAAGAGCTAATCCCAGGGTTTTTTCAGTTACTCGAATAGTTTGTTAAGTTACTCAATCATTACTGTCGGGTGTTCAAGCATTACTCAAGCATTCTGTTACTTTCAGCTCAGTTACTCGTAGTAGTTTCAAGATGTACATAAGCATTCAAAGCATAAAGTTATCTAAAGCATTCAAGAACATTTATCCAAAATATAAGGGCAAAATTAATATATGTTCAAGATGACATGTACATCAAGATCAAATGTACATTAAGATCAGTTGTAAATTTAGACTTTTAATAGCTGTACATTCAAGAGCAGGTGTACATTCAGATATACACAGCTTATACAACAGTGAGTAACTGAACAACAGCTTATACAATAGCAGCTATACACTTGTTGTTTCTTCATTCTTTTTTGTTTCTGGTTGTTTATCAGCTTCAGCTTCTCCTCCATTGTTATCAACAGATATACCTTCTTTGATCTCTTCAATTTCAGCTTTTTCATCGTCTCTTGGAGGCTGCAGCTGCCCCCTTGTCATCATTCATTGAAAAATATCAGCCCTTATTGATGGTATGTCTTTGCAGGTGAAGTCCATAGGTTTACAATTTACTAGGCACTCTAGGTACTTCATGACAAAGATCCCACAGTCAAGTGAGTCTTCTTCCTGCTGTGGGCAGATTGGGTAATCCCGTTTCCACTGCGACAATTGGCTTCCCTTTTCAGGTGCACCCCTAAAGAAGTCGTGCACTATACCCACCTGCATTAAAAAAACAAGACATTTATTCATCATCAATTAAAGATCAGTAATCCTTTCAATCCACTTATAATGGACTTAATTTTTATAGATCACTTACCCATCTATTGAATTCCTTTCTTGAGTTGCTACTCCAACTCATTGAATTATAGGACCGGTGTGCTCCATCCCTGAAACTTGCCTCGTACAAGTGCCAGTGGTTGTCGTTGTTTAGTATTGTGAACACCGAGTCCATTGCCTCCCAATCTTTCATTGGAACGTTGAATAGTGGAGATAGCATGTCTATCTGTTCCAAGGTGATGTCCTCAATATTAAATGCTAGCTTTTGCTGCAAATGTAGAGTTTAAAAACCACATCTATAAGTTTCAGTTTGTGTTTATATATTGTAATTTCATGTAAATTTGTATACAAAGTTTATTTGTCTTACCGGAGCATAAGTGCTCATGCAGTGCCACGTCAATCCCTTCTTCCTCCGCTTGCTTGTGCTCTCCTTGAGCATCTGTACAAAGCAGTCGAGAACCTGAATAAAACCAAAAGCTTTATCAGTTTAGCAATCCAAATTATCTATTTCAAAGAGTTAAACTACATTCTTGTTTCTTATAGGTGAATGTGTCATTTGATCCTTGTACAGGAGGGCGGCGAGGTCCTTCCCCGTGCACCAAGTGTCTTCACTGAATTTCCATTCTCGTTTTAACCTGCAAATTATTTTTATAGATGTTATACATACGAGTTGGATATAGAAACATTAATGTTTTATCATTTTACATTTGACAATAACCAATTCTCTTACATTTTTTCTATGTTGTCCATGAAGTGATGGACAATTTCTTTGGCTTCTTTTGTTTTGAAATGTTTAAAACCTATGAAGTTTGACATCTTGTGCTGTCAACAACAATAGAGAAATCCATGTTAGAATCAATCTTCATTTTTCCCAAGTTATTTAAGCATTTCTGTCAGTTACTCAAGCATTACTCTCGGTTACTCATTCATTATGTTCAATTACTCAAGCATTACATTCAGTTACTCATTCATTATGTGCAGTTACTCAAGCATTATATTCAGTTACTCAAGCCTTACGTGCAGTTGCTCAAGCCTTACTTGCAGTTACTCAAGCATTAGGTTCAGTTACTCAAGCTTTAGGTTCAGTTACTCAAGCATTACTTGCAGTTATGATATACTTGAAAGGAGATGAAAATTACCTTTTCCTCCCTTCTTTTCTTCACATTTTTCTCTATGCTTCCTATCTTTGGCTCTTCCATCGTCTTCTTCTTCAATCTTCTTCTGGGCTTCTTCTGCCCTTCTTCTTCTACTATCTTCTCCGGATGTTGGCTCCCTTCTTTTTGTTTCTTTTGGTCTGCATCTTCTGCAGACTTTGGTTCTTCAGAACTGTTGTCCTTTGTTTCTTTTTTCTCCTCATCTTCTTGTTTCTTTTGGTCTGCGTCTTCTGCAGACTTTGGTTGTGCAGAACTGTTGTCTTTTATTTCTTTGTTCTCCTCTTCATCAACATTTTTCCCGTCCTCAATATGATCTTCTGATTCCACATATTTTCTTCTGAGGGTTAGCCTTCTTCGTTTTGTCGGTGGGGCGACATCCTTTGTCGGTGCATCTTTCGGTTCATCTACATTCACCGAGACAAAACCCTCTACAAATTCCTGGAATCCACTTCCAGGTGACTGTGATTTGTTACCCTCATCTTCCCACTTTCTTTTTAGGTTTTTGTTCTCTTCTAACTTGGCTATTCTTTCTTCTAGCCTTTTATTCTCCAATTGTAGTTCTGTGAATTTATCAACACTTATTCTTGTGCAGATCTCCTTATGTATTTTGAGCTCCTCCTCCAACATTTTGATTCTTGTCTCCAGGGTGGAGGAGTCAATAGTGTCTCCCTCTTCGATGATTGGTTTTGCTGGTGCCTCAGTGGTTGTTGGCGTACTTTTTTCTGGCATGTCATTCGATGATTTTGCAGCATGCCAATCATCTCCCTGGTCTACCACTATCATTTGACATACCTGTCCAACATATAAAAAAAAATAATGTGTCACAAAATGAAACATGTATGATTATGTTGTATATTAGATTTTGTAACAAAGATTAGATAATCTTACATCCTTAGGCTCCACTTTCACTAATTCCATCAATTTCTCGACCGGCGCAGCCCACTTCTTTATCCTTGGCTTGGAGTCAAGGAATGTTGGCTTTGCCATCTTTGTCATCTCATATGCCCAAACCTGCATGTAATATATAGAAAAAATAATGCATATGTAACTGCACCCCCATAGTCAATATTGTATCAATGTAGTTGAATATGATTTTATTCACTTACGCATAGGCACATGACACAGCCTGTTGTGTACAGGGTGTTCTTAGCCCCTTTCTCTCCTTTCCTTCTTAGCTGGACATTCTCCTTTAGCATCTTCATATTCTTGAAGATACTCCCATGCACCAGCTTTGCCCAATTCATCTGCCCAGTGGAAGTGACATTATCTAGGTAGTGGATAATGTAGATTGGTGCGCAATAGCTAGTGTCTGGGATTAGGAATGTTGCCAGCAGGTGCAACATCCACGCACGAGAAGCCAAAGAAGCCAAAGAAATTGTCCATCACTTCATGGACAACATAGAAAAAATGTAAGAGAATTGGTTATTGTCAAATGTAAAATGATAAAACATCACTTCCGCTGGACCGCACGAGAAGCCAAAGAAGCCAAAGAAATTGTCCATCACTTCCGCTGGATTGTTGGTCTTGGCATATTCTTGCCAAAGTTTTGTTAAGTTGTCCTTATGCAGGACATCTTTTTCTCTCAATTTCTTTGATGTCTCACCTTCATTTCTATTTTTACAAGTCGCCTTCGCAAACTCTTGCCATATCGACTTTACTATGGCAGAATCTTTTCTTTGTGTTATTTCTATACCTTTGCTGGGGATACCTAGAATTATCCCCACGTCATCTACTGTCATCCTTCTTTCCTCTCCGTCGGCCAGTAGAAATATGTCTTCATCGACATATCTATCTATTAAATCCTCTAACAAGCCTATGTCAACCGCAAGATTTGGCATATTTACCAGGTTTGCAAAGGCTGTTGAGCTCAACATCATAAGTTGTTCCTTTGTATAAACCATGCTCTTGCTGGTATTGTTATAGCTCTTTAAGGAGCACCTGTGGTACAGTCTATTTACTCCCACTGCAAACATATCAAAATTTATCGTTAGAGCTAATTGTTTATTTTGTAAAAGCTATTTAATAAACTGTAAGTAACTGAAAATTAAAACTATTACAAATCCATACAATCTTACCTTTCTCTTTAGCCTTTTCTGTCTCTTTCTGTTTCTAACTTGCAGTTGTACTCTCCTCATCCCCTTTGCTTTCTTCTCCTGCATACAAATAAAGTTATTCCAAAAATGTAGTAGTTAGCTTAACAATATTGTTTTATCGCTTATTATCGGTTACTCAAACATTACTCTTGGTTACTCAAGCATTATGTAATAGTTACTCAAGCATAAATTTCAGTTACTCAAGCATTAATCTCAGTTACTCAAGCACTACTATCGGTCACTCAAGCAATATGTGATAGTTACTCGAGCATAAATTTCAGTTACTCAAGCATTACTCTCGGTTACTCAAGCATTACTCTCGGTTACTCAAGCATAATGTAATAGTTACTCAATCATAAATTTCATTTTCTCAAGCATTACTCTTGGTTACTCAAGCATTAATCTCAGTTACTCAAGCACTACTATCGGTCACTCAAGCAATATGTGATAGTTACTCGAGCATAAATTTCAGTTACTCAAGCATTACTCTCGGTTACTCAAGTATTACTCTTGGTTACTCAAGCATAATGTAATAGTTACTCAATCATAAATTTCAGTTGCTCAAGCATTACTCTTGGTTACTCAAGCATTAATCTCAGTTACTCAAGCATTATGTGATAGTTACTCGAGCATAAATTTCAGTTACTCAAACACTACTATCGGTCACTCAAGCAATATGTGATAGTTACTCAAGCATTACTCTTGGTTACTCAAGCATTATGTGATAGTTACTTGAGCATAAATCTCGGTTACTCACACATTATTCTCGGTTAGTCAAACATTCTGTAATAGTTACTCAAGCATTAATCTCGGTTACTCAACATTAATGTCTGTTATTCAAGCATTTTGTAATAGTTACTCAAGCATTAATTTCAGTTACTCAAACATTACTATCAGTTACTCAAGCATTAATATCGGTTACTCAAGCATTACTCTCGGTTACTCAAGAAGCATTATGTAATAGTTACTCGAGCATTACCTTGTTGTTAAAATTCTACCGCTTTGCTGTGCGTACATTCTTTCTTCTCAGCTGCTATGTTGACTCCACGACCAGCAGTAGCAACATTACTGTGCTTTGCACTTTTTGATGGAGGTTTGATCCATGGGGGAGCTGTAACCCCTATTTTTTTGCCTTTATCCTGTGTCTTAGTTGTCTGAGGAGTCTCAACAGCAAGCCCCTTCTTCATTCCCGCAGCTTCTTCTTTCCCCTCTTTTTCTGCTTCTACGTCCTTGGTAGCCTCTTTCTTATCCTCTTTCGGGGTTGTCGGAGTAGTGTGGTCGAGTATTTCCCTTTCCACCGGCGATGCTGATTTATCTGCTTCTTCTGGTTCTTTGGCCATCTTCTCCTCGGCCTGATGGGGCTGCATTTCGATGTCATCATCTTGTTCAATCACTGGTCGTGGACGCCTTAGCCACGGCGGCCCTGTCGAGGTCTTCCTTGACGCTTGCTTTGTTCTCGTCATATTAGAAGAGGTAACTGTCGGAATTGAGATGCAGCGAGATGGAGGAGCAATTAGAGACGGAGGAGTTCGGGTCGCCGGTGATTTTTGCACGACAGGCAGAGCGACGAGTGAGGAGGAAGTGTGCGAGAACGGGAGGGCGACGATCTGGGGTTTTGCTTCGGCGGGGACGGCGCGACGAACTGGGGTTTTGCTTCGGCGGGGACGGCGATGATCTGGGGTTCGCGAGTAGCTCTCTCCGGCGGGGACGGCGCGACGAACTGGTAGCCGGGCTCTTTTTCCCATTTTTCTCCCCTCCGGAACTGCTGCCGGGTAGCCTAAAGTTGTTACCCGCGCGGGCAACTAATACTAACTCTCTCTCTCTCTCTCTCTATATATATATATATATATATATATATATATATATATATATATATATATAAAGAGAGAGAGAGAGGGAGGTTAGAATACACTCGAGTGTACAGATTGTACAAATACACTCAAGTGTGTTTGTATATCAAGACTATTTTTTACAAAATATAAACTATTGATCTTCACCGTCATACTATAACTAGACTACATAAAAATTTTGAGCCCATTTGGATGAGTGTAAGTCACTCATCCAAGGGCAACAAAATCGACGCACGAAACTAATTTGAAATGCATAATTTTTACGATCTTTATAACATGACCTATAAATGGTCAAATGTGCTCAAATTTTGCGTATGAGCTATTCACAACATGTTTAAGAAGATCAACAGATTAGATTTTTGAAAAAATATTACATCATTAAAAACTACTTGAGTGTATTCTAGCCTGACTCTCTCTCTCTCTCTCTCTATATATATATATATATATATATAATCTTTCGTACTGTACACACGTAGCCTATGTTCCTATCATATTTTCTTTCTTCTAGTAGAACACTAATGTGTACTTCTCTCTTGTCCATGTCCTACTTCGTTTCCTCTCTCGTACCATACATCTCGTAAAAATTATACATATTTGTTTCTCATACAATACTAGTGTATACTTTTATCTTCTCTATGTCCTATTTCTTTTTCTATCTTGTAACGTACATCTTATACTTATGTATTGGTTACTCGTACAATACTAATGTGTACTTCTCTCTTCTTTATGTCCTATTTTTAAAATATAATATTGTATGTATTTGTTTCTCGTACAATACTAAGTATACTTCTCCGATCTTTGTCTCATATTTTTTTTTCAAAACCTATTAACATTATCCTTGTTTGAAAGTATTTTTTTTATAGAAATTTTATATTTTTATTATGAGAAAAGTATAACATGAGAGAAGTATAAAAAAGTGGGAAAGAAAAATGCCAAAAAATATGGGTATTGTGCCACACAACATTAGATTCCTTATATAATGTAAGAGCCCTGACCTAGCTTTTGTTTGATCTTACTTGCTTAACATAATTAGATGCTTGAAACCTCAATCTAATCATGTGATGTGCCTTAATAACATGTAACATGCTTATGTTTTCAGTTTGGTTTGGTTTGGATGTTGTTTGAGCTAGTTATGCTATATTTGTGCTTGATTTGGGCTAAGTTGTAATTTACCCATGTTTAGGGTTTATCTTGTAATTTGTCACACGTTTGATGCGCCTCACATGTTTTGGCATCATGTTGGAGAGAGTAGGTTCCTTACATCAATTTATTATACGTCTCGTACTGTATATCTCTTACTTCTATATATCTCGTATTCGTTTCTCATACAACACTAATGTGTACTTCTCTCTTCTTTGTCCTATATCTTTTGCTCTCTCGTACTATATATTTTGTACGGTATGTATTTGTTTATCGTACACTACTAAATATACTTCTCCCATCTCTATCTCATATTTTTTTTCCAAATTATATTAACATTAGTCGTGCTTGAAAGTATTTTTTACAAGAAATTTAATATTTTTTTATTATGAGAGAAGTATAATAAAGAGTGAAAGTCTATAAAAGAGAGAAAGTACAAATCCCAAAAAATACGGGTGTTGTGCCTGACAACATTAGACTCCTTATATATCTTTTTTGAAAACATGGGCAATATGCCCCAAAATTCTGATATTGTATTAAAAGACATGTATTGTAATTAAAAATATAAGATTTGTACTCGACATATGAGTATGAACTCTCTTATTTATTTATGTAACCGAGTACAATACTAACGATTTGAGTACAATACAAATATTTACTTTTATCTTCTCTTTTTTTCTTCTCCCCTAGTACTATATCAAAAAATATTTGTACAGTACAAGAAAAGGAGGAGGTATAGAAAAAAAATAACAAAGAGGGAAGAATTACGTAAACATAGGGATGTATTAAAAACATTGTATAGTACGAGAAAAGTGTGCGTTAGTACTGTACAAAAAATATTCATTCAATATGTGAGAAGAAAGAAGTATACGTCTCTAATATTTTTTGTGTAAAATAAGTCAATATTAGTCTTTTCGAAATATATTTTCTATAAGGAATTCAATGTTTTTATTTCGGGAAAAAAATCACTAGTCTGATAGTTATGACTAAAATAATTTTTTCTTTCTTCTTATTTAGTGATTGTATTTCTCTTTCTTAGAATATATAATGGAGTTAATTGGGAAAGACTCCTCTATTGTCTCTACAACAACCATGATTCTTTTTTTTTTTGTTCTTTTTCTTTCTCTCGCCTCATAACCACTCATATTAATATAGTAAAAATGGTTACACAGCAAACAACGAGTCCCAATAACTAGATGGAGATCAGAGACGTCACGAGATATGTGTAGCCTGTAGCGTGACTCTACGAATGATAAGGATACATGATTTTCTAAGAATCATATGGATTCATGATTTTAAGTGTACAGAGAAAGATAGGTAACTTACGTGCCATTCTGGTAATCCACTACGGCGTTTCAAATTCCGCTTCCAGACAAGCCCCCTACTATATCTAGATCACGTTCTGGATAAGAGGATAAAGACTCTTCAGTCATTGCAGCTTCATAGATAGTTGAACATTGACGTGGATCTGGAGTATAATTGATCATTGGCGCGGATTTGCAATTATCATCATTGAAGTCATTATTGATTTTTTTTCAAGGTGTTTAAGTTCGTGCTCTTTAATATATCAAAACCAACTTTTCGGAATGACGAGACTTGTTTGTGAAAATTTCGCACTGTAAAGCAAAGTTGCATAGAAGTCAAGGACTAATGGATGTATGTAGGATGAAATTAATGGAACAAGTAACTTCAGCATTGGAGAAACCTTACAACATCTAACAGAGCATACCAATGATTGGCAGTTGCAGAAAAATTTCACAATACTTTAAGCATGAACAGAAGTTTTTGTTTAGCTAAACATATTTAGAGTTAGACATGAGATATGATTTTGACTTTTTAAATATGTCTAATATACACATTAATTGTTATAACCTCCATTTTTTCCTAGTTATGTAATAAATATACAATTCTCCTTTTCATAATAAATAGAATACCTGCTTACTTTATTGTTTGAATTAAAAGGATTTCGTATGCAAATAGGGCCTTATTGGCTATTGGGCCCAATAATAATAAAGGATAAAGGAAAATACAAATGATAATTAAATAACAAAGAAAAAGAGAATAAAGAGAGGGACCTGAAAACCTCTAGAAGGCAAAGAATAAGTTCTAAGTGGGAGATTTCATACTTTTAGGGTTCCTTGAGGACCAAGGGACTCGAGATAATAAGATAATGACAAAAGAAAAAGAAATATTAATTAAAATTGGTTTAATTACTGTATAACTTAGATGTGAAGGAAACACTCTCATCCGTTGGAATTTGACTTTCAACTTTAATACTCGGTTAGATAATGCCAAGATGGAGTTTCCTCTAAATTTTGAGAGAAAAATATTAATCGAGGAGAGAGAAACAAATTTTCCAAGTTATCATGTTAAAACACCCTTTTAAATCAATTTTTAAGATAATTGGATTTCGGGGAGCGATGACAGCCATTGGATGACCCGCGTGGTCTAAGGGAGCACGAATCCAAGGGTAGCCATGCATCATCTATCCCGAGTCACAGTGGGAATGGGAGACGAATTGGGAATTTCAATTCCCATCGACTGAGGCGATAAATCGAAGAACAAACTAGTCCATCATCTTCGGGAAGTGACCTGAAGGATCTAGACCCTAAGTTCACATGCTATCGTCGACGAGGGAAGAAGTCCCCAAATAATTTGACTTCCAGACCCAACCCGATATGGGGGGGGGGTACTCGAGGGCACCAGCACACCCAATTCCTATCCCAATCGCTGCGGAGAGCAACAACGAGTCGAGTGACAACGTCAATTGCAAGATTCACCCTAACCTACCCCTCTGCAACCTGCTGGCCGCAACGGAATTCTGGCAACTTGTTCGCGGTGAAGGTCAAGTTGCATTGAGTAATTGATTGGCTTCTTGAGTTTGGGCGACGACGGCGAAGCTCCCGAGCAACTATGTTAATCTGTTGGTGGCCTGAAGATCAGCGTCAACCGGAGAGTTGACCGCAGCCTGTCAAGCGGTCGAAGGTAGACCACGACCGACGACCGTCCGATCGCGGTCCACCGTGATCCCGAGCGCGGATCCAACGAGTGAGAGTGGGAGCGACTGTTTCAGGCACGTGCAACAGGGACCGTCCGATCCAGGAGCGGATCACCGGTCCACCGATCTCACGGTCTACGATTTTCGGGTAATTTCTATCTCAGCCCCATTAATTCAAAAAATGGGTTTTTCTTGCTAAAATCGTAGAAAGAAATAGATAACTCGGATGAAGAAACTTTATACATGAAAGTTGATCATAAAAATACAAGGAATAAGATATCTGTATCTTTTTGCAAAAGTATATTATTTTGATGGAAAAGTATTAAAATTAGGTTAGAAACCCTAATTGATGGTAATGGATAATTTTATGAGTAGTAATAGGTTAATTCGAGTATTATTAGCCTGTTATATGATAATGTTGAATCTTAACATGATTTATATGATTAATTGCATGATTTAGGGTTTTAAACCTAATTCAGCAGATAATATATGTAGAAACCCTAAAAGTGGATAAAAGAAGAGAAAATATGAAAATATGAGAATTTTTTATTAAAAGATGATCTTAGGATCTTTATGAGAAGTAGATGAGAAAATTAGGGTTTTTGAGTAATTTTGTATAATTAGGGATTAAGGGTGTTAAAAGTATGACAAAACCCTAATTGCATACGAAACCCTAAAAGAGGTAGAAAACCTAAAAAAGGATAGAAACCCTAAGAAGCAAGCAAGTTTGGGTAAATATTAATAAAAAGGAAATTGTATGTTATTTCAGGAATCTTGCTTGCTTGCTTGGATTGGATTTTTTTTCTTATTGGTTGATTCTATCTCAAAGATTTGCAAAATAGGTATGTGGTTAAACGCTATAGTTTCATGAAGGTTTTCTAGATGTTTGATCACATTGAATGCAACCTATCTGTTTGGATGTTCATATGTGAAAATTATAAAGACAATATGATTATCACAATTATGATATAGTGTGTAATCTCACACCTACATGCCACCCCGATGTAAGATGCAATGAGGTCAAGCCCAAGAGGGAAGACCCATGGGCACCATGAGAGGTGACCCCAGGCACCAAGCTCAGGATGGAGAAGGTGGCCTTAAGTCATTGAGAAACCCTAAAGAGGGTATTCCAGGGTTAGGGCAAAAGCAATGGAGTTTGACACATTGAAAATGTAAATTGAATTGTTAATTAACTTGATTGTGATAATTAGGTTGTTAGCCCTATGTGTGAAATTTTGATTGTCCCCACATATCGACATATTCATATATGCTGACTGACGTTTTGTTTGTCGGCATTTTAGGTACTACATTGAAAAGGACAAATAATAAAGTGGCACATTGTGAAAATAAGAATTAAAGTGCAAGGAGGATTAGTTAGAATAGTTTCTAGTTGTGGATAGAAGTTAGAAATCCAAGTTTTTAAAAGGTATGCAAAGTTTTATTTTATACCAGGTTTCGATATAGTTTGGTAGAATTTTATAATTATTATTGATTATTTGTCGAACCTTTGATCTGATTTATTAGGATAACGGCTCTAACCTCTTGGTCTCCCTTAAGTGGGGGTTACTGGGAGCGAGGTCATTACATTTGGTATCAGAGCATCAGTTCCTCATTTAATCTTTAGTAATTATTAAATTTTACAAATTCCATAGAACTGAGGGAGTTATTAGAGGATTTTTCGAAGACACAGGTGTCTAGAAAAGGATCACGTCTGGGGGCTGGCAATATTTTCCTCCGCACTGCTAGTCAGAATACGAGGACTCCCAAATCTGTGTGACTTCCTGGCCAATGTCATAGGATCTAACTCGAAATAAGATACCTTTAGGACTCTCTCATCTTGTTCATCCCTTCTCAACTCAAATTCTATTAAGGATTTTAAGGATTAGGATTTTCTCTCTCTTCCTCACCCTCTTGAGGTATGGGTAAGGCTGATAAGGTTTAAGGAATCCTCCTCCAAATTAATAAAAGATACGTAAATAAGATGTCATCGACATAAGTATAATTAGTTAAATATAGACTAAAGGTCTATTTGTATGCTTATGTAGATGGCTCGTGTGAAGACCATTGCTATCCCGGATGCCGCCAATGGTGGTGGGCCTTCCTGTAAGAGAAAGGGGTCTTCTGAGAAGAGGAGGAGGAATCATGGTAGTGAATCCTCGAAGAAGAGGAGGAGACCAGAAGAAGTTGAAGGCGATGTCCCCAACCCTGATCCGATACCCTATGAAGACCTAGAGACGGAACATGAAGAGGAACCTGTGTACGAGGAAGAGGCCCAGATGGAGGAGGACCAGTCTAGTGGTCCAGAACCGACTATGGTGGTTCACACCACTGATGGTATGTGGATGGAGTAGTAGAAGCAGATGACTAAGGCTATCAGTGCTCTGGCTCTCAGAGACATAGCAAGAGACGAGAATGGAGAGCCACTTCCCATTCATCCTCGATTGGGAGCCACCATCCTGGACTTTGTCATGCTGAATGTCGAGAAGTTCTGGGGAGAAGATAAGTCTGAGGTGGTTGACAAAGAAGAAACCTGGCTGTTAGAAGTCGAGAATGGATTCTGTATGCTTGAGGTACAACCAAACAAGAAGGTTCTTTTTGCTGCTCACCTTCTGGAAGGAGCAGCCAAGATATAGTGGGAGAACCATAACATGGGGAGAGACTTGAGTGAAGAACCAATTGCATGGACCGACTTCAAGACTGTCTTCACCACCAGATTCATCCCCGTTTCAACTAAGAAGGAGAAGGAATGAGAGTTCACCAACATGGCCCAAGGAAACTCGTCAGTTGCAGACTTTGGTCGCAAGTTTCGCATCTTGGAGTACTACTGACATACGATGGATGAAGAGAGGAGGGTGGACCATTTCATAGAGCATTTGCACCCTTCCATCAAGCCTCAGGTGATGGCCAGTAAGCCGAAGACCTTCGCCAAAGCCTACAATACCGCCTTGGACATGGGAAGGATGGTAATGCCTGCTCAGAACCCCTCCAAAGGTTACCTGGGTTTCACTGAAGGAGCTCAGGGGCAGAAGAATGAGCACAAGAAGGGACAAGGGCTCAACCACAACAAAGGAAAGCATGGACACAAAGGCAAGCCACTTGGTGAGAATCACTTTCTGAAATGCCGCACCTATGGACGGTCACATCCTGGGAAGTGCCGCTTCAAGAAGAGGATGTGCTACCGTTGCCAGCAAGAGGGCCACTTCATCGCCAACTGTACTCAGCTTGATCTGAGAGGACTAGTAGCAGCACAACCGATGGCAGCAACACCCCCCATGGGAGGTGGAGCACCAGCCGGAGGACCCCCTGCTGGAGAAAGGAAGCAAGCTAGAGTGTTCACCATCGATAATGAAGAAGCTTAGGTGAATGCTAACAGGCTGATTGAGGGTAATAACCCATAGAGTTTTCCTTTTAGTTAGTAGAACATGTGATAGTTTTATGATATGGTATGAACTATGTAGGCTTGTTGGAAGTCATGGGATAAAATGTAAAAGCACTTTTTGATTCTGGTTCTACTAATACTTTTATTTTGAGAAATTTGACAACTATGCTTTGTTTGGACATCAAGGATTTAGGTTATGTTTTGGATGTCACAACCCCGAGTGGTTGTATCTATACATATCTTTTGAAAACCTCTATCTTGCTAGTTAAGTATCTGAACCATGAGCTTCCCACTGACTTCATCCTCATTGATATCAATGATTTTTATGTGATCATCGGTATGGATTGACTTTACACCTATAGGGCCCAGATTGACTGTAGAGAGAAGAAAATTCTTATTAGGAAACCCAACCATCCACACTTCACCATTTGAGGAAGGAAAGATGCAACTACCAGCCTTTATGTGTCGGCCTTGAGGGCTGAGCGGATGATATCCAAAGGTTGTCGAGCCTACCTAGCCATAGTTACCGAACTTGAGACTAAGGGGCGATCCTTAGAGGAGATAGAGGTGGTTTGAGAGTATGCAGATGTGTTTCCATATGATCTACCAGGGATTCCCCCTAAGAGGGAGGTAGATTTTTCCATTGAGTTAGCTCCCGGGACTAACTCTATATCTAAGGCACCCTATAGAATGGCCCCTGCCGAGTTGCTTGAGTTGAAAACCCAATTGCAGGAGTTGTTAAATAAAGGTTTTATCCGACCTAGTACATCACCATGGGGAGCACCAGTTCTCTTTGTGAAGAAGAAGGATGGGTTGCTTCAGATGTGTATTGATTATCAAATGATCAATCAGGCAACCATTAAGAACAAGTACCCCTTGCCTAGAATAGATGACCTGTTTGACCAACTCAAATCAGCCTGAGTCTTTTCCAAGATTGATTTGAGGTCAAGATACCACCAAGTGAGAGTGAGAAGTGAGGACATACCTAAAATGGCTTTTTGAACCTGATATGGCCATTATGAGTTTGTGGTCATTCCGTTTGGGTTGTCTAATGGACCCAAAGTCTTTATGAACCTTATGAATTGTGTGTTCCAGCCTTTCCTTGACTCTTTTGTTATAGTGTTCATAGATGACATCTTGGTGTACTCAGATGACCTAGCCCAACACCGTGACCACCTGGGTAGAGTCCTTGATATCCTGAGAAAGAAGAAGTTTTATGGAAAGTTCTCAAAATGTGAGTTTTGGATAGATCAAGTCATGTTTCTCAGACACATTATATCAGGAGGAACGATTGCCGTAGATCCAGCCAAAGTGTCGGCAGTTCGAGACTGGCCTGCACCAAAGAACCCCTCTGAGATTCACAGCTTCTTGGGGTTGGCCAGATATTACTGTCGCTTCATCAAGGATTTCTCGAAGACCACTTTGCCGCTAACCATGTTAACCTAGAAGGATGTGAAGTTTGTGTGGTCCGATGTATGTGAAGCTCATTTCTAGTAGCTAAAGGAGAAGCTGACCACTACTCCAGTGTTGACCCTACCTTCTGGCAATGCGTATTTCTTGATATTCACTGATGCTTCAAAGATGAGACTTGGATGTGTGTTGGAACAGAATCGACATGTGGTTGCATATGCCTCCTGACAACTCAAGCCCAACGAGGTGAATTACCCGACGCATGATCTGGAACTGGATGCTATCATCCATGCCTTGAAGATATGGCGGCATTACCTGTACGATGCTACCTTCGAGATCCTCACCGACCATAAGAGTCTGAAGTACCTGCTGACTCAGAGAGACTTAAACCTACGACATCAACGATGGATGGATTATATGAAGGATTATGACTTCGCCATAGCCTATCATCCTGGTAAGGCGAATGTCATGGTAGATGCTTTGAGTCGGAAACAGCTCAGGTGTGCGATTGTTTTGTCTAGTCAGTGGAAGAGCTTGGAGGAGCTGGTGGAGTGGACTCCACAACCGCTCTAAGATCAAATTCGATTAGCCAATATCTAGATCCAATTTGAGTTGTTAGGCGAGATCGTGGCAGCGCAATTGGTCAGTGGAGAGCTCGAAAAGATGAAGGGTTTGATGATGAAGCCACATACTTGTCTCTTAGTGGGAGTAGAAGGAGGGATCAGATTCGAGAATCGCTTATGGGTTCCTATGGATTCACAGATAAGGGAATGTATCCTGCAAGAGGCTCATGGTTCTAAGTACTCGGTGCACTCAGGAACTACCAAGATGTTTTAAGACTTGCAGAGGTTTTTCTGGTGGCTAGGAATGTGGAAAGACATTGCGGCATGTGTGGCCAGCTGTCTTATGTGCCAGATGGTGAAGGCTGAACACCAATGACCCGGTGGACTTTTACAGTCAATAGAGATTCCTAAATGGAAATGGGAGCAGATCACCATGGATTTTGTGGTGGGTCTACCGCAAACTAAGAAAGGTCATGATGTGATATGGGTCGTCATAGATCGTCTTACCAAGTCAGCACACTTCCTTGCGTTAAAGACCACTTCCAAGGTGTCAGAACTAGCTAAGATTTATATTAGAGAGATAGTGCATTTGCATGGCGTACTCGGTTCCATCATCTCTGATGGAGACCCAAAGTTTACATCCAAGTTGTAGAAGAAAGTTCAAGAGGAACTTGGTACGAGGTTTGAGTTTAGTATCGCCTATCACCCCTAGATAGTTGGTCAATCAGAAAGAACGATCTAGACATTAGAAGATCTGTTGAGAGCTTGTGTGCTCGATTGGGGTGGCTCATGGGAGCAATACTTACCTTTAGTCGAGTTTGCCTACAACAACAGCTACCAAGCCAGTATCGGGATGCCTCCATATGAAGCTCTTTATGGGAGACTGTGTCGGTCACCACTTCACTAGGATGATGCTGGTGAGAGGACCCTGTTGAGGTCAGATGAACTCCAAGTGTATGCTAATAAAGTTACTTTGATCAAGCAAAGGCTGAAGAGAGCCCAGGATCGAAAAAAGTCATATGCTGATGCGAAGCAGACTGATGTGCATTTCATTGTAGGACAACATGTTTTTATGAAAATCCGACCGCTATGAGCTATAGCCAAGAATAGAGGAAAGTTGAGTCCCCGATATGTGGGTCCGTTTGAGGTATTAGAACGGATTGGTGAAGTTGCATATCATTTGTCATTACCCCCTCAGTATAGTATGATGCACAACGTGTTTCACGTGTCCAATTTGAAGTGATATGTACAAGATCCAAGCCATGTGCTGAGCATTGAGCCTATTGAGCTTCAAGGGAAGCTGACATATCCTGAGTCACCTTTGCGGATTCTAGATACCAAGGTGAAAGAACTCATATGTAAGAATATAGAGATGGTAAAGGTTCTTTGGAAGCACCATGGAGAGGATGAGGCCACATGGGAGCTGAAGACGGACATGGAGAAAGCATATCCTGACTTGTTTGTTTGATTGTTGAATTTTGAGGGCAAAATTCCTATAAGGAGGGGAGGATGTTATAACCTCCATTTTCTCCTAGTTTTGTAATAAACATGCAATTCTCCTTTTCATAATAAATGGAATACCTACTTGCTTTATTGTTTGAATTAAAAGGATTTTGTGTGCAAATAGCCTTGTTGATTTATAAATGGGCATTAATGGCTATTGGCCCCAATAATAATAAAGGATAAAGGAAAATACAAATAATAATTAAATAACAAAGAAAAAGAAAATAAAGAGAGGGAGGTGGAAACCTCTAGAAGGCAAAGAATAACCTCCAAGTGGGAGATTTCGTACCTTTAGGGTTCCTTGAGGACCAAGGGACTCGAGATAATAAGATAATGGCAAAGGAAAAAGAAATATTAATTAAAATTGGTTTAATTAATGTATAACTTGTATGTGAAGGAAACACTCTCATCCGTTGGAATTTGACTTTCAAATTTAAAATTAGGTTAGATAATTCTAAGATGGAGTTGCCACTAAATTTTGAGAGAAAAACATTAATCGAGGAGAGAGAAACGATTTTTCCAAGTTATCATGTTAAAACACCTTTTTAAATCAATTTTTAAGATAATTGGATTTTGGGGAGCGATGACAGTCGTTGGATGACCCACGTGGTCCAAGGGACCACAGATCCAAGGGTAGCCATGCATCGTCTACCCCGAGTCATAGTGGGAATGTGAGATAAATTGGGAATTTGAATTCCCATCGACTGAGGTGATAAATCGAAGAACAAACTAGTCCCTCGTCTTCGGGAGAGTGATTCGAAGGATCTAGACCCTAAGTTCACACGCTATCGTCGACGAGGGAAGAAGTTCCCAAATTGTTGGACTTCCAGACCCAACCCTATATGGGGGGGGGTACTCGAGGGTACCAACACACCCAATTCCTATCCCAATCGTTGCGGAGAGAAACAACGAGTCGAGCGACAGTGTTAATTGCAAGATTCACCCTAACCTACCCCTATGCACCCTGCTGGCCGTGGTGGAATTCTAGAGACTTGTTCGTGGTGAAGGTCAAGTTGCATTGAGAAATTGACCTGCTTCTCAAGTTCGGACGATGATGGCAGAGCTCCCGAGAAACTTCGTTTCTTTACTGGTGGCCTGAAGCTTAGAGTCAACAAAGAGTTGACCGCAACCTGTCGAGCGGTCGAAGGTAGACGACGACCGACGACCGTCCGATCGTGGTCCACCGTGATCCCGAGTGTGGATCCAATGAGCGAGAGCGGGAGTGGCTATTTTAGGCACACGCAACAGGGACCATCCGATCTTGGAGCGGATCACCGGTCCACCGATCTCGCGGTCGACCATTTTCGGGTAATTTCTATCTCAACCCAATTAATTCAGAAAAAGGGTTTTTCTTGCTAAAATCATAGAAATAAATAGAAAACTCAGATGAAGAAACTTTATCCTGAAAGTTGATTAGAAAAATGCAAGGAATAAGACAAAAATAGTTTGAAGGCCTGAATTTGTATCTTTTTGCAAAAGTATATTATTTTGATGGAAAAGGTATTGAAATTAGGTTAGAAACCCTAATTGATGATAATGGATAATTTTATGAGTAGTAATAGGTTAATTCTAGTAGTATTAACCTATTATATGATAATGTTGAATATTAACCTGATTTAGATGATTAATTGCATGATTTAGGGTTTTAAACCTAATTTAGTGGATAATTTATGTAGAAACCCTAAATGTGGATAAAAGAAGAGAAAATATGAAAATATGAGAATTTTTTATTAAAAGATGATCTTAGGATCTTTTATGAGAAGTAGATGAGAAAATTAGGGTTTGTGAGTATATTTGTCTAATTAGGGTTTAAGGGTGTTAAAAGTACGACAAAACCCTAATTGCATACGAAACCCTAAAAGAGGTAGAAAACCTAAAAAGGGATAGAAACCCTAAGATAGAAGAAGGTTTGGGTAAATATTAATAAAAAGGAAATTATATGTTATTTCAAGAATCTTTCTTGATTTCTTGGATTGGATTTCTTTTCTTATTGGTTGATTCTATCTCAAAGATCTTCAAAACAAGTATGTGGTTAACTGCTTTAGTTTCACGAAGGTTTTCTGGATGTTTGATTGCATTAAATGCCACCTATCTGTTTGGATGTTCATATGTGCAAATTATAAAGACACCATTATTATCACACTTATGATATAGTGTGTAATCTCGCACCTACATGCCACCCTGATGTAAGATGCAATGAAGTCAAGCCCAAGAGGGAAGACCCATGGGCACCATTAGTGGTGACCCCAGGCACCAAGCTCAGGATAGAGAAGGTGGACTATATTGCGTGACTAATTGGCACCATGAGAGGTGACCCTAGGCACCAAGATCAGGATGGATAAGGTGGCCTTAAGTCAATGAGAAACCCTAAAGAGGGTATTCCAGGGTTAGGGCAAAAGCGGTGGAGTTTGACACATTGAAAATGTAAATTCAATTGTTAATTAACTTGATTGTGATAATTAGGTTGTTAGTCCTATGTGTGAAATTTTGATTGTCCCCACATACCGGCATATTCATATATGCTGATTGATGTTTTGTTTGTTGGAGTTTTAGGTACTACATTGAAAAGGACAAACAGTAAAGCGGCACATTGTGAAAATAAGAATTAAAGTGCAAGGAGGATTAGTTAGAATAGTTTCTAGCTGTGGATAGAAGTTAGAAATCCAAGTTTTTTAAAGGTATGCAAAGTTTAATTTTATACTCTCTTTCAATACAGTTTGGTAGAATTTTATAATTATTACTGATTTTTTGTCAAACCTTTGATCCGATTTATTGGGATAACGACTCTGACCTCTTGGTCTCCCTTAAGTGGAGGTTACTGGGAGGCGGGGTTGTTACATTTGGAATTAGAGCATCGGTTCCTCATTTAATCTTTAGTAATTATTAAATTTTACAAATTTCATAGAACCGAGGGAGTTATTAGAGGATTTTTCAAATTTTCCCTGTTAGGGTCTCTTATACGAGACTTTTTTGATAATTTTATTTTCTTATACGGAGGTCCCCTTTTAGTTTCTTGATCAATTAGATAATTAGAAACTGAGGTAGATATTAAATTTCCGTTTTAAAATATCGTCTGTGTTGAATTTGTCCCACCATTTAATCAATACTTGCCTTCCTACGTAGGGTAAAAAGGTATTAGTTTATCTTTCCCATTTCCATTGCATAATCCATGGGAATTCATAAGAATAAAAACATCTTAGTATGTTAAGATCTTCTTGATCTAAACTTTCACATAATGGAATATAGTTATTAAGCTTTTGTGGGAATATTTCCTGAGTAGCTCCATAATATTTCCAAAAATGTAGAAGAACCAATTTGGCAAGTTTGTTCTATAAGACCATTTTATGAACCATGAATGAGTCATTTGACTATTTTGAATACATAGGACATTTTCCAAACATCTTGATAGTCCTAATAATTGTAGTACTGGGGTTGATATTTGTCTTTAAATCTTCTTGGAATATAGGATTGCCATCATTGTTCCATCCCGAAATGGTGATAATTTTTTATTTTTCAATTGAGAAAAAGATATCATTTTCTTTGTTGATTTGTCTCCAAAATTATGAAATATTTTTACACTACCAATTTATATTAGTATTTTTTCATAATAACAATGATTCTTTCTAGTCACTGTCTGAATAAAATTATATTTTTAGGAGGTAATTTTGTTATAAATTTTTTTGTTTCTATGGATAAGTCTTCATTTTCTATAGTTACTGTATGTATTGATGTTTTGAATATGAATTTTGATACTTTTTTTGCTGGGAAATCTACTTCCATTTCATTGTTACCTTCCTTAGTAGAAATAGTTGATTACAAACATACCTCTGGGATACAATCTTTGGATGTTGATGCTGACATATTCTGTGATAAAGTGTGAGAAGTCTTATAAAATATAAGAAATAGTTAATACAAAACATCTTATTGATATGCCTCTTATGAAATAGTAAGTGTATTAATGAAATTATGTTTGTAATTTAATGCGGCTCTTGTTTCCTTTAAGAAAATAAGTTTAGGTTTCTTCCTAAACTCAAAAGTCACCAAGTTATTGTTAATCTAAGTATGAACCCTTTTTTCACTGACTAATATAGGGAAAAAAATATTAAGAATATGTGTCCCAATGATAATATCCTCAATTATATTTTGAGGAAGGATACATGATACTTTAATAATATTATTTTTGATTCATATGTGTGCTTCAGAAATTTTATGTTTTACTTTGAGTTTATATTTTGTACCAGAACTAACATGATGATTAGTTGTTTCATAATATTTTTTTGGTATAAGGTTTTCTCTTATACAATTAACATTAGCTCCAAAATCAAATAATGATATTCCTTCTAGAGTAAAGTAATTATTTTTTATAGTCACTTCACCTTTCCATTTTCTCTTGATAATTTCTTAAAGATTATTAAAAAAGGAATCTCCATTATCTTCTCTTATTTCATCAATTTGGTTTTTATTTGAGTACTCTCCAAGCATTGTATTAAATATATGTTCATCCTCGTCATCATTATACTTTTCATATATACACTTTTGAAGATTTTCTACCTTTTATTAAAGTTCAATGATTTCTATTTTTATTTTGTTTTGTTCTTTTCTCAAATCTTACATCGAAGTATGTTTATCATTATTCGTGTTCAATTATTTTGATTACATGATCAAATGAGTAGAACTCATTTACTTCTGATTATGTTTTATGAGTCAATTTTTTTATCTCCAATCATATTGAGATATTTTGCAAGCTTAGTGCTTCTTTCTTGTTTATCTTGGATGTAATCTATGGTTTCAAGTTTAAGTTGTCATTAACCAATTAAGACATGAATTTCATCTGATGATGTTTCATTGCTATAGTAATTACACTAACATCCTTCTTCATTTTCTTCTTTTTTTATTCTAAGGATTTATTTAGATTTAATTTACTAACAAAAGTATCAAGTTCTTCTGGTGTAATACTTTTTTTATTCTAGTAATAATTCGTTAACATTTTTCTTAAAATCTCATATGAAACATTTGTTTGCATAATTACCTTTTTCGTTACAATTGTAACATGTTATGGTTTTCTTATTATGTGTTTTTCTTGTTTGTTTCTTTTTTGTATAATTCTTCTTTGATTTGTTAATATATTCACTAAACCTTTTGTAGATTTTGTGTCATTTCTTTTATTTTGGTAAATCTATGTCACATCCATATTGATAGTGAAATTCTCCTAGTTCCTTTTTATCTATTGTTTGTTGTCTTTTTAATTGATTTTTTAATTTATAATCATTACAAAGAGATAATATTATTTGGTTTATTCTTTGTATTATTTCCCCATAGGATACGTGTTCTATAGGGACAACATTATTATATGCTTTTCTAATATGTTCTCTTACCTGTTCATCAAATAAAATAGGTAATCCAGATAAACACTTTTCTTTTCAAACAACAGAATTACAATATGTGAATTGGGAAAACTTTAGAAAGAAAATCATCTTTATACCAACAAAATCACTCATACTCTTACATATTAAGTTCATTAGTTGTTCTCTAAGTTTTTCTAACATAGTGCCATTATGACCTATAAAATGTTGAATTATGTTTACTATTAGGGTATATATTGCGTTTGATTGGGGTTGACCATTTTCTAACTTAATTTAAGAACCATTCTCATTTCTTTTAGTAACTTGAAATATTTCTTATTTGTGTATTTCATTAAGATAATTAATCCACCATCCTCTTAATTGACCCATAAATGATGAAGTTATCATTTGGAAAATTGTAGTTTTAGAGCTACCATGAGCTCGGCAAGCATCGACATAAATAAGTATTTGATGGAAAATTTGTAATATTTGATATTCTAAAAATCCATCTAAGTTCCATTCTATAAGAGATTGGCCATCAGATTGGCATAAAGTAAGATCAGGAGTTTCTTCAATTTGTAGGTCAACCGGTGTTGGTCTAGAATAGTAATTTTTTGTTTTTGAAAATCTAGAAGTTTTACGAAAGCTAACTGTATATAGTTGTATCTCCTCAGGTATGCCTTCTTCATCAAAGTACAATGAATCTTTATATATTGTATTAATGGTTGGTTTTTGAAGATTTAATTGGTTTAGCTGACTTGTGATTTCATGTCTTAATTCATCGATTTGTTTACCTAACTTAATGGGTGTCTTCTTTCCTAATATAATATTTTGAGTTATAGTTTGAGGAACAACTAGTGACAATTTTTTTGTTTCTACTTTCTTTTGATATATTGGTACTTTGCCAATATCAATATGCATTGTCTCTATCCTTTTAGTTTTTTTTTCTAAGGGTTTGAAGATTTATAGTTATTTTATTCAATTATATGAGCCATATGGTGCTTTTTAGCTGGTTCTTGACTATATTAACCTTGATGTCATTTTTTCAAAATTTTATAGCTTGAAAAGATGAATGGATTGATTCAACTTCTTCATCTTTTGAAGAATGTTTCCATGTTAAGGATAGTTTTTCTACTACCATAGTATGATCCTCACTTGGGAGAGTAGGTAACATTTCTTTAAATGAATCAAGACAATTAGTTTCATACCAATCAAAGAAATATATATTCTCATTTGACAGTTTCATTTGAGAATACCATATATCTCTTATAGCAGACCTTTTATATTTATAAAAATGTGCAAAAAACAATTTTAATTTTGGTTTTTTATTATCAGATAAGAAATCTTTCTTTATTAATTTAAAAGTTGTTATAGTTGTCTTCAAGAAGACATGCAACTTTGAAATCATATTCAGAAGGTTTATATTCACTATGTTCATATACTGGGTAGGATATTCCTATAGGCCTTCTATTCATAGTGCTAGATCATTCAAGTTTATTGTGATCTATATGTAAATATGAAGAAGAACCATCTTCTAAGGTGTTTTCCTTAAAATGAGATGAAATAGAGTTTCTTCTTTCAGAAGGAGAGAAACTTATTTCTACATCACCATTAATATGCTTAATAGTGTTTTGTATTTTGGTATTTTCTCTAGGTGCATGCACATTTGCTTGTGATATGGTCCAGGTTTTTGGGAGCTTAACTTCCTCCCATCATAAGGATTTAGGAATAATGGCTTTCTTTTATATTGGTTAGAAAAAGAGTTGTAATCCCCTATTTTGGGCAAATCAGGGATTGAGGAGTTACTATGTTCATGGCCTTGAAGAAAACTCTATAAACTAGTATGATATTTTCAGAATTTGGATCCATATCAAATCCTAATTTCACATTCAAGGTTAAGACCTTCAGAAGGACTGGGTCAGAAAGGTAATATGAGAAATTAGGAAATGCATTAAAGTAAACATGGCCATCATCTAATGTTGATTCTACAAGTCCAAGTAGGAAATCTAAAAATTTTAGATGCCTACAATCTTTAAGGAATAGAAGTACAGAAAACTTTATACCTTTTCTGGTTAAGGATTTGGTAGATACTTGGACTAATTCTAAATGAATGAAGTTGTATTGTGAGTTATTTTTTTTATCATGTTTATATCTCTTTTAGACAAAAGCTGTATGCATTCTTGTGAAGATGTAACTGATATAGTTTTGTCAATAGTTTTGATGTAATAATCGAATATCAGTTGAAAACCACCTTTTGAGTAAATGTTTTTTACCAAAACTTTAGGCATTTCTCAATTTACAATTGATTGTTCTATATTTTCAAAATTAATTTGTTCACAATTTTTTATTAACATTGTTTGAACTATGGAATGGTTTGTATGAGAATTGGTAGAAATTCTAGAGAGAATTCCTTCATTGGTCTTATATAAATTCTAATATAGAGGAGTTGAAAGAGAGATTTTCTTTCTTTGGAGATAATCGATGGTCTTTCAATAGTAAACCTAGCCCTACAAAACCCTAAATGCCTACCACTGCTAAAGTGAGTGCAACACCTTTATTTGCTTGCTTGTATCTTCAGAACGTTGCATCATCTTGAGATTTGGGAATATTCCTATAGATCTCCCTTTTTAGTTTAATAACCTTCTATACTTCATAATTCCACCACCAAGTCTCTCTCTGTAGAGTCCCCTCAACCTTTAGATTTGGTATGCAGGAGCTCATGTTGTGCCAGATAGTTTTAACATCAGACTCCAAGTTCCAAGTTCCCTCCTTGATGAGTTTATCATGAAAAGTCAATTTCTTTTCTCCTTTAAGATTTCACTACTTGATCCTCCTATCTTGGTTTCTAGTATGATTTCCTTTTTTGATCTTCATGCCAATATCTAAAACCATCAACTTATGTTGGGTTGTGGGTTCTTCATTAGGAATCACTTTACAATCCTTGCATAGTTTACGATCCACCCTCCTCGTAAGGAGGTATCAACTTGGATATAATTAATTGTGACCACTCTTGAAAGTAATCGTATGAGTTTCTCTTTGCTTGAAGTGGTTGTTTGTCAAAATCATATCATATGCAACTGCAAAGTCTAATATCCACTCTCCTTCTCCATTTCTACTACCATATCAAAAATTACCATGAACTCTCCTATACCCAACATGTCTATCCCCAAATGGCCATTTAAATCACTCCCAATAATGATCTTCTTCTCTCTCAATATTCCCTACATCAATTTATCCTGTCATCCCAAAAATCCTTCTTAGCCTCCTCGTTAAATCCAACTTGGGGGGTATAGGTGCTAATAATGTTAAAAAGCTTTCTTCCAAGAAAAACCTTGATAGCTATGATTCTATCACCCATTCTTGTGATCTTAACAGACGACATACTTCTTTCTCTAAACAGAATAGCATCTTCAGCATCAGCATGGATGGTTTGCTTGTTAAGAATATCCTTTAAGGCATCACCACCTCTGATCTTTGGAATAATCCAATTACCATTCTCAATAAAGGAGCCAACTCTAACTAGTTTGCCTCTCCCCACACGAAAGACAAGCTGAGGGTCAACCACATCAATGAGTCTAACTCCATCATTAACCCAAGGATCAAGCCAAAATAAGAAAGAATTTCCATTACCAAGAACAAAACAAACGTGATTCAGGAGAGTTTTCCTCTGTTCAAGCATCCTCTTCCAAACCCAAGACGAATTTGATTTAGCTTCCACAGACCAGAGAGAGCCCTCTTTCATATACTTTTCATGGATCCTTCTGACCCATAAACTGTCCTTCTTAGCAGCAATAGCCCAAAGGTTTTTAAGAATACCTCCAGTAGACCAGTCATCAATGGATCTCACTCCAAGACCCCCTTCCAGTTTAGGTCTACAAATATGTTTCCAGGAGACATTATGAATAGATTTCTTTCCCTCATGATCCTTCCAAATAAAATCTCTCATGGATTTCTCAATCGATTTAATAACAGACTTGGGAAGAGGGAAAGCAGCAGTCCAAAAGATGCTATACGAGGAAAGAGTAGAAATGACCAATTCTTTGTTTCTTTTTCAATACAAAGTTTATTGTTATCTCTATTTCGTACAACTCTGCCCAAGTTTTGGCCTGCAAAAAATGTGCACCGTGCTCCTGTGAGGACTTCTCTTTTAGTGCACTGAACAAAAGGACAGAAGAAATAGCCAGCTTCATCAACAATACAGGATGAACCTTGCCGGACAGAACACAACCACCTGCTGGAACAAGGAATGAAGCTCCCCATATGCTAAACAACTACTTCGTAAGCAACCAATGACTTTTGTTCAAGCCACTTGCTTGGAGCTACAAGCAGAAAACCATCTAGCTGCTCAACTGCTTATTGAAACACTGCAACAAGATCACTCAAATCAATATTCGATCATAATGTCATCATAGAATTGAGTCTGACAGAGAATCCATCATTATTACAGGCCTGCTGTCTGCTGGTTTCCATTGCATCTCCGGTCTTGCCTTCGACAGAAGTTCGAAGATATATCCAACAGCTGAAGCTTTTGAAGAAGATTTGCTGCTGGGCGAGTCGACTACCCCCTCTAGTTCAACTTCATTATCATTGTCCCATACAATGGGAGGACCTACTGTCAGCTTTGTTGTCGCCACTTTACCACACTGGCACACAAATGGGTATTGTGTGCATGCATTGTGGAAAATCAAGCCACAGGAAGTACATCTGACAGATTCTGGTTCCTGAAATGGGTGAATGAGTGTTGAAGGTGCTTTGCAAGATTCTTCTGCTGCACAAGGAACTCCCAGATCATAACATGCATAACACTGCCTCTTTATGTGATCCAGCGTTTTAGACCAGATGGTGTCCAACATCACGGGTAACACTGCATAACATACTTCAAAATCTTATCAACAGTAATGCCTACACCATTTCTATATTTATCAATACTTCTATACCAGATTTATATCATGTGTCTCCACTCTCACTAAAACGTTCCCTTATCCACTTGGATTCCTACAAACAAACTATACTGACTTTTTTCTCATCATTGTATCCACTGTCTCCAAAGATTTCCCTATCAAAGAGCCAATATTCCAAAATCCAACTCTCAATCCTTATTTGTTGAACTTGCTTCTTTACCTTCCTTCATAATAAATGTTTCCCTTGCACCCTTTTCACTACATGTTGGTAATGATGCGACAAGACTAGCTTCTTTACCCAAACCCATCCAAGATGTGGTAACCCTTGCACATTTTTCACTACATACAAGAAATGATGTAGTGGGACTAGATTCTTTACCCACGCCCATCCGAAATGTAGAAACCCTTGTATGTCCTTCAACACAACCAGATGTCACTATGTCAAAACCCCTTGCATACATACATATATATATATATATATATATATATGTGTGTGTGTGTGTGTGTGTGTGTGTGTGTGTGTGTGTGTGTGTGTGTGTGTGTATGAGCCCATCTTTATTGCCCGCGCGGGTAGCTACCCGCCCACCCTTCTGACCACTTTTTTTCAAAAAAAAATTCACAATTGTAGAGGACTATTTTGTCTAGCTCTTCAAAAAATTTTAGCCAAAAATAATATCATTTGCCCCTACAAAATAAAAAAACCCGTCCTTATATATATCTGCTCTATATTTTCTACATAGTTACTCTTTTATTCGTGTAGTTACTTTCTGTTCAGCATAGTTACTTTTTTGACAGCAGAGTTACTTTTTGGGCCAGGAGAGTTACTTTTTTGGCTTCCGGGTTGCAAAAATCCAGGCTACCCGCGCGGGCAACGAATGAACGCCCTATATATATATATATATATATATATATATATATATATATATATATATATATATATATATATATATTTATGGCTGACAGTCAACCTACCACCAACCCTCCTCCTTTACCCGAGCTTGGGACTAGCTGCATTTTCATAAAATGTACAAAACATAGGAGGAGTTACACATGCACACACACACACACATACACACACACACACACACACACACACACACACACACACACACATATATATATATATATATATATATATATATACACATGTCGATATGTATTGTATTTTATAGTTGAGTCCATTATCAACACACTGGTGAACCTCTCCTTGTTGAATCACTTTGTATAGAATTCAAATAAGAGAAACTTGTGTAGATAATTGACACAAACATGGAGAGTTGCTTTAGATTTTTGAACTTCACTTCCTTCTTCTGCGGTGGAGTAGATTTGTAATAGAAGATCATAAGAAAATTATTCAAAGATATAGAAGATATCCTCGATTCTTTGTGATACCATTCCGCCAATGGTGAGCTAGTATGTGCAATACATACATGGTGAACCCGAGCTTATGGTTATTAAGGAATGGGTTTCCCTATAGTACACCCCAAGAAAGGATTAGTCATGCTTGAGGGAGATAACTGTACTTGGGTTAGTTGTAGTTTGTGTCAATATGGCCTGAACTATAAAGGATTGAATCTCATATGTTAGAGGAGTTTGATACACAATAGGAATGATAATCTGATTCTTTGTCAACATTCTATACCCACGGTCATGAAGTGTGTAAAATCTAGATTAGTCCTCAATATATCTTCCTATGGAGTTATTTCCACACAAATTGGAGCGCCTACGCAAGGCAAGAATAGAAGGCATAAGAAACATACAAGACGTAAACATCCTAGGGAGTTTGTAGTTGGAATGATCATATTAATGGAATGTTATGGATCTAATACAATTGTTATAGTCATGTTAACCATAGTAAGACAATTTTGTTTCTTGTGCATCACTTATTACTGAATTTGACAATATAATCATCCCACTTGTCTAAAATAATATTTAAGAGTGAGACTTGATAATTGTTTCTTATAAAAATGACATTTAAATGATGATAGTTGTTCTTATCAAGCCTTGAAATGTGATTTTAGTTAATATTTTTGTTGAAGAGTAAATTGACTCTTTTTAAATAAATTATGAAACTAGGGGTTATGGCTATACTACACATAGTTTACTTGACATTATAAAATGTGTAATAGTGAATCATTAGGTTAATAGGTTTTTCAAATACTTGTTATATTAGTTAATACATCTGAATGAGTTTATTTATTAGAAATAATAACCATAAAGTAGAAGAGGGAAGTATGAACGTAAATAGTTCATATAACCTTAGTAGTCCCCTTTGGGGATCAAAAATAAGGACCACACTTAACCTTATAGTCTTAGAGAATGGTATATGCTAGTTTTGTTAATCTACTACATAATTTGAAAGCATGAAGATTCCATCATTAAAAGTTAAAATATTAGTTAAGGTAACTCCTTAGTTAATGATTGCATATTGATGAATTAAGAAAGAGTAACTACTGTGATGTTAACATAGAGAGTTATATCATCTTAATTGTTGACATAACTAAGGATCTTGTTTAATATTTCAAAAATTATATCTAATCACAAATAATGGAAGAAAATGTGATATAACATAGAATATAATAGATTTTAAATGAGAAACATGATAGTCAGGGTGAATGGAGTTGAGTTTATATGAGAAATTATTTTAATAATTCTAATTCAGATAGTTATCTAATTTGTTTAAGTTTAATATAAAATGTCACTTGAAGGAGAAGTTGATAAGTAAACATTTTGGATAAACCTAAAGGGGAAGTAGTATGAGATACAAATTTAATGGAAGTGTCGGGATACAAATTGTGTTAGTATTCTTGATATGAGAGACTTATTAGTTTTTAAATTGAAAGCAAAGACTATGGTAAGGATGAAAGAATTGAAGTTATGAACTAAAAGTTTACCTCAAGCGTTTGGTTGTTATATTGGTGATACACATAAATTTGTCAAGTAGTATTAGTAACACACATAAATCTATCTAGTGAGAAATGATAGCCTCTTTTAGAGAAATGAAAACGAATTATTTTTTATAGCATAGAAGACACTAAAGAGGGGGGTTCAAGGAAGATACAAGGAAGTCACATGTATGTGACTTTTCATATTTATGGCATATATCAATTTTTATAGTTTTGAAACATACTAAACTGAGCTAGATCATTACTAATAACTAAATTAGGGTTTAATAAAAGTTTAATGTGAAGTATGATACTTATACTTAATCAAAGAAGTTTGTATTGATGTATAAGGCCAAGAAGGCCACCCCGGCCAAGGCAAAGCAGCCTAAATCGATTTAGGCTGTCTAGAAGTCGAGGAAGGCCATCACTATCTCTTGATGTGGTGCTATCAACAACTCTCTTTTACTCTACCTCTCCCTTTTTTGGTGCTACCAAAGGATGCTACTAAGATAAAAGAAAAGTGTATATTCTTGGAAGGAAAGATGTTATCGACTTTTGGAGGTGGTTTCCTCAATGCAAATATATAAAATCCTTCAAGATAATAGTTAGTTGGGCGGTCTTCTTTAATTTTATTATTGTTTCCTAATTTAGTAAGAAGAAGAGTTCCATCCGGGAGGTCATTCTCATATCACAATATGTTGCATGAAAAAAAGGAATGGTTTATATTTTATTTCATTATATATAGTTTATATTGAATAATACAGAAAAGAAACTAGTAGTGAATTTCATACTTATACCTATTATCTAGTATAGATAAAGTGTTTACCCAATTTATGTGTGATTTCTTTTTTAAATTTCATGACATGATTTTAAGATGGATTTAAAATGTGCTACGTAGAAATCCTATCTAGGGTAAGTTAACCAATTAAATGTGATTTTTCACGTTAAGTTTGTTATGATATCAATTATTGTCATGAATGGCCAATTCAAATGTGAATCTAGATCGTGATTGAGAAACATTATAGTATCATATGCATGTGTCACAAATATTAAAAATCTTACATGAAGAAAGATTGCATAAAATACCATGGAACAAAATCTTAGTAGGGAAAGTTGCTAGGTGAGAAGAATTCAAGTATCAAAAGGAGAAAATGAAATGCCGTTCACATCTTATCAGTGGATGTGGTACTTTTCTATTTGAATAACGTTATTGTGATAGACCTATTAGTATGATTAATTGGAATTTTTACAAGAATACTATTAAATTACAACATTTAATAATAGAAAAATAGTAAAAAATTGACATAGTAGATAAATGCTTCTCAATAGAAATGTGACTCTTAAAGATGAGAAATGTGCATTTAAATTACTATAGAACCTTTATTCATAGTAAATCAAGATAGTGATAATTATATAGCTTCTTTTTTTAAGGGAGTGAAATAGGTTCTCTTGCTACAATGGTGTTCATGAGCAGTCATATCAAAGAATTGGATGGGAGAATATGTGTGAGCCTTTGAGACAACCCAGAAATTCAAGGATTGGTGCACGATCTAACATAATGTGGTGGACCTATAGCAGTAGTTCATCCATAATCTCTTTCTAGTGAGACACATTGGGGATGGTGTCCATCATAAACATTTTTGTCATATTGATACCCTTACTAGTTTTTACTTGTAAGTGGGGAGTCATTGACACTCCATTTTTGCTCACTCGGTGGAAATTCACAGTTAATGCAAATTCTCTAGCTAGAGTTGATTCCAAATTCCACCCATTTTACACATTTATCATTTTCTCATTTTTTTATATTCTTCAGCCTATTTAATTCATCCATTTTACCCACTTTCACCCAATTTGAGGATTTCTATAAAGAAACCCCTTTTCAGACTAAAAGTAAAATTTGCTCATCAATTATGCTTTTTACAAGCTCTTTTTCATAATTTATCTAGGTGAATTGCCCAAAATATAATTTTCAACGATATTCAATTGCTTTTCCAGGTAAATTCAAGATATAAGTCCAAATTAACTTTCTTTGCAATTTTCTCCAAATTTCATATAGGGACATTCCTAAAATTACTAGAGAATCTAGGAACCATTTGTAACCAACCAGGACACCATGTAGATTTGATCCATCTACTACATGCCATGTGGCAGATCACCTCAATCTCTGTGCCCCTCTTGCATGGCACATTAGGGTGATCCACTACCACTTCCAAAAGGTTCTATCTAAAACCCCAAACCCTAGTATCCACCTATAAATACCCCCCATATCATAAGTATTTTGTGCCCCTTTCAAACATCTTGAAGCTAGAGAATCGAGCTACCTCTCTCCCTAATTTCTGCATTACTCATGATAAGGAAATCCTTCCTCTAACACCTCCTATCCTATTAGCATCTATAGAATGGAAAATTGCTATAACTTTTGCACCTAAACTATGATAACTTCTGCCTTTGATCTATGTAACAACTGCATTTGATCTATTCGACTACTATAACTATTTTTTCTACTGTTGTTATATTGCACTGCTATTTTACTTGTCTAAAAAATCAGATCTTATTATCCTACTTATTCTAATCACCTCTAATCCTACGCATTGGTCCTAATTACCTATAAGGGATCCCCTTTATGGGAGGTCCGAAAGTGATTAGGACCCCAATATGACTAAAAATTAGGACTTTCAGGACAATGATGGGAAGGAAACTTACATATCCATCCGTAAAAGCCCACCCACCAATAAAAATCATATTTTTAATTTATTAATTTTTATTTTTCTATTTTCCTTGTTTTGAATCCCTCTTTTCTTCACAATGCAAAAGTGGCTCAATACCAGTTTACCGGGAGGGACATGGGTGCTAATACTTTCCTACTTGTAACAAGATCACTGAAAGAAATCTCTAGATTTAGTTTCTTTTCATGATCTTTTTATCTATCCAGCTTAGATGAAAACTTAGATTTACATATGGCTTCAAAGATTTATCGTTCTTTTCCTTTTTTTCCATATAAAACATGGTGGAAACTCCAAACCATATTTTAATTTCCATGCGACTGTTGAATAGAGTTTCACTATTCAAATCATACATTTTTTCATGTGAATATACTCTCCTCTTTTTTTTTCCAAGGTGTGCTAGAGACTCCTCTTCAAACTCCTACTATTTTATTACTAAGATTCAACATCTTTAGGATAGTTTGGTTTTTTTCCTTTTCTAATTTCACTTTGGATGTTTTCTATTTTTCCTATTTTTTCTGATTATTGATTGATTGGGAGAAGGGTAGAGCATCCCTGTGATCCGCCATCCCTTGGATCACGGATCCAGGTGATGGGAATGTCCTGCATCTCTTTGTTTCTAGGTCAATTCTGGTTGTTCTATATGGTTTGTTTTCTTTCTATTCAGTCTCTTGTTGATTTAGAGTTTCGTCCATGCTTCCCTTTTAGGGTTGTATGACCGCTTCCCTCTTTTTTGTTAAATAAAATTAATAGAAGATATAGGTACGAAATCGAACCTGATCTCCCTAGAGATATACCTCTATTGTTTCTTTATCTGCATATAATTTCTTATTCATGATTTTTATGGGCTTTCTTCTGAAAATGCTAAAACCATCCTCTATATAATACACTCCTAAAAAACTATGTGTCATGGAGCAGGTGCGAAGCTCATACAGGTTCCTTAGAAATGATGCATGATGTCAGTAAAGGTACTAACACAACATTAAGCTGTATGTCCAAAGGCCTTGAAAACATACCACTCTCCTAGCACTCACAAATGATTATGACTATCGTACTCACAAGATGTATTGGGAGAAATACCATTATCTGTTGAACCTGGGTTATGCCTTAATGAGTGCCATCTACTCATAGAGAATTTAGGGACCCACTTCTTCTATACATGTCATGTTTTAGTGAGGACGTAATATTGAACTAAATTAATGGGATAAAAGAGAAGGATCATTTACTTCCTATCGACATATCTTATTTTGGTTGTAGAGAATTTTTGAGATGGTTGCTAACCCTTTTCGTGTGCATATTGAACAATATTTTTCAAGATCAACAGTTTGAAGTTGGACAATCTTTTAAAGTTGAAAAAACTCTTGAAAAATCTTTTAAAGATTAACAAACTTAAACTAAACAGTCTTTATAAAGATTAACAAACTTAAACTAAACAATTATTTTGAAAGATTAAAAAACTCAAATCAACAACCTTTTTAAAGATTATCAATCCCAAATAAAACTATCTTTTTAAAGATTAAGAACCATTTCAAAATAAAACAATCATTAACAATATTTTGAAATCAAAAAATCATTTCAGAGATGAATTATCCTTTCAAAATCAGACAATCTTTTCAAAGATCAACAATCCTTTCAAAATTGCACCATCTTTACAAAGTTTAAGAATCCTTTCAAAATTAAACAATATTTTTGGAAAGTTTGACATTCCTTTCAAAATCAAACAATCTTTTCAAAAGATTAGTAGTCCTTTATATATAAAAAATCTTTTCAAAGATTAACAATCATTTCAAACATAAATGATATTTTTAGAGATTAATAATCCTTTAAAAATCAAATAACCTTTCATTAAAACTTAGTTAGGAGGGGAGCTCTCCTATGTTGAGTGAGATGTCACTTGCCAATGTCTGGTCTGCCCCCATCTAGGGTCATGGACTATGACCTAAAATTGGACCACTTATCTCCTTTCAAGCTCACATGTACGATCTTGGTCTGTGACATAATATTAGACCATCTTTTCCTTTCAAGTTCACAGTTAGGGTCTTGGATTATGACGTTAAGCTAGACCATCTTGTGCTTTCAAGTTCACATTTATGGTATTGGACTATGACCACAAACTCGGCCATTCTTGTGATTTTCATGTCCACGTTTATAGTCTTAGATATGAGCTAAAACTATATACCGCAATTTGTACCAATTCCATAATCAAAGGTAGAAGACAAGCCAAGACTCCCTCCTTCATAAATGCTCGCCTCTTCCCAAGGGAAAGGACCCCCAGGGGAAACTCCTTAAGCTAGGAGGAAACTAGGGTGTAATGGATACTGCCAAGGGTTTTATCTTGGGAAATCCACTAGATGAGGACATAGTAGGAAATACAAGTGATTGATTGAGTGCCATCATTGTCCTAGTGAGGGCTACTTTACTCTTGATAACCACTTGGATCCCCACCATCCATCCTCTTTTAAAGAATTATTTTGGGAAGCTTTCTTAAGGAACATCAAGTCTTCTATATTTTTATTTTCTACCATGTCATTGGCAAGCACATTGTGACAAAGTGGAATTTTACATAAGTATGAAGTAATTACTCTTTTGACCTCATTATATCCACTAATGGTCCCACATTATTTTTCTTGGCTCCTAAATCAATGTTGAGACTTAAATACGAAATATGGTGATCAATGTGAACTTCATATACATTATAACACATCAAATTGGATTTATTCATCACTTTGTACAGATAAACAAATTGATTTGTCCAACTTCATCTTTTTGTTCTCAAAATTTTAAAAGGTTATCCACATTTTTGTGAAGCTGTGATCCAAATTTGAGAACAATTAGACATTTCTATGATTTTCTATGTATTATTTAAGTTTATGTGTTGAAAACCCTTTTATTGCCTTTTATTTTTCTCTCTTTTTGACTTGTCCACGTCAGTGATCCGTGGCAAGGGATCAGGGGCGAGCTTCAGCCCTTGCATCTCCTTCCCATGGATTAGGGCCAAATCCAACGGCCATTCCATCATCTTCTACCTCCCGCAATCAGCGGGGAGGAGTAAATGGGACCGAAATATGGGATCTCCCGCTCTTGACCACTATTTGGAAAACCAAGTGAGCAAAAATCTTTGTATTGCGATTTCAAATACAACAAGCCCTATTTTGATCAGATTTTGTGCATACTTGCACTGCAAAAATGAGTTCTTTTCTATCCTCTCTCACTCCGGTGGCTATGGCTGCACCAAGACCTCAAACTGGCTCTAAACCTAAGTCCTAATACTATATAAACACCTCCCAAGGATCGCATACACTTCACCATGCTCAGAGCCTCACCCTTGCTCACCCCTCAGCTTCGAGTGCTCCTCTTTTATCTTCGGAATACCTACCGCAGTAGCGGTGCTGCCGCTTAGATCTGGTTTCCCATCCTTCTTCTTCACCCCTTTCCTCTTTCTTTGGCCCCCATTAGGTTAGCGGGGCCAAGGCAAACTCCACCGGCCTACTCGCACTCTCTCCTACCCTCTCCTACTCCGAGACCTCCTCCACTCCAGTGAGCCCTGCTGCCTTGCCTTCGTGGCTTGTATGAGGCATGCATGGATGGGAACTGAATACTGTGAACCACCGGTCTAGGAGATACTAGAGCCAATTCAAAGGCCCACCTAGACCAGTGATTGGACTGACTAAATTGATGATTGAACCCCTGAACCGAGATCAAACCAGACTAGCAACTGAGCAACCTACACACATGTGTGGCTCAATCTCAACCGCCTGATCTAGCTATCCAACGGCTAGCCTTTTTCTAATTAAAGGTATTTCTTCTCCCCTCTGCTAAGAAATTAAATTAAATGCCCAGATCTTGATTAAATCATAGAAATTGCATCATAGCTCCAAATATATCAAAATTATAGTCCATTTTCATCAGAAAAATTAGCCTGATCTAATAAACATGGTCTCAGAACCTATGTTGTTTTCATGTTCTCTATTTTGGTACAAGTATCTTTGAATAGCCTTCTTGAGTATAAATTAGACATTCTTCTTGATATTTGTAACTATTTGACCTTAATCTAGTCCCTGATTTATCATGCAACCCTAATATGATATTTAAGCACAAACCTATCATGATGATCTAGAAACTTGAATGATGGCTCAAATAATGATGATGATAATTTTTAGGGTTGACATATGTTCCTAAATATACCTACATAGGTCATCCATTCTTGAAACATGATTGATACTTGAATAAATGTTAGACATTTGGAAATATTGTTGATGACCTAAACCTTAGGTAGAGATAGGAGAATGTAACCCTAATCTCAAATAGTGAAACATGATTCTTTTAAACTATGATCTTGACCCTTGATCTAATATTTTGATCTAGGATCTGAATCAAGAGGTTGATCTACTCTTTCTTGGAATCTATACTCCACATACTCATTTAGAAAGGTATGCTATTATACATCCTCATTAGTTGTAATGAATATACTTTTTATGTATCTCTTGATTGTGTACTTAGCTATATACTTGGTTGAGCTATTGTTCCTTATTGATTAGGATTCCATATTTCTTATATTATATTTTGAGACAATCTGAAAAACATAAATGACATGCCCATTATGACTGCCCATATATTGATAACGATGATGTTGATATTGAGTGCAAGCATCCCCTCATTCAGAGGTGGACTTGTACATTGACCTCCTATCTCCTATGGTGAGAAGGATCTTGGTGACCTCCCCATCGCGTTGGGTTAATAGAGTCACACAAAATATATAATCATGCTTATTGATTACAACATAATGGGAACTCATAATAAAAAGTGAATTGTTTTGCAATAAACATATGTTCGAATAATTGTTGGTTTTACAAATTGCTCATTATACTTTTGAAATATAAGTCCTGCCAAGTACACTAATTTTGTTATAAACCATTTTACTTGTTTTTATATAGCGTATCATGCAATTGCATTGACTTTGTGTCTTGATTTTCTTGATTTTAGGCAAAATATTGGAACCTTGAGTACATTTCTTCTGCACTCATGTACTCTGATGACAACATTTGATCTGCAATATCTTCTATATTGGGTCAGTTGTTCTTTAAATATCTAGTTTTCGATTTAGTATTTCTTATTGTATATGCCAATGTATTAGATCCTATTGGGCCACTCAGGGACGGACGCTTCAATCCTTTTACTACTGTCTAGGCAGTAGGATTAGGATTGGGGTAAGAATGGTTTTGTGACACACATCTCACACAAAAAGTGAATAGGTTCCTCTATCTTGCCCAAGCTAGGGGTAGGAACGATGACTTGAAAGTCAATAATAAAAAACAAGCATTCCAGGCATCTTTCCTCATAAGAAGGTTGCAAGAAATCAAGGAACACATTTTTAATGCACTCGCCTAACAAAGAGGGAACTATTTTTAATTTATTTCTTAGTGTAATGTGTGTGGAGGGACCCATCCCCAAACACAATGTACCTTCACCCTACTTTTGAATCCTGCTAATGTAAAAATTTTGCACATTAGAAGATGGCCAAATAGCTTGTACTTCACCCATTCTCTCCAATGATCAACCCAAATGGCCATAAATTGAAGTGTGGATCATCAATATGACAACTATACCAAGGGATATATCATCTAGAACAATAAAGACAAACCCGTAGTAGGAGAAAAAGAACAAAGAACCCACATGTGCCTCTTATAAGTCATTCACGCTACACTCTTGAGAATCCAAGTAACATACCTGTTGTGCATCCACTGAGCTGAAGATACATAGGAGGGTGACACTATCCAAGATTCATTAGACATGTATCTACATACATATTTTGTCTGCACCGTTCTTCTCATATGGCATGTGGGGTTTCCACCCACCTCAACTAGAACCGTTCTAACTAGGTCCCTAACAGGGTCCGTCATGAACATTGGGGAAATCTAGTAACTCAAGAGGCAACACCATCCTTTTGGATCCCCAAAGGAGAGACTAAAGGGAGAAAGAAATAGGAAGAAGCCTCATTCACAAAAGAATATCTTGAAGAGGCTGAGAAGGCCATCACTTTTGTGAAGATTCAAGAATAAGTATGAATGATTGAGGACCAGTCCCCAACATGTACTCCCTTTACCCACCACCCCATTCTCGGTACAACCCATATACAAGGGGATGGTATGGATTCCCATCACCCGTATACATGGATCCACCAACAACAATCATACCTCTAGTGATAGTAGTGGTGGTCACACACCAGGATGACTCTGCACAAGAGTCAGCTACTACAGACCCCTTGCTACTGGACAACATAAGAAAGATCTAAAAACTAGAGGGAAAGAAAGATAACACGAAGACATTCAATAACTTTTTTCACTTCCCAGATGACAATCTACCTGACAACTTCAACATTCCCAAGTTCCATGTGTACTCTTGAAAAGGAACCCCATGGCCCACATCAAGGCGTATTGTACAAACATGGTGGATATCATGGACAATGATAAGGTATTCATCCATTACTTTGCACAGACCCTGACAAGTCCTGCATCAACATGGTTCAATAAATAGGACATGACTACCATCATAACCTTGGCCAAGATGGTTGAGAAGTTTGTTGATCAATATGGTTGGAATCTAGACCAAGTCCCACCAAGTAAGACCTGAAGGATCTATAACAAAAGGTAGATGTATGCTTCTCAAAGATCATGGGACAATAGAGGGAGCTAGCCCAACCAACTAGAATTACAAACCACTGATAAATAAGCATTGGACATGGTGATCATAGCAGCCACACCACCCCTTATAAATGTTTTATCTTTAAAAAGGTATAATATGTTCCCAGAACTCATATAAACAAGCATGTGGATTAAATACTTGATTAAGCGTATCAAAACATATGCCTGACTTTCCAGCCACAATTTGCATTTGTGACAACCAATAGAGAGCCTAAGTGGACCAAAGAAAAGGCTACATTTGCCATGCTATGGGTAGTACCTGTACCCTCCAATATTGGAAATTGCAATAGCCAACTATCCACATTTTATGAGGTTCATACTTCAACAGTTCAAACAACCTATGAACCGACACACCAACAACATCATGCATAAGTGGTGCAACCCAACTATCAACCTCAATACATGCCTCCATAGTACTCACGACTACCAAGAAACTACTATGGATACCTGCCATCGCCTTTCCAACCACCAATTCAAAAAGTGGTAGCAAACACTCCTCCAACATCAAGTAACCCAACACCTCAAGCAGAGCCGACAAATACAACTCCATCTTAAGAAGAACCTACCAATCTTAAAAGAACTCACTTGGTAGCTTCCCTCAACACAATATTGTCAGACGTCAATCACCTGCTAAAGTTCCCGACCATAAGGGATCCATAGAGTCCCCTACTAAAAATCTACAACTCTAATTCCTTGTGTGACGTTCAATGAGCTAAAGGGAACAATACCAATTCATGCATCACTCTCAGGCACACCTTATAAGACTTGGTAGAATCTAGAGATGTCAACACAGCCACATCATAGGAAAAACCTTCATCTTACAACATAGTGGCTATCATTTCCACAAGATGACATCACATGAGCCCAAACTTCCTTTGGAACAAGAACTCAACTAGGTTCAAAGTACTTAGTCATCACTTCGGTCCTAGAAAAAAAACCCTGTAGTCCTAGTAAGTACTAGATGGTCGATCACCAGAGAGGAGCTAGTTGAGGGCGGAAAGTACAACCAATGAACATACTAAGATCCCTCCCCAGGTTGAAAGTACAAAATATTAATGTTCTTAGGTTACTGGTCCTAGGAAAATCCCAACAGACTATTATTATGTGCCCCATGGTAGGGTTAGAAATCATGATATCTACACCAGCCACGAAAGAGGTTGATCTAAACCCCATTATAACAGAAGTACCCTCACCCCTCAACAAGGATAAGGACAAGATAACTACATATGTAGGAGTTCCTAATTGCATAAAAAAGAAGAGACATGCAAGGTCTTCTATTCTAGCCATTGTTACCATTAAGATACCACCAACAATTGAGATTTGTAAGGAAACCAACCCGAAGGGCTCAGATAAAATCCAATTCCTGAATGAACTTCTGGTGGTAAGCGTCAGTGGTTGAAGTGATGCAAAATTCCCCGGCCCATTGGGAACCATTCATGAAGACTCTAGAAGGGCTTACTTCTCCAAGGATGTGAGGTTGGAATTTGTCAAGTCACCATCAAGTTTGTCATGACTCCACACATAATCTTCTTCTTTGAAGATGTGATACCAACTAAAGGAAGTCACTCCATGCAACTATTAATGACAACAATATTAAACAACCTCAAGATACTGTCATGTTTTATGGACAAAGACCAATGAGGAAGCCCAAGAATACTGTTTAGATGAGGGAAAACTCTCATATGACCCATCCTTAGGATAGGTTCCCTCCAAACAACCATCATAGAAAAAATACCCCCATATGGTAGAGATCCCAAGGTGAATATTTAGCCATGCTCAACCACATCCATGTTCCTCCCCACAAAATACAAAAAAGTTTGCAAAATTTACATAAACCAAAAAAATACAAAACATAGAAAATGAGTAATTGAAGATGAGCAAACTCTCAAGTAGTTTTCTAGATATTTCACTAAAGTAGTGTAGATCTACAACAAAGAAGATGTCGAGTTTGGAAACATCTCTATCCTGATGTATTAACAAAGGAGCATCACCCTTTTCACATCTAAGACGAGACAAAGATGGTGAATATCTCTTTAGGCCTCGAGCAACAAAAAGTCAAAATAGGGGCACATCTATCACAAGCTATCAAAGAATGATTGATCAATATTTTGTGCCACTAAATCGATGAGTTTGGATGGAGATACACTGACAAGCTTAGGTTGGATCAGATGATCATTGTTCCTTGACTGTCTATTATCCCTAGTGTTTGCCCTATCAAGCAAAAGGCGAGATGATTTCATCCCAAATTGAGTCTTAAGATCATGAAGAAGTAAAAGAGCAGTACAATTCTAGCTTAGAGCCAATCAACAATCCTACTTGGTTCACCAACATTGTACCCATACCATAGAAGGATGGCAAGGTTTGAATGTGTATGGATTATCATGATCTCAACAAAGAATATTAGAAAGATGACTTCCCACTTCCAGAAATATACAAACTTTCAAAAACACAACCCATGCAATACTCTAATTTATGGATGGGTTCATCGAATAGATCAAGATGGCCAAAGAAGATAAAGAGAAAACAACCTTCATCATAGAATGGGCAGTATTTTGTTATCTGATCATGACGTTCAGTCTCAAGAATTCTAGAGATACATATCAAATGATAATAGTTTCCCTCATTCATGACATGATGCAGAAGGATGTGGAGGTTTAAGTGGATGACATGGTTGCCAAATCTAAAAGTCTGAAAGACCACATTATTGATCTCGAGTAGTTGTTTCAACACTGTGATGATTCTCCCTATGTCTGCATCCTGCTAGATGTACCTTTGGGGTTACCTTAGGTAACTTACTTGGGTACATTTTCAGTCAAAGAGGAATCTAAGTGAACCCTGGAAAGGCTTGAGCTATTCGAGAAATTCCCTCACAAAGAACACAAAAGGATATATGAGGCCTACTTGATTGCCTCCAATACATAAACTGCTTCATCACCATACTCACACTGATTTGTGAACCCATATTCAAGATATTAAAGAAGAATTATGACTGGTAATGGAACATGAAATGTGAAGGAGCACTCCAGAAGCTCAAAGTCTACCTCTCCAATCCCCCAATATTGAGGCCAACCATGCCAGTACACCATGCCATCCTCCATCTATCAGTCTTCAAAACATCTACGAGGGGAGTCCTTAGTCAAGAAACAACCAAAAGCATGTTATCTACTATATGTCCAAGAAGTTCAATGACACAGAGGCTCTCTACACATAGATACATGAAATGAGGAAGTTATGCCACTACCTGATGTTGTATCCTCTATAGCTAATTTCCAAACACAAACTCCTCCTCTACTTGTGCAACCATCCAACCTGGACCAGAGTGATGTGTTAAATGTCAAGTAATGTTGTTATAATTTGACATTATCTATTTTCTAATGCTAGTAGTCAGAGCACAAGCTCTGACCAATCAACAATCATACTCCCTGCTCTTAGAAGAAGCCACACATGAATGTGAGTTTCCAGATGAAGACATAGGTATGATCAATGCACTAAACATGGAGACTCTTCTAGTCACACACACATGGAGAATCTTCTTTGATGGGCCTACAAATAAAAAAGGAGCAGAAATATGTGTAGTCCTTCAGTAACCCAGGGAGAAAAGATACCAGTGGAAGGATGGTTGGAGTTCAACGCCACTAACAATGAGGCCAAGTATGAATCTTGCATAGTAGGACTCCATCTTTCTAGACAAAAATGGGCATGATGAGTACATGTTGATGATGGCTTCCTTCTTGTAATATATCATGTTTTGAAAATTTGGGAAATACATCATAAGAACCCAATGCCATATAAGGAACATATATTTTTTATAGATGGAGACTTCAAGCACATCTCCTTTCACATCTTTGGAAGAGAACACAACACATTTGCTTCTACTTTTTTCAACCCTTGGTTCCTAGATCAACATCCAAGAAGACTAGACCTTCACTTTTGAAACTCAGACACTCTATTAACCCACCTATTCATGGTCATTAATAGAACACATAATGATGAAGGGAAGGCTTGGTTCCATGACTTTAAGAGGTATATACTAAATCAAATCATCCTTGAAAGTCTTTCTCAAAGAGAAACATACCCTCAAATGGAGAACCACACAACATGTCCTAGGAGCATGATATTTATATCATAGATACTACAACCAAACTCTTCTCCAATGCATCGACAAATCTGACATAAAAACTCTCGTGAAGGAGGTCCATGCGGGATCGTATGACAGACATATGAACAAAGTTATGATAGATAAGAAAATACAACTCTTGGGTACTACTAGAACACCATGGAGAGTATGTCCACAAATGTCGAGCTTGCCATATCCATGATAACTACATTCATTCTCCTACAAATCAACAATACAACATGGTCATGCCTTGGTCATTCTTAGCTTGGGGATCGATATGATCAAAAAAATAAATCCTAAGGAGTCAAATGGAAATTTCTTCATTTGACTCACAATAAACTATTTCACCAAATAGATACAAGTAGTGTCCATCACCAACACATCAACCCAACTAGTCATCAGGCTCCTCAAGAACAACATCATATGATGATACAAGATACCACATTAGACCATCTCTAACAATAGTACCAATTTCATCTCTTAGATTGTCAAAGAGTATTTGAGATCCCTAGACATCAAACATCAATAGACGTCTACATACCGACCCCAAATGAATGGAACCGTAGAGGCTTCCAACAAGAACTTGATCAAGATTCTTATGAAGATAATCAACTCTCTTGCCTACTAGCATGAGGATATCCCAATGGCCCTATGGGCCCACTACACTTCTATTAGAACATCCACAAGAGACACACCATATTCTCTAGTTTATAGAATGGAAGTAGTCTCACCAGTCAAGATCCAGACCCCTTCACTTCACATTCTATGATAAGCATATATTATTGAGAAAGAATGGATTTAAGATCAAATCTACTGCCTCAAAACCCTTGAAGGACGGAAGACAAGATGTATTCACCATGGAAAAACGTTATTAAGTAATAATAGCTCAAGCATTTAACAAGAGGGTTAGGCCATGAATTTTTTAGAAGGTGACTTGGTGTTGCACATCATATAAAACACTGATTCTAGGTGCAAATTCAACTTTAAATGGGAGGGGCTCTATATTGTCTAGGACATCTATGAATGGGGTGGCATATGCCTAAAGGACATGGGTGGAGACATTATCTTCATCATATAAAAGCCAAACTCATCAAACACTACTACTATTGATGATCAAGCTTCAATGACAAACAAGCCTCTTGACGAGAGTCGTGTAAGGGAGCAAAAAGCCCCCACCCCTCTGAAATAGATCGAAAATCTACTTTAGTACCCGACCACATCTCCTTGTTCAACCTGCACAGGAAAGGTCAAAGTAGAACCTAGGGCATAGGAAAGAAGGAGAACAACTGTTATCTCGAAGCCCCAAAAATTCACCAACCTAACTCATTAAAATAGGCTCACTCTAACTAAATACACCCAAAATGTTCCTGATTGTAGAAAAGGCAAGGAGAATCACCTTGATCAACTTCACAAGAGGATGACAAAAGATATGAGCCCCCAGAGGTAAGTTATAGCTGACCCTCACAATCAACATTGTGACACCTATGCTGAGGTAGATGCCATAACAATAGCATTTGTCAGGACCAACCTAAAAGGAAAGGACTGTAGGGAGAAGGGAGAAATTGAAACTCCTTGCTGCTATCCTCACTTCATCTTTTGAAAAAAAGGTGAGACCAAACTTCACATAGAATAACACGGGAAGTATGATGTGGGAAAATGTCACTATGAAAACTCCATTTATTGCCCATAGAATATTAGGTTCTCATACTAACGCAATGAGCATCAATGTCTAATTAATAGCTTCAATGAAAATACCCGCAGCTGGTCGACACCTCACAAGATATAATATGAAAGCACTTTAAATAGGTAAGAGCAAGCTCATGTAGATTTCTATGCTAAGGCTTGTTGAGAGTGAAGCCTATAGGGGTGTCCCTAAAAATTGGCCCTTGGCCCAACTGGTTAGGGAATTTCCTTTGATACACCAGCTACATAGCATGACTTTAGCATCTAGTATGAAAACCAAAATAAATATAGATAATTAGGGTCCCCCTCATAAAGGATAGGGCCACAAACATTAGGAGGGAAGAAAACCCTATCATGAGATTGAGAAGGGGATAGATGAAAAACACTTGGGGTTTTGCCCTTATACCTTCATTCAAGGTGTTTGACATGAAGTAGGTAATCTCAGAATATGCTATGAAAATCTATAATCACCCCTGGTGTGACGTCCCTGGATTTTCCATAAAACTTAATCTGATGTGTGACATCCAAATTGAAACCCTCACCTCAGTGAGAATCCCAATTTAAACACCCCACACTAGGCTAAGAAGAAGAAAATCATAGGAAGTCATAAGGAAATCAATCAGTAGAACTTGTACATGAACAATAATAAAACCATACAACACATGTTCACCATTCAACATATAATTACAAAATAAATTGTTACAACATTTGATATTACATATTGAACAGAAAAATTCTAACATATACATGTACTACCACTAAACTATAGGATCTTAAGACAACAGGTCCACCTGTACATCGGCTCACCATACAACTCTCAACTATCCTGGATCTTCAAGAGCATAACCACAACCTAAACAAAAGATTGCATGTGGTACACGTCAACACAATATTCAAGAATATTGTACTGAGTATGCCTACGTGTCTTTTATATACCTCTCATCATATCTTGGCAATAAGATAAAACTAATATACTTGGCAGTAACAGAAGAATATAAGAAAAGTGTATACTTGCACAACGATGTTCATTAGCAAAACAGAACACATATTTTAAGCACATTTTAAATTATATATCCATTCATTTGCCACCTGAGGGAATAATGCATCATCTCTGCTACCAAAGAGAATGAGATGTAAGGCCTTATGATCTACTACCAAAGAGTTAGATCATTGTACAATGTGATCTGCTACCAAAGAGAATGATCACTTTCCAGCACTATGCTACCAAAGAGAATTAGTGCTTTCATATAATGGAACAAATATATTATGTTTGATGTGTTCATAGCAATAAGTATGGAGAATCAAGCAACATAGCATACAAGAACAATCATTTCAATCAATACCATATGCCAAGTATTTACTACCATATAGCACAAGAATATTGTATAATAAGACAAGTAAGAGGTAATGGCGTACCTTGATCAAGAACAAACCTAATCATCATATCCTCATGTCAACTATCACTCTTGTTAAACCTAATTAAGACAAGATCATAAACTACCATCAGGTTCTCATCATCTTACATCTCATCTTAACCCTAATCATATCCATTTTAGGGTTGCCTATCTCATTATGGTATCCTCATGATTACTTGTATTCTTGCCTTATATTTATCTTACTAATGCCATTTTCCAGATTATAGTTCATCAATTGGATATACTCATGTGTCACATTATTATGTGAACATACTTAACATTATGTCACATTCATTAACCATAATAGGGTTACATCACATGTATTAAGGGTGATCTTTGTATAACATGAATTCTATGCATATAACTGATATCAGAGTTCCACATCAGCTTCCAGTTACATATATGAGGGTATTCCGTGAATTTCATCATTTATTGAGCATGTATGCATTTATTACATTTTATTTAGGGTTATTAGTCTGAGATAGCCATTCTAAGCAAATTACATAATTCGTGCATCAACACCATGATTACTGACCTTATCTGACATCATATGCATTCTATACATAATTATGGACTTACTGATATTTTTCCATGATTTATGTCATCATTTGCTATTTGTTATCCATTAAACAATCATTACACGTCTTACATGATATTGCTGATATTTAATCATCAAAAGCCTGATATTATGGTTTCATATTGTTCTACTAATTTTTTTGAGAATAATGATACCTTGTTTTCATTTTTTTGATAATTGAGCTAATTACTGTGATTTAATGAAGATCTGAGCATTTTACCTTTTTGGCCAATCGCTGGCTGCCATGTGGCACTTTGGGCATGGCTCACATTTCTTGTTCCCACGCTGAGCCGGTCGAATTGAAGGTCTAATCCTAGTTTATTTCCTTTGGTTCCAGTTCATGAATTGGTTAGATTTGACCGGTCTGCGTCTCTCTTTCTTTCTCTGTTTCCACGTGATGTGAGTCCGTCAGGCCTCTGATGTGTGGCTATCGCCACTGCAACTTGCTCCTCCGATGAGCAGCATGCTCTGCCTCGGCTACGTCTCCTCCTTGACTTCGACCTACTAATGCCAAGAAATTCTTTGGACCTCGGTGACTTCTCAGCTGTCCAGACAAGGCCCAGATCGCCTCCTCGCTGAAGCCACCAGGACCAGGCGCCGCCACGATAGTCAAGTCTACGGGCAGCCTCTCTTCCTTGCACAAGCCATCATCAGGGATGGTTCTCCGGTGAGAGGTCGACGCCTCTCTTGTGATCCCCTTTCTGTTCTTGAAGTCTGACGCATGCGTGTGTGGGCTTCGTTCTTCTACTGACCAACCACATGGGGTTCTTCTCTGACGATGAGGAAGTCGACCACCTGGTAGAGTATCTCCTAGAAATGACCGCCGTTGTTGGGAGATCTCCCTCCTCACTATCCGCAGACCTGCGCCTATGGCTTCCTTTCTGCCCCGATCAACTGTATGCGCTCTGCCTTGTTGAAGCAGCAACGACGTTTGTGCACCTCCACTCATGATCTCAGAGTCCGATAGCTATCTATGCGTCTGTCTCCTCCATTTTACCGACGTCATGGTTTGCCCTTGATGTTGCCGCATGACCCCACTTCTGACCTCTCAGGTGCCTTCTTCGTCTATGTTATGATCCTCCCAGTGGCACATCTTCTCCTTTCAGGTGGAGAAGCTCGATCGAGCTTACTATGCCAGTGCAGGTGAAAAGAGGGAAGAACAACCTTGTTTGTCTCTCCATCAAAACCTGCAACTGGTAGTGGAGAAGCGGTGGATGGGGAGGGTTTGTTCTCCCTACTGAAAGGCATGGTAGTTTGTGCAAGGGTGGTAGTACAAAGCCAACATCTCACAAGCTTTTCGGTTCCACTTGCCCACGTTTCTGTCACAACATGATGCGGAGGTTGGCTTCCCATGACCATTTAGAACCTCATGGTGAAAGATGATGTACTACTAGCCATTAGATCTTATCCAAAGGGTCTATGTTTCTTCTCAGCAAAAGCCTATCTGTGGCTTCTAAAACAAGGCGATCATGTATATGAGTTGGCTGCATGGATCACTAAAGTCACCAACTATTTAATAAGTTGAGAACTATAGTCCTTAACCATAAATCTAATCATTAATTTGGAACCTCATTTGAATATGAAACTTCGAACATATGTCCATAACATCTTAAAGTGATTTCTTCCCAACTTGAAGTCAAACTTCAAAAATGCATGAACCTAGGGATCTTAATCATGTATCAACATCTAAGCTTTTCCAAAACTTTCTAAAGCACTTGTAACACTTAAGATAACTCAACATGAGAAAAAAGCACTTATGTCATCGAACATTAAAGGATTCCAAAAGTCCACTCCATCACATCCTACACACCTTACAACAAATTTCGTCCTCTTAATTAATCCATAAATCCAGTCTTTCACATCATATACATCTTAAAAGAAATTTCATCCTTGAAATTAATTGTCCTCTTACTTCAAGGAGAAAGAAAAAGGTCTACTTTCACTTGTAGGGTACTAACATAGGTGAAACATTTCTAAAAACAAAGCCCCATATTCATATCCAAACCACTATTAGGAGGTTTCAAACATCTATGGTGAATCCCTTAACATATAACATTGAACAAGGGTTTAGAAACACTGGTTATGTCATGACATATTTCATATTTTGAGGTTGCATTCTTATTTTTACCCATACATCAAGGTGTCATCTACATTTTATATTGTGCTATATTTTCAAACATATTTATTAAGCACTAACATTATCATTGTTTGGCATATATCATTAAGATGATTCATTTCACTATTCGTATAAATTGCAACATTTACTAGTGATTTCATCACAATATTAGTCAATAGTATCACATTATCATCATTATTCTTATATATGGTTAACCATCTATGCATCGATCTCTATTAAACCACATGTTCATTCACTGAGGTGAGGGTTTCAATTTGGATGTCACACATCAGATTAAATTTTATAGAAAAGCTGGGGATGTCACAGGTGGTATCAGAGCATTAACAATAGTAAAGCCTAACATTTTCTCATTATGCAACTAAAAACTTAAGAACCTTGAACTTAATAATCTTTAGGGTTAGATTAGTCATCTTTTAGAGACTAGATCTGACCTAGACTCTAGGTTAGCACCTAGATGTCCGAGAACTAGGTCTAGACTGGTGCTTGTTGAGTAGCAAGTCCTTAGATGTTGTTCTTTCCTTGTAGTGCAGCGATATGGGATGTTGCACTATTTGGAAATGACGTTCATCAAGGGAAGAGAAACCCTAGACATATGGCGCTCGTTGTCTAGAGTAGCACTAGTACAGCAATGGGTTATAACGTCACTACCTGTAGGGTTAGTTTTTCCAAATAATCGACCTTAAATGTCTAAAAAAATGCGGGCACCACTTAAGACCTCTTAGGTCAGTTTTCTTAAAAAAACTGACCTTGTAGTGTAACTCTATAGGGTCGGTTTTCCAAATAACCGACCTTATATGTCTATCAATAACACGGGCACCACTTAAGACCACTAGGGTCACTTTTCTTAAAATAACCGACCTTGTAGTGTATCTCTATAGGGTCGGTTTTCATAAAATAAGTGACCTTATAGACAATTGGATTAGAAAGACAAATACAATTTCCCGCGGAAAAAAAATTGCTCAATTTTAGCTTCGCTCTTCGATCTATACGGTCGGTTTTTCCAAATAACTGACCTTATATGTCTACAAAAAATGCGGGAGACATCTTGATTAATCCAGTTTGCCTTCACGCATGTATAAGCACCTCTAGGGTCGATTTTTTTCCTTATAACCGATCCTTGAAGTCCCTTCGGTCGACAATATTGTCGACCGAGATGAATTTTGGATCCAATTTAGTTCACGCATGTATAAGTACCTCTAGCATCGTTGTTTTTACTTTTAACCGACCCTAGAGCTCCCTCGGTCGACGAATTTGTCAACCGATAACCTCTCAGTCGAAAAATTCGGCGACTGAGAAGGATCCAGATTTCCTTTCGTGCGTGTATATGCACCTCTAGGGTTGGTTTTTTCCTTATAACCGACCCTAGAGGGCCCCTCGGTTGACAATATTGTCGACCGAGATGAATTTTGGATCTAGTTAAGCACCTCTAGCGTCGGTTTTTTTACTTTTAACCGACCCTAGATCTCCCCTCGGTCGCCAACTTTGTCGACCGATAACCTCTCGGTCGACAAATTCGTCGACCGAGAAGGAGAGCCGGATTTCTTTTCGTGTGTGTATATGCACCTCTAGGGTCGGTTTTTTCATTATAACCGACCCTAGAGGGCCCCTCGGTCGACAATATTGTCGACTGAGATGAATTTTTGATCCAGTTTAGTTCATGCATGTATAAGAACCTCTAGCATCATTGTTTTTACTTTTAACCGACCCTAGAGCTCCCTTAGTCGATGAATTTGTCGAACGATAACCTCTTAGAAAACAAATTCGTCGACTGAGAAGAAGCCATATTTCCTTTCGTGCATGTATATGCACCTCTAGGGTCAGTTTTTTCCTTATAACTGACCCTAGAAGACCCCTCGGTTGACAATATTGTCGACCGAGATGAATTTTAGATCCAGTTTAGTTCACGCATGTATAAGCACCTCTAGCGTCGGGTTTTTTACTTTTAACCGACCCTAGAGCTCCCCTCGGTCGAGAAATTCATAGACCGAGAATGAGTTCAAGTATTTTTAAATAACCCGACACGGGCACCGCTTATCTCTAGTATCAGGTTTTTTGTTGTAACCGACGCTACAGGTCGGGCCCGGAGCTTGAAGTGGCCGAGAACTAGTCTTTCTCTACCGCGAAACATAAATTTCATTCTCTTTTTCTCTCCCGCGGCGTCGAGACCTTTTCTTCTTTCTCTCCTTGTGTCATTCCGCCGCCGATATCATCTCTTCTTCTCTCCCGTGTCATCACTTTTTAATATTGTCGCACCACCAAAGCCTTTGCCAAGAAGCTCGTCGTCGTGTTTGAAGAGGATCGTGGTGTCTGTGAAGCCCTTGCCACCTCTCCACGCCGCCAAAGCCCTTGCCTCCTCTTTGTGAAAAGAGCTCATCATCGCTGCCTCTCCACACTTCCACGAAGGTCGCCGCCTCTCTGTGAAGGTCGTCACATCCTCCACGAAGGTCATCGCCGTTTCCAAGTAAGGTCGCCGCTTCCCTCATTCCCGAGTTCGTTCCCGCTACCACGGTAGCGTCCAGGTCCACTCTCGCTCGACAATATTGTCGACCGAGAGTCCACCTGCGCACAGCGTCCAGGTCCACTCTCGGTCGAGAATTCGTCGACTGAGAGTGGACCTGGACACCGCACGCAGGTGGGCTCTTAGTCGACTAATAGTCGACCGAGAGTGGACCTGCGCTCCATTAACTACACAATTATATTGTTTTTCCATTTTATATGATTTGATAACCCAATCAATAATAAAAACATGTATTTTTTCATATGTAATCATTATATAAATTCTACAAATTAATACGAGATTAGACATGTGTACTCCTAGATTGAAACTTTAGGGTTGATGCATGATGTTTAGCTTAATATATAAATATGAAAATAATGCATTTATATATTAACTTAGAAACCCGTTCAAAATTTACTCATTAGGAGTAAACTTTGGATAGTCCCCAGTTTGGGACTGTTTTTGGATATTTAATCTCACTTAGAATGTAACTGTATAATATATGTTTAGTTTTGTTGAAAATTTTAGTGGGATTTCTTCATTTGTTCTCTGGGTACATATGTGAGTGGTTATTTGCCATTTACATCGGTGTACTTGGAGAACTTAGGGGAAATGCTGCTGAAATTTTCTTCAAAACAAAACATACATTATATAGTTACTAGTGAGATTAAATATTCAAAAATGGGATAGGTGGTACACTTTAGTATATAAGTAATTAACTTCCTATCAATAAAAACTTACAGATTATAGTATCAATATTAAATGGTTAGTTTTATAATTAATTTTAATGTGATATAGAAAATGGATCGAAGTTGGATGTATATCAAGAACCGTTGCAGTCCAGAGTTTGCCAAAGGTCTTGATGAATTTATTAGATTTGCTGAGGAACATAGGAAACTACCTACAGATAGGCTATATTGTCCATGTAGAAATTGTTGTAGCAATTTGAAAGTTGATATTGGTGAGGAAATTAAGAATCATGTCATATGCAATGGGATCACACAAGGTTATAATGAATGGTATTGGCATGGAGAGAAATTTAATTATGGATCAGAAAATGTCGGTACTAATAGTTGTGGCATAGAAGATATAGATAATGATGATAATGTTAATGGTGAACCGATTCAAGATGACCGGATTCAGGATGATATGGTTGATGAGATGCTATGTAGTTGTCGGGACAATGTCATTGATCCACCTTCTTTATTTGCAAACATTGTCCATGATGCTGAAAAACCATTATATAAGGGTTGTACTAAGTTCACGAGGTTGAGTGCTGTGATGCGATTATATACTCTTAAAGCTCAAAACTAGTGGAGCGATAAGAGTTTCACTTCACTATTGTCTTTGTTAAAGGAAATTCTTTCTGAAGGCAACGAGCTTCCAATTTCAACATATCAAGCAAAGAAAATAATGTGCCCAATGGGAATGGAGGCTAAGAAGATTCATGCATGTCCAAATGATTGTGTGTTATTTCAGAAGGACTATAGTAATTTGATAAATTGTCCAAAATGTGGTGCGTCAAGGTATAAGACCACAAATTCAGCTAAGGCTAAAACTGGCTCTCCTGCCAAGGTGATGTGGTATCTACCAATAATACCACGGTTTCAACACTTATTTGCTAATACAAAAGATGCACAAAATTTGTCTTGGCATGGGGAGTTAAAGGCCAATGATGTAAGCGTCCTAAGACATGCATATGATTCACCACAATGGAAGAAAATTGATTTATTATACCCTCAATTTGGTAAAGAACCAAGAAACTTAAGACTTGGACTTTGTACAAATGGAATGAATCCCTATGGTACATTAAGCAGCCAACATAGCACGTGTCCTGTTATGATTGTTATATACAATCTTCCTCCTTGGATGTGTATGAAAAATAAGTATGTGATGTTGTCAATATTGATATCAGGGCCCAAGCAACCTAGAAATGATATTGATATTTACCTTCAACCTCTAATTGATGACCTAATGAAACTATGGTAAGAAGGTATTATGACATATGATGCTTCACATAAAGAGATCTTCAATTTGCGTGCTATGTTATTTTGCATGATTAATGACTTTCCAGCTTATGGAAATTTGTCTAGATATAGCATAAAAGGATACAAAGCATGTCCTATTTGTGAGGAAAATACTGATTCAATCAGACTGAAACATGGTGGTAAAATCATATATCTTGGTCATCGGAGATTTCTCCCACCAGTGCATCCTTATCGAAGGCAACCCAAAACCTTTAATGGGTCAACTGAGGAATGAAGTGCTCCTAAACCTATACCAGGAAATGTTGTATATGATAGGGTGAACCATATTGTTAATGAATTTGGAAAGAGTTCAAGTAGTCATCCACTCACATGTGACAAATCTCTATACAAGAAGAGGTCAATATTTTGGGATCTTCCTTATTGGAGATCTTTGACAATTAGACATTGCATTCACATCATGCATGTTGAAAAAAATATTTGTGATAGCATCATTGGTACGCTATTGAACATACCGGGAAAGACTAAAGTTGGCATCAAATCTAGAAAAGATTTAGAATTAATGGGTATAAGAAAAGAATTATCAGTGGAGATCAGGGGTCGGCACACATATTTACCACCAACTTGTTACACTTTGTCAAAGAAGGAGAAAAACACTTTTTGTGAGTGCTTGTATAATATTAAGGTTCCACAAAGATACTCTTCTAATATTCATAGATTGGTATCAATGAAGGATCTAAAGTTGATAGGCCTCAAATCTCACGATTGTCACACCTTAATGCAACAAATTTTACCTGTGGCTATTTGATCTATATTGCCGAAGCATGTAAGGTTTGCAATCACAAGACTCTGTTTCTTCTTCAATGAAATATGCAACAAAGTGATACATCCTGATACTCTCGATAAATTACAGAAAGATGTAATTGTTACCATGTGTCATCTTGAAATGTACTTTCCTCCTTCATTTTTTGATATCATGGTTCATATTGTAGTACATATTACAAGGGAGGTGAAGATGTTGGGTCCAATTTTCTTACACTGGATGTATCCATTTGAACGCTACATGAGTGTTTTTAAAGGTGATGTTCAGAATCGTTATCGTCCTGAAGAGAGTATTGTTGAGGGTTACGTGGCTAGGGATGTGATGGACTTTTGTAATGATTTTTTGAATTGCATTGAAACTTCTAGTGATCTAAAAAATTCCCATCACACTGAATCTTATTGTGGCAAAGGAACTCTGGGAGGAAAAGTGAAAGGAAGCAGTTGTGAGTTGTGGGAACAAGCGCATTTGTATATTTTACACAACATCGATGAAGTTAGTAGCTACATCACATAATACAATGATCTTATCAAGAGAAATCATCCGCGATCCAGTTCAATGCCACTTGGAAGAGAGCATAATCGAACATTTATTAGGTGGTTTGAAGAGAAAGTATTTAATCAACTATCTGAATCATCGAATAATGTTGCTGAGAACATAAAATGGCTCACCTTTAAGCCAAAAATGGATGTCATGTCATATGAAGGTTATGACATAAATGGATTTTCATACTACACAAAGCGTCAAGATGAAAGTAGTGTAGTTCAAATTAGTGGGGTCACTGTTCGAGCTTGTTCATTGTATTTTGCTAGTGCTAAAGATAAAAGACCACATGAAGCTGAGATGTCATATTACAACGTCATTGAGGACATATGGGAATTGGACTATACAAATTTTAGAGTTCCTATCTTTAGGTGTAATTGGGTTGACAACAACAAAAGAGTTTTAGTTGATGAGTTGGGTTTCAAATTGGTGAATTTTGCAAAAATTGGTGAGAAAGATGAGCCATTCATCATGGCAGACCAAGCAAAACAAGTATTCTATATTGATTACCCTACAAATAAAAATTGGTCTGTCGTTCTTCATGGAAAAAGACAATTTACTGTAGATCCTATAAATGAAGAAGAATACTACAAAAAGTATGATGATTCCAGTCCATTCTCAGTTGGTTTGCCAAGTGTAAATGTTGAAGATAACAATGGTGAATATTATAAATGTCATGACCATGCTGAAGGAATTTTACTTGACTAACAACTCAACCAATACTAAAGGCATGTTTTCTTTGAATTATTTATTTTATTATCATTCAAGCAAGTAATCTTTTTAATATACATCATATATCATGTATACCTTATCACTTGTGCTTTTATTATCACTTTTTTTTATCATGTATGCTTGCAGGTTCTAAAATGGCGAGTGAAGATGAACATTCTGAGCATGAGCATTAGCACCATGAGGATGGTAGTGGTGATGCTAAGAAAAGTAGAGGTCCCACACTGATGCATAGGCTGCAGGAGCTCAGGGCTAAAGGGGATAAATTGCCAGTCTAGTTTGATATCATAGGAGCACCTGTTGGGGAACATGCTAGTGCTTTCAAGCATTACATAGGGGCGATCGCATGCAGTAAGGTGTCAATAGATATACAAAATTGGCATGATGTTCCTAATGCCAAAAAAGACCTCATATGGAAAGATATATCTGTGAGTGGAAGTGATATTATTTTAATATGTTTTTTATCTATTGATTGTAATTTAGTTTGCTTGGAATTAATTCCTTTTCAAAACAACATTATTAATTGCTTCTTTTGTATGTATAGGGTGTTTTTCATCTAAATGAAAAAGATCACAAGAAAAGAGTGCTACAACGTTTTGGTGTACGATGGAGGGGTTTTAAGACATATCTTGTAAGGGAATTTATAGACAATCCTAAACAAAAGAAGAAAGCAATAGATGTATATATTTTTATAGATCCTGAGGTGTGGGAAAGATTTGTTGCAGCTAGGAGATCGGAAGAGTTTCAGGTAATAAAGATTGTGATGTATTGTATGAATCTTTAATTTTATACAATTAAGGAGGTGAATCTTTTTATACATATGTTTGCCAAGTCTAAATTGTAATACCTCATTTTAAATGATCAGGCTATCCATCAGGCTCAAAAGGAAAGAGGGGCCAAAAATGTGCATGACCATCGCTTGAGGCCCAGTGGTTATGCCTTCCGCCACCAACTACAAGAGAAGCAATCCTCTTCTGGAGAAGAATCTAGTACAACTCAAATTAAGCGTCCACCCCGACACTTGACATGGATTGATGCTAGAAAGAATCGAGCAGGTGAAATTGTCAACCCTGCATCTAAGGAGGTGGCATAAAAGATGCTAGGTTTATCCCAACTAAGTAAAGAGTAACTCCCACAAACTTAGATTTATTTATATCTAATTGATATTGTGATTTAATATTTTTATTAACTATGAATAGATTGATCTCCATGAACAAAGGAAGGAAGGAAAGTTCATCCCAACTGGACACATGGATGAACTATCAGTTGCTCTTGGTACGAAGGAGCATCCTGGCCGTGTTAGGGGATTAGGAGTTGGCATAGGATTCAAGTCTTATTTTGGCCCTTCACAATTTAAAAGAGGTCGTGCAGGAGGTCTTACATAAGAGGAGGTTGAAGTATTAGTATCGCAGAAAGTAAAAGAAATAATGTCTTCATTTCACCCTACTCAACCTTCTCAACCTATTCATACTGTGCATCTCTCAAGTGATGAGGTACAAGCCCATGATCTAGTTGTAGAAGGTCATGGGAGCACTCTCGATGACCCACCACAACAATCTGCACTAAGTTTTTGTTCTATATGTTGTGTTATTAGTATGATATATATATGATAATATATATAGTTGTAACATGTATCTGTTCTACTACTTCTTATATAACTTATATTATTTCAATCTAGGTTGGTATGAAATGTAAACTTGCAATGGAGGTTCCAGAATATAATGTTGTGGCAGCGGACAAGGTGTACAACCTTGGTGGTACATTGCATTGCCAAGGAATTACTGATGACATTTGTCGTGTGTCCATCCATCTTGTGTATGATGGAATGGGGGACAAACCACTACCCATACCTAATCTCGAATATATCAGTTGAAGAAGATGAGGGTTCTATGGTGGGTTGGACTAGACACTTGGTTGTCAATGACAAGGTATACCTTATTTCTACCATATTTTTCATATTTGACTGCATATATGAACTCGTGTAATATAAGTATGTAATTTAATTAATAGGTTTTTAAACCAAAAAGTAAAAATTCTACTAGTCTTCCTCCTATGCCCAAGCCATCTTTCATTCCTGAAGCTACATTCGACGAATTGGGAAGAAAATGTAAATGTTTGTGTCGATACTTAGCCAACCAAAGCTCAGGATCACATATGTTGGTCAATTTAACAGAAGATGCAGCTGGGAGGGACTTTGAGAATTTTATTTTTCTTGATGATATTATAGAGTTGTTCCGGTATGATTGGCTAAATACTTCGATAATAGAAGTATGGATAAGGTAAAGATCTATCCATATATATATATAAAATTCCAATACACATTTTTAGCTCAGTTCTATATATGGAAATAATTACAAATGTTTTATAGCCATTTATATACTGAGATCACAAACCTTGATATAAGGAATGCTGGATTCTTAGTTCCTTCAATCACTAGTCAAGTGGAGACAAATTTTGAGGATGTGAATGAGTACTTCTCTACTGCATTCAAATATTTTGCTAGTGAGGGGAAGGAAATTATCATAATTCCTTTTAACGTCCAGTAAGTATTATTATTCAATATAATTTTAATAATGAATAAAATTATTTATTTTAATCTTTGCTTTATTCTTACTCAGAGCTAGGCATTGGGAATTAGTGGTGATTGCCCCTAAATTGATGACTCTTTATTATCTTGACCCAATGGGTAAAACAACAAGGAGTCACAAACTGAAATTGTCAGTTATGGAGTAAGCATAAATTTAGTCAATGCTTCAACATGATATTTCTATTTAGAATTTCTATTTTACCAACTATCATTTAATTAATAGGGGTATAAAGGCTTTTCGTGATGCTGGAGGACAAATACCCACAAAATTAAAGACATTGACTTTGAAAAATGTCAAGGTAGATACTTTGACAACTGCTTAGTCTTATATGTATTAATTTTCAATTCTAATATGTCAACTCTTATAGTCTTATCTCAACTGTTGTTTATAGTAGTTTACTAAGATTAAGTATAATTCGTTATTTGTAGTGTCCTATGCAAAATAATGACTGGGCTTGTGGCTACCATGTAATGAAATATATGCAAGCTATTGTCAAACAAGCATCACATGACATTCAGACTATAAGTCAGGTAATAAAGAATAACATCATAAATTTACAAGTGATTGTAGTCATTTTATAAAATATTAGCATGTGCATTTTTTGTTACAGATATTTACAACTTAGCCTTACACACTTGTGGACTTGAATGAATTTCGAGAAGAGTGGTCAGATTCTTTTCTAAATGAAGTCAATATAGCATTGGATTAAATATGTTAGCTCCATTTATGTATGTGGTTTGAGTACACTTTCATATTTACTTTTTTATCTGATTAATATCATCTCAGACTTTCAATCTATCATTTTATAAATTATGATGTGATTATGAATCATTTTTGTCATGAATGTGTGGTTTTGAATGGTGACGGTTGAGCATCAATGCTCCCCTCTCCCAGAATATATGAATCTTCTTGTTCTTCTGTTCTATTTCATTTTCTGTAGAATTTTAAAAAAAAAATCGTAACTTCTAGCGTCGGTTATTTATAAAAACTGACCCTAAAGATAGAATAAACATATCAGTATACCCCTCGGTCGAGAAAATTTTCGACCGAAATATTTTTGGTCGACAATTTTCTCAACCGAGAGAGTTTACAGGGTCAGTTTTTTTGGAATAACCGACCATAAAGATTGAATAAACATTTCAGTGTACCCCTCGGTACACTGAAATGTTTATTCAATTTTTAGCGTCGGTTATTCCAAAAAAACCGACCCTGTAAACTCTCTCGGTCGAAAAAATTGTCGACCGAAATATTTTTCGGTCGACAATTTTCTCGATCGAGGGGTACACTGAAATGTTTATTCAATTTTAAGCGTCAGTTATTCCAAAAAAACGAACCAGTAAACTCTCTAAGTCGAGAAAATTGTCGACTGAAAATATTTTTGGTCGACAATTTTCTCGATCGAGAGAGTTTACATGGTCATTTTTTTTGGAATAACCGACCTTACAGGCTCCTTTTTTCTTGCCTGGGTTAGATTTTTACAATCTTTTGCGTTTGTGTTTACTCTGTAAGGTCGGTTTTGTTTGGTCAAATAAACCGACGCTATAGAGAAAATTATATAGCGGTGACCACTTAGGAGTCGGTTATAAAGTGACATTACAGGCTTAAAAAAACTGACGCTACAGATCATTCATGTACTAGTGTAGCTACACTGGTCTACACCATGTTCTCACCCTTTTCATTAGTTTTCATGACACTAGACTCTCTACTATGTGTGGGACACTCGTTTTTTGGATTCGGTTTTTTATTCCAATCGGATCGAACCTTGGTAGTTTTATCTGACTCTTGTTTTATCGGAGAAAAACTATATAATATTTTATTATATATATATATATATATATATATATATATATATATATATATATATATATTACAAAAATGTGTCCCCACACAAGTACGAGTAGGAGGTGGTCATGTAACCTAAGTGAAAGTGAATGACATCAGTCTAGAAGAGAGAGTAGTTCTAGATTAGATGTCTAGAGCCTTGTTGGAATATATGATAGATGGAATAGATGACATAAGCTTTGATGTAAGTCTTATATAGATGACAAAAAATTGTTATGATGGTTCATGTTTGTTTTTGAGGATTTGAGACAAGTTTTGATGATGCAAGTAACTAGGCTTTTATGAGAAAAGATGTCTTAAGTTAAGACTAGGTTGTGAGTCAGCACGAGCCTCAATCTCTTTTATGAAGGAGGACCTCTAGTGTTAGGACCAGTTTTGGGGTTAACTCCAAAGAGAGTGAGACCCCAGAGGGAGAAGGTCAGAGTGCCTAAACTCCAAGATATGATAATTTTGTGAATATGTGTTATGATATGTCCTAAACTAGAATACTCCTGAGTAATTGAGTTGATTCGCTTTATGCATGATTCCTATAGTCTTGTTGAACCCTAGATGTCCTTGGGAGGACCAAACCCTAGAGTCAGAGAGAGGCTGGTTATATATGCATATGTGAATATGAATATGAGAAACTACCATCTGGGTGAGGGAGAGAGAGTCCGAAGAACCTGGAGGAGGTAAATGATGTTAGTATGTTGAGAAGCCTCATACTCTGGTTGGTGGTTTCCCAAATAGGAATCTAGTGGAGGTGTATATAAGAGAGTTTTGGGTAAGCTTGTCTTATGGGTAGAAGACCTATGAAGAGTATGTCATAGCATGTTTTGGTTTGTGCTTACGTGGCTAGAGCTTGTAAGGCTATCTCTAGTGCCAATGAGGTATACCTGAGAACCCTAGACCGAGAGGAAAGATATAGTTTGTACATATGAGATACTCATAGAGTTGAGTTAGCTCAGAAAGACTGAGCATGACACTACCCTCATTCTATGGGTCAGGATAACCTCAGTTGGACTAGATGAAGTTTTGATATATGTTTGATAAGCCACTCACATAAGTTTGTGTAGCACAACCATGATATAATATATGTAAATCTAATCATAATATGTGATCTAATCTTGAGATTTGACATATGGATATGACATGAATCATAATTTAAATACCCCACACTAGGCTAAGAAGAATAAAATTAGAGGAAGTCATAAGGAAATCAATCAGTAGCACATGTACATGAACAATAATAAAACCATACAACACATGTTCACCATTCAAAATATAATTACAACATGAATTGTTACAACATTTGATATTACATATTGAACAGAAAACTTCTAACATATACATGTACTACCACTAAACTACAGGATCTTAAGACAACAGGTCCACCTGTACATCGGCTCGCCATACAACTCTCAACTATCCTGGATCTTCAAGAGCATAACCACAACCTAAACAAAAGATTATATGTGGTACATGTCAGCATAATATTCAAGAATATTGTAATGAGTACGCCTACATGTCTTTTATATACCTCTCATCATATCTTGGCAATAAGATAAAACTAATATACTTGGCAGTAACATAAGAATATAAGAAAAGCATATACTTGCACAAAGATGTTCATTAGCAAAACAGAACACATATTTTAAGCACATTTTCCATTATATATCCATGCATTTTCCACCTGAGGGAATAATGCATCATCTCTGCTAGCAAAGAGAATGAGATGTAAGGCCTTATGATCTACTACCAAAGAGTTAGATCATTGTACAATGTGATCTGCTACCAAAGAGAATGATCACTTTCTAGCACCATGCTACCAAAGAGAATTAGTGCTTTCATATAATGGAACATATATATTATGTTTGATGTGTTCATAGAAATAAGTATGGAGAATCAAGCAACATAGCATACAAGAACAATCATTTCAATCAATACCATATGCCAAGTATTTACTACCATATAGCACAAGCATATTGTATAATAAGCCAAGTAAGAGGTAATGGCGTACCTTGATCAAGAACAAACCTAATCATCATATCCTCATGTCAACTATCACTCTTGTTAAACCTGATTAAGGCAAGATCATATACTACCATCAGGTTCTCATCATCTTACATCTCATCTTAACCCTAATCGTATCCATTTTAGGGTTGCCTATCTCATTATGGTATCCTCATGATTACTTGTATTCTTGCCTTATATTTATCTTACTAATGTCATTTTCTAGATTATAGTTCATCAACTGGATATACTCATGTGTCACATTATTATGTGAACATACTTAACATTATGTCACTTTCATTAACCATAATAGGGTTACATCACATGTATTAAGGGTGCTCTTCATATAACTTGAATTCTAAGCATATAACTGATATGAGAGTTCCACATTAGCTTCCAGTTACATATATGAGGGTATTCCTTGAATTTCATCATTTATTGAGCATGTATGCATTTATTACATTTTATTTAGGGTTATTAGTCTGATATGCCATTCTAAGCAAATAACATAATTTCGTGCATAAACACCATGATTACTGACCTTATCTAACATCATATGCATTCTATACATAATTATGGACTTACTGATATTTTTCCATGATTTTATGTCATCATTTGCTATTTGTTATCCATTAAACAATCATTACACATCTTACATGATATTGTTGATATTTAATCCTCAAAAGCCTGATATTATGGTTTCATATTGTTATACTAATTTTTTTTAGAATAACGATACCTTGTTTGCCTTTTTCTAATAATTGAGCTAATTACTGTGATTTAATGAAGATTTGAGCATTTTACCTTTTTGGCCAATCGCTGGCTGCCATGTGGCAGTTTGGGCATGGCTCGCATTTCCTGTTCCCACGTTGAGCCAGTCGGCTTGAAGGTCTAATCCCAGTTTATTTCCTTTGGTTCTAGTTCATGACTTGGCTTGATTGGACCGGTCTGCGTCTCTCTTTCTTTCTCTGTTTCCACGTGATGTGAGTCCGTCAGGCCTCTGATGTGTGGCTGTCGCCACTGTGGCTAGCTCCTCTGATGAGCAGCATGCTCTACCTCGACTGCGCGTCTCCTCCTTGACTTTAACCTTCTAACGCCAAGAACTTCTTTGGACCTCCTACTGCATCGGAGGCTTCTCAACTGTCCAGACAAGGCCCAAATCTCCTCCTCGCTGAAGCCACCGGGACCAGGCGCCGCCACAATAGTCAGGTCTATGGGCAGCCTCTCTTCCTTGCACAAGCCATCATCATGGATGGTTCTCCGGTGAGAGGTCGACGCCTCTCTTATGATCCCCTTTCTGTGCTCGAAGTCTGATGCATGCGTGTGTGGGCTTCGTTCTTCTGCTGACCAGCCACCGTGGGGTTCTTCTCTAACGATGAGGAAGTCAACCACCTGGTCGAGTATCTCCTAGAAATGGCCGCCGCAGTTGGGAGATCTCCCTCCTCACTATCCGCAGACCTGCGTCTGTGGCTTCCTTTCTGCCCCGATCAATTGTATGTGCTCTGCCTTGTCGAAGCAACAACGACATTTGTGCACATCCGCTCATGATCTCAGAGTTTGGTGCCTATCTATGCGTCTGTCTCCTCCGTTTTACCGACGTCAGAGTATGCCCTGGATGTTGCCGCATGACCACACTTCTGACCACTCAGGTGACTTCTTCATCTATGTTCTGATCCTCCCAGCGGCGCATCTTCTCCTTGCAGGTGGAGAAGCTCGATCGAGCTTACTCTGTCAGTGTAGGAGAAGAGAGGGAAGAGCAACCTTGTTTGTCTTTCCCTCAAAACCTGCAACTGGTAGTGGTGAAGTGGTGGATGGGGAGGGTTTGTTCTCCCTACTGAAAGGCATGGTAGTTCATGTAAGGGTGGTAGTATGAAGACAATTGCTCACAAGCTTTCCAGTTCCACTTGCCCACGTATCCGTCGCTCCACGATGCGGAGGTTGGCTTCCCACGACCGTTTTCTAACCTCATGGTGAAAGATGATGTACTACTAGCCATTAGATCTTATCCAAAATGTAATGCCAGTCGCCAAAATGACAAACAAATTGTTACTAATTAAGCAAAATAAACATAAACAACAGATTAACAAAAATCACTAAAATTTAAAACCATTTTGCAAGGAGATTCTTGTCTAGAAAACTTTTACTTAAAGATCCAAAACTCGTACATATCATGATTTACATTGTACTACATTGTTTCATCTCATTTTGAGGACAACATATCACAGTTGCTCTATCAAAATACATACTAGAGCAACATAAAACCTCGAGGCATTCAAGCCAAAATCTCATATTATTCATGAAATAGTACGAACCAACTCCAAGGACCTGAGAGTACAGAGACGAAACATAGGACTTCTATCTACAAGACATGACAGACAATACACTCAACCTGAGATGTCACTGCTGTCCCTGATGCTGTTGTTCTTTCTCTGTAGTATGGTCTCAATCCCCCTCGTGCACGTCCACCTAAAAAAATGTGGATCCCACGGGGTGAGACAATTGTCCCAGTGAGAGATATAACTCTCCGCCAACAATATTATTATCACAGTTAAATAGTATTAAACTGAGCAGAGGATAAGAAGTTTAGAACATTCTCATATTTTAAAGCATTGCAACTATCTATGATAGAGTAGTAAATCTTCTATTCTCTTTATAAGGAATAGGAAGAACATATATATCATTTACCCATCGTACTATATAAACATCTCAAGCTTATCCTGTGATACTCATTATCAGGGTATGTCATCCATGAATCATTCTCATTTCTATATGTTGTCCTCAGCCAATATGCTAACCATATATTGAATTGTACCAGTCATGTGAGTATACATCATCATATTTGGTCCAGGAATTGGACTATGCCAATCCTATGCAACCATTCCAGGCATTGGACTATGCCAATCCTGTGACATTATTCTAGGCATTGGGTTATTACCAATCATGTGCAATTATTCTAGGTATTGGGTTATGACAAATCTTGTGACATTATTCCATGCATTGGGTTATTATCAATCCTGTGCAATTATTATAGGTATTGGGTTATGACCAATCCTGTGACATTATTCCAGGCATTAGGTTATTACCAATCCTGTGCAATTATTCTAGGTATTGGGTTATGACCAATCCTGTGACATTATTTCAGGCATTGGATTATTACCAATCATGTGCAATTATTCCAGATATTGGGTTATGACCAATCTTGTGACATTATTCCAGGCATTGGATTATTACCAATCCTATGCAATAATTCCAGGTATTGGGTTATGACCAATCCTATGACATTATTCCAGGCATTGGATTATTACCAATCATGTGCAATTATTCCAGGTATTGTCTTATGATCAATCCTATGACATTATTCCAGACATTGGATTATTACCAATCATGTGCAATTATTCCAGGTATTGGGTTATGACCAATCCTGTGACATTATTCTAGGCATTGGATTATTACCAATCATGTGCAATTATTCTAGGTATTGGGTTATGACCAATCCTATGACATTCATCCAGGCATTGGATTATTACCAATCATGTGCAATTATTCCAGGTATTGGGTTATGACCAATCCTGTGACATTATTCCAGGCATTGAACTATGTCAATCCTGTACATCTATTCCAGGCATTGGACTATGCCAATCATGTGCATCATCACTGACTACCACATCACCTTTACTAGGTATTAAACCTTGGCCAAGCCATCATACTTATCCACATCCTTTATGCAATTCAAGTATTCCTCTTATCTCCTATAAGCTTATTCAAAATAGTATATCCCTTATTTGGTTATAAGCATAAAGCATGCATGATTAAGATTTCATTATTATTATTGTATCCATTTATTATTATTATTATGTTACTAAGTTTCCATTTTCTAGTTTATTTGAACATTATCATTTCTTACATGAAACTTTTATAAACATATTGTTACCTCTTACTAGGAAACAACTATTCATATGTCTCACAAGGCCCATTAAACATCTTGTCACCTCTCACTTGGCAACAACTATTCACATGGCTCACAAGGCCATTAAACATCTTGTCACCTCTCACTAGTCAACAACTATTCACATGGCTCACAAGGCCATTAAACATCTTGTCACTTCTCACTAGGAAAAAACTATTCACATGGCTCACAAGGCCATTATGTTGGTATGTGTGCCCATAGAGCAAGTCATATGATTATTGTAATGGGATACTTTGTGAATGATTTGAATAATAATAAAAAGGCAATTTCCGATCTATATGTTTAAACTGTTTCTGAGATGATGGTGTAACATGATAGATGTCTAAAGAATGGTTTTACTCAATGACGTATGCTTTTAGGTTCATGACCTAAATGATGAGATCATGTAGATGTTAAGAGTATACATTCTTGTTTAGTCCCTAGTCGGTTGTTATTGTGGAAATAACCATAGACATCAATAACACTAAAGACTAGATTGTGTGTTGGTTGATGACAAAATCTCATTAGTCATGATATAGTGATATCAAACCAAGCACATAGGTACTTGTTAGAGAACAAGGTACCGATCAAACCCACTGTGAGAGTGACACATGGAACCATGACTTGGTAGTCACAGTCAGCTCACACAGTGATGGTGGTGAGTGTGATTCTTTGACCTGAAATCACTACACTCAACACATGTCGTTGGGTACACTTTGACATCATCAAACGTAATCCTGAAACATGGGTTGTTATAACGGTGATGATTGGGTGGCTTTGACACATGGGGCTTTTGAGGGGTGAGTGATAGATATGGGATTTGTCCCTCCTGAGGGAGTTTGATATCCTTGGCCACTTGATGAGTAGGATTGACAAAGGCATGCGCATGCACGTGTGAATCAATATGTGATATTAATGTCACACACATCTCACCCAGTCTGCTCTGAGATCAAGGAAATGAATGAACATTGACAAGATGATTGTTCCATGCCTCGAGTTCATTCAGGATATCAGTGACAAAGGAATTATACATTCACTGAAACACCATTCAAGGATTCTAGGATTTAAAGTTGTTCTCCAACTTTCTATTTCACTTGGGTAGCACTGATGAGTGACTAGGCACTGCTCTTTGCTTGTAAAGTCATAAGTGTTATGGATTTTCACTGCCAACTTGAAATGGACCTACAGGGTCACACACATAGGATTTAACCTGGAAAAGGAGTTTTGTCACAAACAATGTTTAGATTGATTACTAAAGGAGTTTAGTAGTTCAATTAAACACTCAATTAATTTATAGCTCCATGTCATAATGTTCAAGGTGTTGGACACATTTATTGGAGAATCAGATTGATTGAAACTGCAATTGATTGATTCTGCACAATCTGCACTCCCAGCCGATCAGCTCATGTGATGAACTGATCGACTGACCTTGGTGAACCGATCGGCTCAACTAGTGAGTCGATCGGCTCATGGACTGGGTGAAGCGATTCGTTCAAGTGTTGAAACAATCAATTCAAGTCCAACTGGGCAAGTAAGATTGGCGAGAAATTTCCTTTAGTTTCACTTGCCCAATTTGATTGGAACAAGGATTGGTATTTGATACCAATTAGAAACAAAAGAAAGAAAGTCAATCGAGAACTGACCAGGACCACGAACCGACCAGTTCAGAAATGAACCGACTGTTTCATGGGTCCCAACCGATCGGTTGAGGTGTCAACCGACCGGCTCAGGTCCCCAACCGACCGTTTGAGGAATGAAATGATCGGTTCAGGTTACACAGTTGGTTGTTTTTGTTGAAAATCTCGAACCCTTCTACTCCTACTTTAGTCCCGCATTGCCTGGGATAGAGAACCCTGTCCCATGACCCTCCTATATATATAGGGGTATTGGGGGCTTCTCAAAGTACAAACCAGTGCAACCAGTTGCTCTGTGAAGTTGTCGTTCTCTCTAGTTTTCATAACTGAGAGAGAGCCCGAGCAAGTGCTACCCGATAAGGGAGGCACAATAAGGGAAAGACAACTCCAGAAAGCGACTGGTGGTAGGAGAGTGTGTTGGCGACTAGTACACCAACAGGAGGGTGTGACTCCTTCCGATTCCTTGTGGGACAAGGAGATCGAAGTTCCAGGCAGTCCGTGTGGATGACTGTAGAGACGGGAGACCTCTGTCGCTCGGAGGACAACTGTCAATATCGACAGTCCCGGTGAGACCAGGAGTCTTCAGTCCTGGTATGACCAGGAGCTGCACAGATACCGTCCAAGACCAGAGGTGAAGACCGCGCAAAGCGCGAGGTACTGTCTCTGAGCAAGCCTTGGGACAAGGTATGCATCCACAAACCATCTTTCCTATTATATAGACGTTGACGTGATTCCTTTTGTTTTGGGTTTTAGGAGAAATGTTTTATTTCCGCTTCTTCTCTGCCTCCCCTAAAACCCAACAGTGGTATTAGAGCCACGCCAACTACTATACATTTTAGGATTATCGATATGATCGATTTTGTTTTGTCGCCTTTATTTATTGCATACGATGCAAATAAAATTGGCTTTATGCATGTCCAATCTACAAATCCCAAATATACATATATGATATATAATATTAATGAACTCGATACACGTCACCCTTAAACGAGTTTTGTGGTGGATGTGTAGCATGATTATGGCCTATAAACCCAATATCTGTGTATGGTTGTATGTGGTTGCTTGCATCTCGGTCTGCACACTGATTCCCTTTTCTCCTATTCCTGATGTAACTTGAAATAATTTGAGATTTATTTTCCTACCTTCCCCCCCCCGAATGTAACTTAGGGTTTCACAATTCAATTGTAAATAGGATAGATTTTATTTCTTTTTATGTCAAAGAACGGCGGGTGACCTGAGATGATCGGTTCAAGGCGTGAACCGATCAGTTGGTGTTCCAGACGACCGGTTCGAGGAGCAATACGAGCGGGTGGTGACCTGAGGAGATGCACGAAGACCAGTGAACCGATCCGCTGGAGGCACTAGTCGATCGGCTGGTGGCACCCCAACAACCAACTTGATGGCGAGCCGATCAGTCATGGAGATGAGTTGATCAAACCCAGAAAGGCAGGCACAGATTTCATCTTGTACAGGTTGCATGCGATGTAGACCTAGATGACCGTGATTCCTCTTAGCTCGAGGAATCACAATAGGATGGCCATAATCATTGCTTTTATCGTTTTGCATGTTTTTCTGTGGGATATCGCTTGTATTTGATACATACTATATATTGTGGTGATTGGATATGTATATGTATATAAAACCAAATCCCTCATTAAATATTAAGTTTTAGATGCCTTCCAAATGCGGCACACGTGAAAAGCTTGATCGACCAAGTGTGGGCACGCCCTAGCGTGGTGCACCGTCTATCTCGTGGAAGCATGAAGGAAGAATGTGTGGGCCTGCCCTAGCAGGGTGCATATTCATCGTGTTGGCTTTGGGTCAGACTTAACAAGGTGACCTAGATAGGATCTAGCACCTTGAGGCATGGAGATGATCATGGCAAGGAGTTGCATATGACATCTTTTAAGAGTTGCATATGATGCAATTGGAAAGAGTTTCCTACCTGGGAGATCTGAGTTGTGGGTGACAACCCTAGCTGGTCCATGACTCAGAGGATTTCAGGATCTTAACCTACTAGAAGATTGTACGCTGCAATCTTCCGAATTGATGGTGAGGGCTGTCAATTTGAGTCAAAATAGTGGGAGCGGTAATTAATTAAAGGCCTAATTAACTATTGTCAAATTTACTCAAATAAAATCAAAAGGAGTTTTGAAAAAATGCAATTTTCTCTTGTAGAATGGAAAATGAATCATCTTTTAAAATGGGCAAATTAATTGAGAATAAATTCCATAACTGGTTGAGGACTGTGAGAAGTGTTCTGCACAATCCAGAGATACCAGGAGCCTTTGAATCCACTCTATGTACGCTTAATGCGTTGGTGAAGAAGAAAGAAAGTTCATTGATAGAGATCAATGGAACGAAAGGTGAGGGAGAGAATGGTTCTCTCGCCAAACCAATTTCTTCTACATGGAGAGGATGGAAGGAATGATGAAAGAAGAAGTCAGAGATAGAGATCTCTACTTCTGGTGTATACGTGATAGAGATTAACTTTACTAATTCTTCGTCATGGGTACTTGATACCAGATGCAGATCTCACATTTGTTCAAATGTGAAGGATCTTAAGAGAAGTAGGCCTTTAGGGAAAGGAGAGGTTGAACTATGTGTTGCTAATGGGGCAAGGGTTGTCGCCAGTGCCGTAGGAACCTATGATTTAACTCTACCAAGTGGGCTAATAATAGAGTTGAAGAATTGCTATTATGTACCTACCATAAATAGGAATATCATTTCTGTCTCTTGTTTGGACAAAGATGGATTTGAATTTCTTATTAAGAATGGAAAATGTTCCATTTCTAAAGATGGGATCTTTTATGGCAGTGCCCCAATGTCTTATGGTCTATACTTGATAGATTTAGAGATAAGTATATACAACGTAAACACCAAAAGGCAAAAACTCAATGACTCAAACAAAACATATCTTTGGCATTGTCGTCTAGGGCACATAAATGAGAAGCACATTTCTAGACTCCATAAAGATGGTTATCTAGAATCTTTTGATTGTGAATCAATAGAGACATGTGAATCTTGTTTATTGGGCAAGATGACCAAGACTCCCCTTTCAGGTAAAGGTAAGAGAGATAGTGATCTATTAGGACTCATACATACTGATGTATATGGGCCTTTTAGAACTAATGCCAGAAATGGGTGTCAATACTTCATTACCTTCACTGATGATTTCAGGAGGTATGGCTATGTGTACCTGATGAAGAATAAGTCAGAAACCCTTAAAAGGTTCAAGGATTTCATGAATGAAATACAGAACCAACTTGGTAAAAGTATTAAGGCACTTCGATCCGATCGAGGTGGAGAATACTTAAGCCAAGAGTTTGAGGACCTTCTGTGAGCCCGTGGTATAGTATCACAATGGACTCCACCTGGAACACCACAACATAACAGTGTGTCTGAAAGAAGGAATCACACATTGTTGGATATGGTGCGATCAATGATGAGTTTTGTTGATCTTTCGATTTCCTTCTGGGGTCATGCTCTTGAAATCGCCGCATTTACACTGAACCATGTACCATCTAAATCAGTTCAAAGGACACCATATGAGATATGGTACGAGAAGCGTCCCGATTTCTCTTTTCTGAAGATTTGGGGTTGTGAGGCTTACGTTAGGAAAATGTTTCCTAATAAGATTGGACCCAAATTCGATAAATGTTATTTTGTTGGATACCCCAAGGAAACGAGGGGATATTATCTATACCACCCTACTGACAACAAAGTGTTTGTTGCCAGGATAGATGTGTTCCTAGAGAAGGAATTTATTTCCAAAGGAAGCAGTGGGAGGAAAATAGAGCTTGAAGAGGTTCAAGCCCAACGAGAAAACATAGAACCGGTAGATGTACAAGAGGAAAATGGAGATCCACAAGGTGTTGTGGAGTCTCAGTCTCCTCAGGTAACACAAGGACCTCGTAGATCTAGTAGGACCCACCTTGAACATGAGAGGTTTGGATACCTTGTGACTTAGGAAGGTGGAGAGTTGATCATAGATGATGATCCAACTACCTACGTAGAGGCTATGGAGGGACCAGATTTTGAGAAATGGCTTGAAGCCATGAGATCCGAGATGGAATCCATGTACTCCAATAAAGTATGGACTTTGGTGGAACCACCCGAAGGGGTAAAACTGATAGGGTGCCAGTGGGTCTTCAAGAAGAAGACCGACATGGATGGCAATGTGCAAACTTATAAAGGCAGATTGGTTGCGAAGGGATTTTGACAAGTTCAAGGTGTTGACTATGACGAAACCTTTTCTCCAGTTGCCATGATTAAGTCCATCAGGATCATGCTTGCTATTGCTGCTTATTATGACTATGAGATTTGGCAGATGGATGTTAAAACCGCATTCCTTAATGGGAATATAAATGAGGATGTGTACATGACACAACCTGAAGGTTTTGTAGATCCAAAGAATGCCAATAAAGTCTGTAAACAACAAAGTTCAATCTATGGATTGAAGCAAGCATCTCGGAGTTGGAATCTTCGATTTGATGAGGAAGTCAAAGTGTTTGGCTTTACTCAAAATGAAGATGAACCTTGTGTGTACAAGAAGGTTAGTGGGAGCTCAAACACATTCCTCATATTGTATGTGGATGACATACTTTTGATGGGGAATGATGTCTTAGCCTTAGAGAAGGTAAAGACTTAGCTTGGGAATACTTTCTCAATGAAGGACTTAGGAGATGCATCCTACATTCTAGGAATGAAGATCTATAGAGATAGATCTAGAAGGCTTCTCAGACTAAGTCAGAGCACGAACATCGATAAAGTGCTGAAGCAATTCAGCATGGAGAACTCAAAGAGAGGCAACATCCCCATGCTACATGGAGTCACCGTCTCTAGAGCTCAATGTCCCCAATCTTGTGAAGAGAGGGAGCGTATGAATGGGATCTCATATGCATCAACCATCAGATCCATCATGTACGCTATGTTGTGCACACGCCCAGATGTCTCGTATGCTCTAAGCATGGCGAGCAGGTACCAGTCAGATCCCGGGGATGCTCACTGGACAGCCATAAAGAATATCCTCAAGTATTTGCAAAGGACTAAGGATCAGTTTCTTGTTTACGACGGTGAGGAAGAGCTGGTTTTAAAGGGTTACACCGATGCAAGCTTCCAAACTGATAAAGATGATTACATATCACAGTCAGGATTTCTATTTTGCCTTAATAATGGAGCTGTCAGGTGGAAGAGTTGCAAGCAAGAAACAGTTGCCGATTCTACTATAGAGGTTGAGTATATTGCTGCTTCACATGCAGCAAAGGAGGCTGTGTGGATTAGGAAGTTCATTTCTGAACTTGGTGTAGTTCCCAGTAGCTGTGATGCAATTGACCTTTATTGTGATAATAATGGAGCTATTGCACAAGCTAAGGAACCCAGATCACATCAGCGGTCCAAGCACATACTGCGATTCTTCCATCTCATACGAGAGATCGTACAGCGAGGAGATGTGAAAATTTGCAAAGTACCAGCTGAAGACAACATAGTTGATCCACTGACTAAGTCCCTATCTCAATAGAAGCATGATGGTCATGCTAGGTCACAAGGACTGAGGTTCCTTGGTGACTGGCTCTAAGGGCAAGTGGGAGTATGTTGGTATGTATGCCCATAGAGCAAGTCATATGATGATTGTAATGGGATACTTTGTAAATGATTTGAATAATAATAAAAAGGCAATTTCCGATCTATATGTTTAAACTGTTTCTGAGATGATGGTGTAACATGATAGATGTCTAAAGAATGGTTTTACTCAATTACGTATGCTTTTAGGTTCAGGACCTAAACGATGAGATCATGCGGATGTTAAGAGTATACATTCTTATTTAGTCCCTAGTCGGTTGTTATTGTGGAAATAACCATAGACATGAATAACACTAAAGACTAGATTGTGTGTTGTTTGATGACAGAATCTCGTTAGTCATGATATAGTGATATCAAACCAAGCACATAGGTACTTATTAGTGAACAAGGTACTGGACAGACCCACCGTGAGAGTGACACATGGAACCATGACTAGGTAGTCACAGTCAGCTCTCACAGTGATGGTGGTGAGTGTGATTCTTTGACCTGAAATCACTACACTCAACACATGTCATTGGGTACACTTTGACATCATCAAACACAATCCTGAAACATGGGTTGTTATAATGGTGATGATTGGGTGGCTTTGACAGATGGGGCTTTTGAGGGGTGAGTGATAGATATGGGATTTGTCCCTCCTAAGGGAGTTTGATATCCTTGGCCACTTGATGAGTAGGATTGAGAAAGGCATGCACATGCACGTGTGAATCAATATGTGATATTGATGTCACACACATCTCACCCAGTCTGCTCTGAGATCAAGGAAATGAATGAACATTGACAGGATGACTATTCCATGCCTCGAGTTCATTCAGGATATTAGTGACAAAGGAATTATACATTCACTGAAACACCATTCACGGATTGTAGGATTGAAAGTTGTTCTCCCACTTTCTATTTCACTTGGGTAGCACTGATGTGTGACTAGGCACCCCTCTTTGCTTGTGAAGTCATAAGTGTTATGGATTTTCACTTCCAATGTGAAATGGACCTGCAGGGTCACACACATAGGATTTAACCTGGAAAAGGAGTTTTGTCCACAAACAATGTTTAGATTGATTACTAAAGGAGTTTAGTAGTTCAATTAAACACTCAATTAATTGATAGCTCCATGTCATAATGTTCAAGGTATTGGACACATTGATTGGAGTATCAGATTGATTGAAACTGTAATTGACTGATTCTGCACAATCTGCACTCCCAACCGATCGTCTCATGCGATGAACCGATCGGCTGAGCTTGGTGAACCGATCGGCTCAACTGGTTAGTCGATCGACTCATGGACTGGGTGAAGTAATTCGTTCAAGTGTTGAAACGATCGATTCAAGTCCAACCGGGCAAGTTGGGAAAGTAAGATTGGTGAGAAATTTCCTTTTGTTTCACTTGCCCAATTTGATTAGAACAAGGATTGGTATTTGATACCAATTAGAAACAAAAGAAAGAAAGTCAATCGAGAACTGACCAGGACCACGAACCGACCGGTTCAGAAATGAACCGACCATTTTATGGGTCCCAACCAATCGGTTGAGGTGTCAACTGACCGGCTCAGGTCCCCAACCGACCGTTTTAGGAATGAAACGATCAGTTCAGGTTACACAGTTGGTTGTTTTTGTGGAAAATCTTGAACCCTTTTACTCCTTCTTTAGTCCTGCATTGCCCGAGATAGAGAACCCTATCCCATGACCCTCCTATATATATAGGGGTATTAGGGGCTTCTCAAAGTACAACCCAGTGCAACCAGTTGCTGTGGGAATTTGTCGTTCTCTCTGTTTTTGGTAACCGAGAGAGCCCGAGCAAGTGCTACCCGATAAGGGAGGCACATCAAGGGAAAGACAACTCTAGAAAGCGACTGGTGGCAGGAGAGTGTGTTGGCGACTAGTACGGAAATAGGAGGGTGCGACTCCTTTTGATTCCTTATGGGACAAGGAGATCGTAGTTCCAGGCAGTCAGTGTGGACGACTACAGAGGCGGGAGCCCTCTGTCACTCGGAGGACAACTATCAATCCCGACAATCCCGGTGAGACCAGGAGTCTTCAGTCCCGGTACGACCAGGAGCTGCACAGACACCGTCCAAGACCGGAGGTGAAGACTGTGCAAAGGGCGAGGTACTGTCGCCGAGCAAGCCTCGGGACAAGGTATGCATCCACAAACCATCTTTCCTATTATATAGACGTTGATGCAATTCCTTTTGTTCTGGGTTTTGGGAGAAATTTTTTTGTTTCCGCTGCTTCTCTGCCTCCCCTAAAACCCAACACATTAAACATCTTGTCACCTCTCACTAGGCAACAACTATTCACATGGCTCACAAGGCCATTAAACATCTTGCCACCTCTCACTAGGCAACACCTATTAGGGTTAGGGTTTCCCTTTATAGCCGAATAGGGTTTCAAGTTCATATTATTAAATCAAACCCTAATTCATTGCTCCACACATCTAGGAGCATACATTGATATCATAAGTATTCAATTATACTTATTTATTCTCATCTTTTATCATTAAATGATAATCAACACAAAGTATGAGTTTCTCTCTCATCCTCTCTAGGATATTGATTACATTATACTTTGTTATCTTGGCTTAACCCTTTCTCAAGGTATGTTAGCCTACACTTATCAAAGTGCATTACATTTCAATGTAACAATTGACATGAAACACTTCATGTGTTACTCATCCAAGTATATTGGATTTAAGGTGCATCAAGGTGCATCAACCTTGAGGTGCTGGATGTAGTATTTATCATGCCTTGATGTATTACTTCCCTCATTACTTTCAACTTACTTAACTTCATCAAATTATCTTGTATTAGGGTATATCCCATCCTAATACTTTATGCACTAACCCATCACATTTATCATGTAGTGTATTGGCCATAAGTCAAACATTTGAATTACCCAACTATCATGAATGATATGGGCTCATCTCGGGTCAAGGCATTGTTAATTTAAGGTTGTCCATTATCAACCACTCTAGGTGTTTCACCTATCAAGATATTAGCCACACCATTACTTGGTGTTACCCTCATCACTCCTAAGAGTGTCTTGACCTTTATTCTAACTATTATAGTTCATGTAAAGATCTCTAAGAAACTACTAGAACTCATAAAATCATCAACTATTTAAGGAAATTTCGGAATTAAAAGTGATTCATTAAGTATAGAAATTTAGGTGATGAATAATAACATGGTTGAGTTCAAGTTATATAACCCACCTTAAGAGCAACTTCAAAGCTCCAAGCTCCAGAGCTCCACATTCCTAAGGTTGAAGATGAACTTCAAACTGCTCTTAGGGTTAAGTATGAGCTCCTTCTTGCTCCTTAACACTCTTACATAATACCCTTGTGCCCTTTCACGATATTCCACCCCTCTTGCACGATATGACACTCACTTGCATGATATGCCACTCAACACATCACTCTATGGCCGATATCACCCTATATGGCCGATATCACCTACTTGGGCGATATGATCTTGCCATGGGCGATACTCCAAGGGCCATGCATGATATAGGAACTTTAGGGATGATACCTCAGGGTAGGAGGGTGGTAAGGTTCGAAAAATTGCACCAAGGGGTGAAACTAGGGGTATATATACTTGAATGCAAAACAAGTAGGTGCCACATGTCATGCATGAGCTAGTAGGTGCCACGTGTCATGCAAAACATGTGTACATGCATGCATAAACATTTATCTTGTCATTGGCCCACTTTCAACATGAAACAAATATGTAATTAGGGTTTAATCCATGATAATGAGATCATGAAACCCTAATCGAGAAGGTTGATGAGCCATAACCCTAATTTAGGGTAATACTAGGTGAAACCCTAATCTAGGGTAATGGTGTAACCCTGATACAAGATGATGTGATATGAAACCCTAATCTAGGGTGATTCTATGTAATGACATATGAAACCCTAATTTTGGGTTTTAATACATGAAACCCTAATCTTAGGCAATGAGATGATTAATCCAAATTTTTGTAAGGGGATGAGTAACCCTGATGGACATGAAATGGGAAACCCTAACCCTAATGAGGGATTAAGTGGTGTTACCCTTGTATGGCATGAAGCTGAAATGTAATTGATATAACTGTTATTATGTGTACTAACCATGCATGTATCATGAGATAATGAGCATAGCCTTGTATGAGCTATGATGTTTCAATTATTGAAATTGTTAATGGGCCTTGTGAGCCATAACATGCCTTGTTGCCTAGTAAGAGGTAACAAAAGTTGAAATGGGCCTTGTGAGCCATGTGAGATGCTTGTGTAGCAAGTATCATGTTTACCTTGGTCAGATGACCTGAAGGTATTAGTTACCTGATAAGTGGTAACAAGTGTTCTTTGATGAACTAAGGGTTTGAATACCCATTTTTCAGAATCATGATGATGAGTTTGTGAAAGAATGAGAATGTACCTGATGAGACGAGGGATTGAGATCCGAATGCTTTAATAAGTCTTGAAAAGTATTTGATGGTATTACACATTCTTTGTAGTATTTGTCATAATAATTAATGTTTGGAAACTTGTTTGATGTAAAAAGAATATGGTAATACACTTAATTAATCAAGTGATATCATACAATGTAGTTGCCCTGACCACAGATCCATCAACGTCAGAATTTGCTGAAATGGTGAAATGAGTTTAACTCGGAGCATATATTTTTGAATATCTGGGGGTAATTGGGCAATTATATCCTTATGCCCTATAGGAATGGATGCGGGCTATATCCTATGCACGGGATTGGTTATGGACCATACCCCAATTTGAGTATGGCTACGAGCCATGACTCCATGATATGATACCAGGTTTTGGCTACGGGCCATAATCCTGTAGAGAGAATATGTTGCGGGCTATAACTCTATAGTGAAAATGTCAATATACCCTGGCAAGCTAATTGCAGTTTGACAGATAATGTCTCTGCCATATAATCTCGTACTGACCGAGAAGGTTGAGGTTTTGGATTCAGGCTCTTCCATTGACCTTGTGTGGTACCGATGCTTATGTAATTTTGTGGTCGGTTAGAGTATGAATGGTATACTTCATATCTTCAGGGCATTAATTTAGAATGATTGTAAAATGTAATCAGCCGTGTAGCATATTTGCTTAAGGTTGAAATACGAGAATCATCAGTTGATGTTATCTTGCTTAGCATGTCCTAGATGGATAAATGTTATACATGATGCTTTATCAAGTTATAGCTGAAATGCTTTGAATAAGAATATTGCACTAATCTGTTTAGACATTCATTTATCTGCTGTTGAATATATATGATTCCTCTGCTCAGTTTTATTCTATTAAACTGCAATAATAATGTTTTTGGTGGAGAGTTATAGCTCTCGCTAGGACTGGGTCTCACTCCGTTGGTCAGCAACAATTTTTAGGTAGACGCGGAAGAAGAGACAGAAACCCTTTAATAGGGGAAGAACAGCAGTAACAACAACAATAGGGATAGCAGTGAATTCTCAGGTGGAGACACTGACTGTCATGTCTTGTATATAGAGTCATATGTGTCGTCTCTGTACTCTTAGGTCCTTGGAGTTAGTAGTTAGTTTAATGAATCGATCTGAGATTTTGGCTTGATGCCTCGAGGTCTTATGTTGCTTATGTATAGTTTTAACATGACAGTTGATGCTTGTAATCCTCAAGAAGAGATGGTACTAGTCATGTACTTCTGAACCAGAATATAAATGAATTACTTTGATTCTTTTTGAAAGAGTTTTCCAGTGTATGGATCTCTTTGTAAATGGTTTTAATTTTTAGTGATTTTCAGTAATCCGCTGCTAAGGATTGGTTCTGCTTAGTCGATGTCGATTTGTCATCAGAGTTTAGTGGTATCAGAGCTCTAGGGTCGCTGAGTCTACAGAGACATATGATTAAGGTTGTTGAGTCTGTACTAGTGTCTTCTAGTTTATCTGATAGTGACTTCTGCTCGTATAGGAGGAGGAGAAGAAATTGAAGATGTCTGGATCACATGAAGAACATACTGCTGAGAGCAGCGTTGCTGCACCAGGAGAAGGTGCAAAGGACCAGGATAGGGATGAACCAGTCCCTGAACATCCTCAGTTTGACCCAGCCATGATAAAGAACCCTGCTTTCCATGCTCTTTTTGGGTAGTTCATGGCAACCATGACGCATATGGCGGATAGGATGCCACCCCCTACACCAAGGGAACCAGCTCATAATGAGGGACATGGAGCTGGTAAGACTTTTGAGAGGCTTCGCCGAGTAGGAGCCACAGAGTATGCTGGTACAGCTAACCCAACAGATGCTGATCTATGGTTGACTGAGCTGGAGAAGGCTTTCAGAATCCTCAATATTCCTGAAGCCGAGAAGGTGAGGCATGCAGTGTACCTTCTAAAAGGGAGTGCTGGCCATTGGTGGACAATAGAAGAGGGCAAGAGGCCAGGTGTCAAGGTCGGATGGGAATAATTCTGATGAGAATTTGTCAGTAGATAATTCCCTAAGACTTACCTAGATGAAAAGATATCTCTGTTTGAGAAGATAAGACAAGGACATATGAACATTAGCGAGTATGAGGCAATCTTCCGAATTGATGGTGAGGGCTGTAAATTTGAGTCAAAATAGTGGGAGCGGTAAATAATTAAAGGCCTAATTAACTATTGTCAAATTTACTCAAATAAAATCAAAAGGAATTTTGAAAAAAATGCAATTTTCTCTTGTAGAATGGCAAAGGAATCATCTTTTAAAATGGGAAAATTAATTGAGAATAAATTCCATAACTGGTTGAGGACTGTGAGAAGTGTTCTGCACAATCCAGATATACCAGGAGCCTTTGAATCCACTCTATGTACGCTTAATGCGTTGGTGAAGAAGAAAGAAAGTTCATTGATAGAGATCAATGGAACGAAAGGTGAGGGAGAGAAGGGTTCTCTCACCAAACCAATTTCTTCTACATGGAGAGGATGGAAGGAATGATGAAAGAAAAAGTCAGAGATATAGATCTCTACTTCTGGTGTATATGTGATAGAGATTAACTTTACTACTTCTTCGTCATGGGTACTTGATACCGGATGCAGATCTCATATTTGTTCAAATGTGAAGAATCTTAAGAGAAGTAGGCCTTTAGGGAAAGGCGAGGTTGAACTATGTGTTGCTAATGGGGAAAGGGTTGCCTCCAGTGCTGTAGGAACCTATGAGTTAACTCTACCAAGTGGGCTAATAATAGAGTTGAAGAACTGCTATTATGTACGTACCATAAATAGGAATATCATTTCTGTCTCTTGTTTGGACAAAGATGGATTTGAATTTCTTATTAAGAATGGAAAATGTTCTATTTCTAAAGATGGGATCTTTTATGGCAGTGCCCCAATGTCTTATGGTCTATACTTGATAGATTTAGAGACAAGTGTATACAACGTAAACACCAAAAGGCAAAAACTCAATGACTCAAACAAAACATATCTTTGGCATTGTCGTCTAGGGCACATAAATGAGAAGCGCATTTCTAGACTCCATAAAGATGGTTATCTAGACTCTTTTGATTGTGAATCAATAGAGACATGTGAATCTTGTTTATTGGGCAAGATGACCAAGAATCCCTTTTCAGGTAAAGGTGAGAGAGCTAGTGATCTATTAGGACTCATACATACTAATGTATCTGGGCCTTTTAGAACTAATGCCAGAAATGGGTGTGAGTACTTCATTACCTTCAATGATGATTTCAGGAGGTATGGCTATGTGTACCTGATGAAGAATAAGTCAGAAACCCTTGAAAGGTTCAAGGATTTCATGAATGAAGTACAGAACCAACTTGGTAAAAGTATTAAGGCACTTCGATCCGATCGAGGTGGAGAATAATTAAGCCAGGAGTTTGAGGACCTTCTGCGAGCCCGTGGTATTGTACCATAATGGACTCCGCCTGGAACACCACAACATAAAGGTGTGTCTGAAAGAAGGAATCACACATTGTTGGATATGGTGTGATCAATGATGAGTTTTGTTGATCTTCCAATTTCCTTCTGGGGTCATGCTCTTGAAACCGCCGCATTTACACTTAACCATGTACCATCTAAATCGGTTCAAAAGACACCATATGAGATATGGTACGAGAAGCGTCCCGATTTTTCTTTTCTGAAGATTTGGGGTTGTGAGGCTTACGTTAGGAAAATGTTTCCTAATAAGCTTGGACCCAAATCCGATAAATGTTATTTTGTTGGATACCCCAAGGAAACGAGGGGATATTATCTATACCACCCTACTGACAACAAAGTGTTTGTTGCCAGGACAGATGTGTTCCTAGAGAAGGAATTTATTTCCAAAGGAAGCAGTGGGAGGAAAATAGAGCTTGAAGAGGTTCAAGCCCAACGAGAAAACATAGAACCGGTAGATGTATAAGAGGAAAATGGAGATTCACAAGGTGTTGTGGAGTCTCAGTCTCCTCAGGTAACACAAGGACCTCGTAGATCTAGTAGGACCCATCTTGAACCTGAGAGGATTGGATACCTTATGACTTAGGAAGGTCGAGAGTTGATCATAGATGATGATCCAACTACCTACATAGAGGCTATGGAGGGACCAGATTCTGAGAAATGGCTTGAAGCCATGAGATCCGAGATGGAATCCATGTACTCCAACAAAGTATGGACTTTGGTGGAACCACCCGAAGGGGTAAAACCGATAGGGTGCCAGTGGGTCTTCAAGAAGAAGACCGACATGGATGGCAATGTGCAAACTTATAAAGGCAGATTGGTTGCGAAGGGATTTCGACAAGTTCAAGGTGTTGACTATGACGAAACCTTTTTTCCAGTTGCCATGATTAAGTCCATTAGGATCATGCTTGGTATTGCAGCTTATTATGACTATGAGATTTGGCAGATGGATGTTAAAACCATATTCCTTAATGGGAATATAAATGAGGATGTGTACATGACACAGCCTGAAGGTTTTGTAGATCCAAAGAATGCCAATAAAGTCTGTAAACTGCAAAGGTCAATCTATGGATTGAAGCAAGCATCTCGGAGTTGGAATCTTCGATTTGATGAGGAAGTCAAAGTGTTTGGCTTTACTCAAAATGAAGATGAACCTTGTGTGTATAAGAAGGTTAGTGGGAGCTCGACCACATTCCTCATATTGTATGTGGATGACATACTTTTGATGGGGAATGATGTCTTAGCCTTAGAGAAGGTAAAGACTTAGCTTGGGAATACTTTCTCAATGAAGGACTTAGGAGAAGCATCCTACATTCTAGGAATGAAGATCTATAGAGATAGATCTAGAAGTCTTATCAGACTAAGTCAGAGCACGTACATCGACAAAGTGCTGAAGCGATTCAGCATGGAGAACTCAAAGAGAGGCAACATCCCCATGCTACATGGAGTCACCGTCTCTAGAGCTCAATGTCCCCAATCTTGTAAAGAGAGGGAGCGTATGAATGGGATCTCATATGCATCAACCATCGGACCCATCATGCACGCTATGTTGTGCACATGCCCAGATGTCTCGTATGCTCTAAGCATGATGAGCAGGTACCAGTCAGATCCTGGGGATGCTCACTGGACAGCCGTAAAGAACATCCTCAAGTATTTGCAAAGGACTAAGGATCAGTTTCTTGTTTACGGCAGTGAGGAAGAGCTGGTTGTAAAGGCTTACACCAATGCAAGCTTCCAAACCGATAAAGATGATTACAGATCACAGTTAGGATTTCTATTTTGCCTTAATAAGGGAGCTATGAGCTGGAAGAGTTCCAAGCAAGAAACAGTTGCCGATTCTACTACAGAGGCTGAGTATATTGCTACTTCACATGCAACAAAGGAGGCTGTGTGGATTAGGGATTTCATTTCTGAACTTGGTGTAGTTCCCAGTAGCTATGATGCAATTGATTTTTATTGTGATAATAATGGAGCTATTGCACAAGCTAAGGAACCCAGATCACATCAGCGGTCCAAGCACATACTGCGGCGCTTCCATCTCATATGAGAGATCGTACAATGAGGAGATGTGAAAATGTGACATCCCCGGATTTTCTAAAACTTAATCTGATGTGCGACGTCCAAATTGAAACCCTCACCTCAGCAAGAATCCCAATTTAAACATCCCACACGAGGCTAAGAAGAAGAAAATCAGAGGAATTCATAAGGAAACAATCAGTAGCACATGTACATGAACAATAATAAAACCATACACACATGTTCACCATTCAACATATAATTACAACATGAATTGTTACATCACTTGATATTACATATTGAACAGCAAACTATACATATACATGTACTACAACTAAACTACAGGATCTTAAGACAACAGGTCCACCTGAACATCAGCTCGCCATACAACTCTCAACTATCCTGGATCTTCAAGAGCATAACCACAACCTAAACAAAAGATTACATGCGATACACGTCAGCACAATATTTCATGAATATTGTACTGAGTACGCCTACGTGTCTTTTATTTACCTCTCATCATATCTTGGCAATAAGATAAAAAACTAATACTTGGCAACATTAAACAAAATATAAGAAAAGGCGTATAGTTGCACAAAGATATTTGTTACCAGAAGAGAACACATATTTTAGGCACATTTCCATTATATGTAAATTTGATCAACCACATGCACTATTCTACCAAAGAGATTTAGTGCTCACATGTACTATTCTGCCAAAGAGATTTAGTACTTCACAAATGCACTATTCTGCCAAAGAGATTTAGTGCTCACATGTACTATTCTGCCAAAGAGATTTAGTACTATCATCAATGCACTATTCTACCAAAGAGATTTAGTCCTATCATATAATGGACCGGATATCTTATGTTTCATGTGTTCATAGAAATAAGTATGGAGAATCAAGCAGGATATCATACAAGAACAATCACTTCATCCAATACCATATGCCAAGTATTATACTACACATATAACACAAGCATATTGTATAATAAGCCAAGTAAGAGGTAATAGCGTACCTTCCAAAGAGACATCCTAATCACATATTCCTCATGTCAACTCTAACCTCTTGGTCAACCCTGATTAAGACAAGATCATATACTATCATCAGATTCTCGTCTTATTATATCTCATATTAACCCTAATCATTTTCATTAGGGCTTCACTTAGCTCCTTAGGATATTCTTATCATTACTTGCATTCTTGTCTTAGAATTATCATACTGATGTCATATTCCAGGTTATGACTCATTATCTGAACATTATCTTCCATAGCATTTTTGTGCACATTAATTAAACCTAGGTTACATCATTAACCTAGATTAGGGTTTTAAACCATATATTACGGGTCATATTCATATAATATGAATTCTATGCATCTAACTGATATCCGAGTTACATATTAGCCTCACATTACTGATATGAAGGTATTCTGTAATTACCATGATTTATTGAGCATGCATGTATTTATTGCATTTTATTTAGGGTTATTAGCCCTAAATAGCCATATTAAGCAAATTACATGATTTCATACATCACCATGGCCATATTTGACATCACATGCATTATAAACGTTATTATGGAGTTACTGACATTTTTCCATAATTTTTGGCCACTGTTTGATATTTATTATTCATCAATCAAGTATAATACAACTTACATAATATCACTGATATTAGTGCATCAAAAGCCTGATATTATAATTCCATCTGGTTCTATCAATTTTATGAGAATTTTGGTATTTTATTTGCCTTTTTCTGACATACGAGCTAATTATTATGAATTCTACAAGATCTGTGATTTCTGGGGTATTTACCTCTTTCTGTCCAAAGAGAAGATGACACGTGGCTCCTATGGGAGCGCTCAACTCCTGGTCCAGTGCGGGTGAAACATCTGGTTCAGCCTTGGATTAGGGCGGTTCATTGGATCTGGTTTGGTTCAGGGTTGCGGACCCGGTTCTCTGTTCTCTTCCTTCTCCCCCACAACGCGAAGTTCGTGATCTCTGTTTTAGGGATGCCATCGCTGGACTTTACTCTCACGATCTATCCTGGGAATCTTCGTGAGAGTGAGTGCCGTCTGCTCAACTCCCTTCATCCTGATCTTGGGCGCCATCATGGCTATCTTTGCTCCAGCAAGAGATCGGCTGCTATCTCTTTCTCTTAATCTCACTAACTGCGATCCCAGGGAGAGTCGTCGTTGTGCGGCTCCCCTTGTCGTGATGTGATGCGGTTACAGTTCCTTCATTCGCAGAAGCTTCCACCTCAGAGCCCAGGTCCATGGCCGCCGGTGATGGCCTCCTACACTCGCAATCTAGTCTACGCCTCCGGATCACCTCGCCAGCACTCCCGACGCCTACCTGCGTTCTCCGTTCTGGGCATGTGCCTGTGAACTACCGCCGCAATGGGCTTTCTCCAGTCTCCGGCGATGAACTGGAAGCTAAGCATCACTCCTCACTCGATAGTGGCTCCAGGCCCTGCAGTCCTCCAAGATGCCGCCACAGCTGTGCTAGCTTTGCTCCAGTGAGTGGGGATGCATCGCCCTCCTCGTCATCTTTTCCTCTACCTGTGTAGGCGTCGTCAACCTTGAGCCTTGCTGCTGGCTCCTCCTTCTTCACCACTGAGTGTGTGCACTTGGGCCTTTGGTGAGAGATCAACACCACTCCATCCAAACTCATCGTCTTCCTATATGCTCGTGAGGTCTACTACTGGGTGAGGGTCAGGGTGGATATGCCTGATGGAAAGCAAGACCAACTGCCCACTCCTAGTCGCACGTCCTCATCGTGGATCATGGGCACCCCATAACTCGGTCACAAACCACAGGAGGTCGAGGGCAATATACAACCATCAAATCCACGTTGTACTGTCTAGATCAAAGAGGGCTACAGGGCGATCCGTGGACTAGCCCACAACCAAGTCGTGTGACATCATCTGACATCCAACTAAGGCTAAAACTATAGAAATGCACATTATTTCACCAATAATGCATATTATTCCATCCATTTCAAACCTATATAACTTTGTCTAGGGTCCTCTAATCACCACCAAAATTTAACCATAGCTTTACCATACCTCAAGGTATAATACATATGATTTTGGTGTCAAAACTCAACTACTTGGTCATCCAACTAAATACTTCAAAAAGGCATAAAGTTAAGGAACTTAATCGTGAAATCAACATCAATCAACACTCAAAAAATTACCACAAGCACTTGGAATTATCAAGATAACTCAACGTTCATGAATTCACTTATTTCATTGGACATTTAGGGATTCTAAAAGTCCACTCCATCACATCCTACACACCTTAAAAGATATTTCATCCTCGAAATTAAGCCAGAAATCCAGTCTTTCACATCAGATACATCTAAAGAGAACTTTCTCCCTCGAAAGTAAGCCATAATCATACTTATGGGGAAAACCTTATCTTGCCTTCATCCACATGTAGGCACTAGTCTAGGTGCAAAATATCCAACAACAAAGCTCCATATCCATCTCCAAACTACCATTAGGGGGGTTACAACCATCTTGGGTGCACAAACACTCCATTCAGGGTTGAACTCAAGGTTTAGAAACTTAGGTTATGTCATGACATATCTCATATATCAGGGTTGCATCCTTATCTTAACCCGTGCATTATTATTCAACATCATATTACCATGTTTTAAAGGAGTTAACTAACGTTAATTCATTATATCAAGGTGTCACCAACATTTTATTTAGTTCATTGTTAGAACATGTTCATCATTAACATATGCCTTTTAGGAGGGAGTTAACTATAATTAACTCACTTTATCCATTCAGCTCATATCAAGGTGTGATAATCGTTATGTTGTGCTACTATCAGATTATATTTTTCACCTTTATTAAGCACTAAGATTAACACCTCATGTAACATGTTTCATTCATATGATCTTATTTCATTTCTCAAAATAAATTACATCAATTACTAGTGAATTCATCACAAAATTAAACAACAGTTTCACATTAATCATCATTATTCATGTACATGGTTAACCATTTATACTTTGATATACTTTAAACCATATCTAGGTTTCCATCATATCATGCCTATATAACACATCTCAAGATTAGATCACATCCTTACATGCATTATATCATGATTGTGCTAAACAAACTTATATAAGTGGATTATCAAACATATATCAAAACTTTACTTAGTCCAAAAGAGGTTCATCTAACCCATACCACGAGGGTAGTGCCATGATCCATCTCTCTGAGCTCACTCATCTCTTTGAGTATCTCATAAGCACTTATACTTTATCTTTCCTCTCAGTCTAGGGTTCTCAGATTACCTCATTGGCACTAAGGATGGCCTTACAGGCTGAAGCCACATAAGCAAAAACCAAAACATGTTATGACATACTCTTCATAGGTCTCTAATCATGAAACATCTTACCCAAAACTCTCTTATATACACCACTAGATTCCTATGTGGGAAACCACCAACCCAAGCATGAGGCTTCACAGAAGCTAACATAGCTACCTCCTCCAGGGTCTTGGGCTCTCTCCCTCACCCAGATGGTAGGCACTCATTTTCATGTTCTCATATGCACATATATAACCAGCCTCTCTATGACTCTAGGGTTTGGTCCTCCCAAGGACATCTAGGGTTCGAGATATCTATAGGAATCATGCATAAAGCGACTCAACTCAATCACTCAGAAGTATTCTAGTTTAGGACATATCACATCACGTATCTCATATTTCTCATATCATGGAGTCTAGGTTCTCTTACCTTCTCCCTGTGGGTCTCACTCTCTCTGGAGTTAACCCCGAAACTGGTCCTCACACTAGAGGTCCTCCTTTGTAAAAGAGCTTGAGGCTCGTGCTGACTCTCATCTTATCTTAACTTAACATATCTTATCTCATAAAAGCCTATTTACTTGTAACATCAAAACTTATCTTGCATCCTCAAAATTGAACTTAAGTCCTCAAAGACAAACACATATCATCATAAACCATCTTATATCTTCTATATAAGACTTACATCATAGCTTATTTCATCTATTCCATCTATCATATATTCCAACAAGGCTCTAGACATCTAATCTAGAACTACACTCTCTTCTAGACTGATGTCATCACTTTCACTTAGGTTGCATGAACACCTCCTACTCGTACATGTGTGGGGACACATTTTTGTAATACATATATATAATAAAATATTATATAGTTTTTCTCCGATAAAACAAGCGTCAGAGAAAACTATCGAGGTTCGATCCGTTTGGAATCAAAAACCAAATCCAGAAACGAGTGTCCCACACATAGTAGAGAGTCCAGTGTCATGAAAACTAGTGAAAAGGGTGAGAACAAGGGGTAGACTAGTGTAGCTACTCTAGACAATGTGCGCAATATGTCTAGGGTTTCTCTTCCCTTGATGCACATCATTTCCAAATAGTGCAACGTCCCATACCGCTGCACTACAAGGAAAGAATGACATCTAAGGACTTGCTATTCAACAAGCACCAACCTAGACCTAGTTCTCAGACATCTAGGTGCTAACCTAGAGGCTAGGTCAGATCTAGTCTCTAAAAGACAACTAATCTAACCCTAAAAGATTATTACGTTCAAGATTCTTTGGTTTTGAGTTGCATAATGAGCAAATGTCAGGCTTTGCTATTGTTCATGCTCTGATACCACCTGTGACGTCCCCGGATTTTCTAAAACTTAATCTGATGTGCGACGTCCAAATTGAAACCCTCACCTCAGCGAGAATCCCAATTTAAACATCCCACACAAGGCTAAGAAGAAGAAAATCAGAGGAAGTCATAAGGAAACAATCAGTAGCACATGTACATGAACAATAATAAAACCATACACACATGTTCACCATTCAACATATAATTACAACATGAATTGTTACATCACTTGATATTACATATTGAATAGCAAACTATACATATACATGTACTACAACTAAACTACAGGATCTTAAGACAACAGGTCCACCTGAACATCAGCTCACCATACAACTCTCAACTATCCTGGATCTTCAAGAGCATAACCACAACCTAAACAAAAGATTACATGCGGTACACGTCAGCACAATATTTCATGAATATTGTACTGAGTACGCCTACGTGTCTTTTATTTACCTCTCATCATATCTTGGCAATAAGATAAAACTAATACTTGGCAGCATTAAACAAAATATAAGAAAAGGCATATAGTTGCACAAAGATATTTGTTACCAGAAGAGAACACATATTTTAGGCACATTTCCATTATATGTAAACTTGATCAACCACATGCACTATTCTACCAAAGAGATTTAGTGCTCACATGTACTATTCTGCCAAAGAGATTTAGTAATTCACAAATGCACTATTCTGCCAAAGAGATTTAGTGCTCACATGTACTATTCTGCCAAAGAGATTTAGTACTATCATCAATGCACTATTCTACCAAAGAGATTTAGTGCTATCATATAATGGACCAGATATCTTATGTTTCATGTGTTCATAGAAATAAGTATGGAGAATCAAGTAGGATATCATACAAGAACAATCACTTCATCCAATACCATATGCCAAGTATTCTACTACACATATAACACAAGCATATTGTATAATAAGCCAAGTAAGAGGTAATAGCGTACCTTCCAAAGAGACATCCTAATCACATATTCCTCATGTCAACTCTAACCTCTTGGTCAACCCTGATTAAGACAAGATCATATACTATCATCAGATTCTCGTCTTATTATATCTCATATTAACCCTAATCGTGTTCATTAGGGCTTCACTTAGCTCCTTAGGATATTCTTATCATTACTTGCATTCTTGTCTTAGAATTATCATACTGATGTCATATTCCAGGTTATGACTCATTATCTGAACATTATCTTTCATAGCATTTTTGTGCACATTAATTAACCCTAGGTTACATCATTAACCTAGATTAGGGTTTTAAACCATATATTACGGGTCATATTCATATAATATGAATTCTATGCATCTAACTGATATCCGAGTTACATATTATCCTCACATTACTGATATGAAGGTATTCTGTAATTACCATGATTTATTGAGCATGCATGTATTTATTGCATTTTATTTAGGGTTATTAGCCCTAAATAGCCATATTAAGCAAATTACATGATTTCATACATCACCATGGCCATATTTGACATCACATGCATTATAAACGTTATTATGGAGTTACTGACATTTTTCCATAATTTTTGGCCACTGTTTGATATTTATTATTCATCAATCAAGTATAATACAACTTACATAATATCACTGATATTAGTGCATCAAAATCCTGATATTATAATTCCATCTGGTTCTATGCAATTTTATGAGAATTTTGGTATTTTATTTGCCTTTTTCTGACATACGAGCTAATTATTATGAATGATACAAGATATGTGATTTCTGGGGTATTTACCTCTTTCTGTCCAAAGAGAAGATGACACGTGGCTCCTATGGGAGCGCTCAACTCCTGGTCCAGTGCGGGTGAAACATCTGGTTCAGCCTTGGATTAGGGCGGTTCATTGGATCTGGTTTGGTTCAGGGTTGCGGACCCGGTTCTCTGTTCTCTTCCTTCTCCCCCACAACGCGAAGTTCGTGATCTCTGTTTTAGGGATGTCATCGTTGGACTTTACTCTCACGATCTATCCTCAGAATCTTCGTGAGTGTGAGCGCCGTCTGCTCAACTCCCTTCATCCTGATCTTGGGTGCCATCATGGCTATCTTTGCTCCAGCAAGAGATCGGCTGCTATCTCTTTCTCTTAATCTCACTAACTGCGATCCCAGGGAGAGTCGTCGTTGTGCGGCTCCCCTTGTCGTGATGTGATGCGGTTACAGTTCCTTCATTCGCAGAAGCTGCCACCTCAGAGCCCAAGTCCATGGCCGCCGGTGATTGCCTCCTACACTCGCAATCTAGTCGACGCCTCCGGATCACCTCGCCAGCACTCCCGACGCCTACCTGCGTTCTCCGTTCTGGGCATGTGCCTGTGAACTACCGCCGCAATGGGCTTTCTCCAGTCTCCGGTGATGAACTGGCAGCTAAGCATCACTCCTCACTCGACAGTGGCTCCAGGCCCTGCAGTCCACCAGGCTGCCGCCACAGCTGTGCTAGCTTTGCTCCAGTGAGTGGGGATGCATCGCCCTCCTCGTCATCTTTTCCTCTACATGTGTAGGCGTCGTCAACCTTGAGCCTTGCTGCTGGCTCCTCCTTCTTCACCACTGAGTGTGTGCACTTGGGCCTTTGGTGAGAGATCAACACCACTCCATCCAAACTCATCATCTTCCTATATGCTCGTGAGGTCTACTACTGGGTGAGGGTCAGGGTGGATATGCCTGATGGAAAGCAAGACCAACTGCCCACTCCTAGTCGCACGTCCTCATCGTGGATCATGGGCACCCCATAACTCGGTCACAAACCACAGGAGGTCGAGGGCAATATACAACCATCGAATCCACGTTGTACTGTCTAGATCAAAGAGGGCTACAGGGCGATCTGTGGACTAGCCCACAACCAGGTCGCGTGACATCATCTGACATCCAACTAAGGCTACAACTATAGAAATGCACATTATTTCACCAATAATGCATATTATTCCATCCATTTCAAACCTATATAACTTGGCTAGGGTCCTCTAATCACCACCAAAATTTAACCATAGCTTTACCATACCTCAAGGTATAATCCATATGATTTTGGTGTCAAAACTCAACTACTTGGTCATCCAACTAAATACTTCAAAAATGCATAAAGTTAAGGAACTTAATCGTGAAATCAACATCAATCAACACTCACAAAATTACCACAAGCACTTGGAATTATCAAGATAACTCAACGTTCATGAATTCACTTATTTCATTGGACATTTAGGGATTCTAAAAGTCCACTCCATCACAGAAAATTTGCAAAGTACCAACTGAAGACAACATAGTTGATCCACTGACTAAGGCCCTTTCTCAGCAGAAGCATGATGGTCATGCTAGGTCACAAGGACTGAGGTTCCTTGGTGACTGGCTCTAAGTGCAAGTGGGAGTCTGTTGGTATGTATGCCCATAGAGCAAGTCATATGATGATTGTAATGGGATACTTTGTAAATGATTTGAATAATAATAAAAAGGCAATTTCCGATCTATATGTTTAAACTGTTTCTGAGATGATGTGGTAACATGATAGATGTCTAAAGAATGGTTTTACTCAATGACGTATGCTTTTAGGTTCAGGACCTAAATGATGAGATCATGCAGATGTTAAGAGTATACATTCTTATTTAGTCCCTAGTAAGTTGTTATTGTGGAAATAACCATAGACATCAATAACACTAAAGACTAGATTGTGTGTTAATTGATGACATAATCTCATTAGTCATGATATAGTGATATCAAACCAAGCACATAGGTACTTGTTAGAGAACAAGGTACAGGACAGACCCACCGTGAGAGTGACACATGGAACCATGACTAGGTAGTCACAGTCAGCTCTCACAGTGATGGTGGTGAGTGTGATTCTTTGACCTGAAATCACTACACTCAACACATGTCATTGGGTACGCTTTGACATCATCAAACACAGTCCTGAAAAATGGGTTGTTATAAAGGTGATGATTGGGTAGCTTTGACAGATGGGGCTTTTGAGGGGTGAGTGATAGATATGGGATTTGTCCCTCCTGAGGGATTTGATATCCTTCGCCACTTGATGAGTAGGATTGAGAAAGGCATGCACATGCACGTGTGAATCAATATGTGATATTGATGTCACACACATCTCACTCAGTCTGCTCTGAGATCAAGGAAATGAATGAACATTGACAGGATGACTGTTCCATGCCTCGAGTTCATTCAGGATATTAGTGACAAAGGAATTATACATTCACTGAAACACCATTCACGGATTATAGGATTGAAAGTTGCTCTCCAACTTTCTATTTCACTTGGGTAGAACGGATGTGTGACTAGGCACCCCTCTTTGCTTGTGAAGTCATAAGTGTTATGGATTTTCACTTCCAATGTGAAATGGACCTGCAGGGTCACACACATAGGATTTAACCTGGAAAAGGAGTTTTGTCCACAAAAAATGTTTAGATTGATTACTAAAGGAGTTTAGTAGTTCAATTAAACACTCAATTAATTGATAGCTCCATGTCATAATGTTCAAGGTGTTGGACACATTGATTGAAGTATCAGATTGATTGAAACTGTAATTGACTGATTCTGCACAATCTGCACTCCCAACCGATCGGCTCATGCGATGAACCGATCGGCTGAGTGTGGTGAACCGATCGGCTCAACTGGTGAGTCGATCGACTCATGGAATGGGTGAAGTGATTTGTTCAAGTGTTGAAATGATCGATTCATGTCCAACCGGGCAAGTTGGGAAAGTAAGATTGGTGAGAAATTTCCTTTTGTTTCACTTGCCCAATTTGATTAGAACAAGGATTGGTATTTGATACCAATTAGAAACAAAAGAAAGAAAGTCAATCGAGAACTGACCAGGACCACGAACCGACCGGTTTAGAAATGAACCGACCATTTTATGGGTCCCAACCGATCGGTTGAGGTGTCAACTGACCGGCTCAAGTCCCCAACCAACCGTTTCAGGAATGAAACGATCATATCAGGTTACGCAGTTGGTTGTTTTTGTGGAAAATCTCGAACCCTTCTACTCTTGCTTTAATCCCGCATTGCCCGGGATAGAGAACCCTATCCCATGACCCTCCAATATATATATAGGGGTATTGGGGGCATCTCAAAGTACAACCCAGTGAAACCAGTTGCTCTGTGAAGTTGTCGTTCTCTCTGGTTTTGGTAACTGAGAGAGCCCAAGAAAGTGCTACCCGATAAGGGAGGCACAACAAGGGAAAGACAACTCCAGAAAGTGACTAGTGGCAGGAGAGTGTGTTGGCGACTAGTATGCCAACAGGAGGGTGCGACTCCTTTCGATTCCTTATGGGACAAGGAGATCGTATTTCCAGGCAGTCTGTGTGGACGACTATGGAGGCGGGAGACCTCTGTCGCTCGGAGGACAACTGTCAATCCCGATAGTCCCAGTGAGACCAGGAGTCTTTAGTCCTGGTACGACCAGGAGCTGCACAGACACCGTCCAAGACCGGAGGTGAAGACCGCACAAAGGGCGAGGTACTGTCACTGAGCAAGCCTCGGGACAAGGTATGCATCCACAAACCATCTTTCCTATTATATAGACGTTGACGCGATTCCTTTTGTTCTGGGTTTTGGGAGAATTTTTTTGTTTCCGCTGCTTCTCTGCCTCCCCTAAAACCCAAAACATTAAACATCTTGTCACCTCTCACTAGGCAACAACTATTCACATGGCTCATAAGGCCATTAAACATCTTGTCACCTCTCACTAGGCAACAACTATTAGGGTTAGGGTTTCCCTTTATAGCTGAATAGGGTTTCAAGTTCATATTATTAAATCAAACCCTAATTTATTGCTCCACACATCTAGGAGCATACATTGATATCATAAGTATTCAATTATACTTATTTATTCTCATCTTTTATCATTAAATGATAATCAACACAAAGTATGAGTTTCTCTCTCATCCTCTCAAGGATATTGATTACATTATACTTTGTTATCTTGGCTTAACCCTTTCTCAAGGTATGTTAGCCTACACTTATCAAAGTGCATTACATTTCAATTTAACAATTGACATGACACACTTCATGTGTTACTCATCCAAGTATATTGGATTTAAGGTGCATCAAGGTGCATCAACCTTGAGGTGCTGGATGTAGTATTTATCATGCCTTGATGTATTACTTACCTCATTACTTTCAACTTACTTAACTTCATCAAATTATCTTGTATTAGGGTATGTACACACCATTCATATCAGGCTAGAGGTGTTTATATGTGTTACCCATGTCATGCATGAGGTAGTATGCCATCACCATGTTGGGCTAGACATCAACTAGGGTTATGTATTGGGCTACCATATCGTGCAATAGCATTTTCTATTCTTTACTCATATCAGGTTACCCAAATTAGGGTTTCATGTCAACTTATAAGTATTCATTTAACCTTGTATCGTGCATGGAGTATATACTTGACTCCCTATCGTGCAAGAGGTGTATACTACACCCCCATATCGTGCAAGAAGGTATACACTCATATCCTTAATGTTTTAGTGAAGTAGGTGCATCATCATATCGGGTTATAGGTGCTTGCTTGTGTGCTTGCACCCGATATCACTTTTTTAAGGTAATACCATCATCTTCAAGCTCTATACCTTTATTATAACTATTATAGTTCATGTAAAGATGTCTAAGAAACTACTAGAACTCATAAAATCATCAACTATTTCAGGAAATTTCGGAATTTAAAGTGATTCATTAAGTATAGAAATTTAGGTGATGAATAATAACATGGTTGAATTCAAGTTATATAACCCGCCTTAAGAGCAACTTCAAAGCTCCAAGCTCCAGAGCTCCACATTCCTAAGGTTGAAGATGAACTTCAAAACTCCTCTTAGGGTTAAATATGAGCTCCTTCTTGCTCCTTAACACTCTTGCACGATACCCTTGTGCCCTTTCACGATATTCCACCCCTCTTGCATGATATCACACTCACTTGCATGATATGCCACTCAACATATCACTCTATGGCCGATATCACCCTATATGGCCGATATCACCTACTTGGACGATATGATCTTGCCATGGGCGATACCCCAAGGACCATGCATGATACAACAACATCCCTTCATGATATAGGAACTTTATGCATGATACCTTAGGGTAGGAGGGTGGTAAGGGTCGAAAAATTGCACCAAGGGGTGAAACTAGGGGTATATATACTTGAATGCAAAACAAGTAGGTGCCACATGTCATGCATGAGCTAGTAGGTGCCACGTGTCATGCAAAACACGTGTACATGCATGCATAAACATTTATCTTGTCATTGGCCCACTTTCAACATGAAACAAATATGTAATTAGGGTTTAATCCATGATGATGAGATCATGAAACCCTAACCGATAAGGTTGATGAGCCATAACCCTAATTTAGGGTAATACTAGGTGAAACCCTAATCTAGGGTAATGGTGTAACCCTGATACAGGGTGATGTGATAAGAAACCCTAATTGAGGGTGATGCTATGTAATGACATATGAAACCCTAATTTTGGGTTTTAATACATGAAACCCTAATCTTAGGCAATGAGACGATTAATCGAAATTTGTGTAAGGGGATGAGTAACCCTGATGGACATGAAATGGGAAACCCTAACCCTAATGAGGGATTAAGTGGTGTTACCCTTGTATGGCATGAAGCTGAAATGTAATTGATATAACTGTTATTATGTGTACTAACCATGCAGGTATCATGAGATAATGAGCATAGCCTTGTATGAGCTATGATGTTTCAATTATTGAAATTGTTAATGGGCCTTGTGAGCCATAACATGCCTTGTTGCCTAGTAAGAGGTAACAAAAGTTGAAATGGGCCTTGTGAGCCATGTGAGATGCTTGTGTAGCAAGTATCATGTTTACCTTGGTCAGATGACCTGAAGGTATTAGTTACCTGATAAGTGGTAACAAGTGTTCTTTGATGAACTGAGGGTTTGAATACCCATTTTCCAGAATCATGATGATGAATTTGTGAAAGAATGAGAATGTACCTGATGAGATGAGGGATTGAGATCTGAATGCTTTAATAAGTCTTGAAAAGTATTTGATGGTATTACACATTCTTTGTAGCATTTGTCATAATAATTAATGTTTGGAAACTTGTTTGATGCTAAAAAGAATATGGTAATACACTTAATTAATCAAGTAATATCATACAATGTAGTTGCCCCGACCACAGATCCATCAGCGTAATAATGTTTTTTGTGGAGAGTTATAGCTCTCGCTAGGACTGGGTCTCACTCCGTTGGTCACCAACACTTTTTAGGTAGACGCGGAAGAAGAGACAGGAACCCTTTAATAGGGGAAGAACAGCAGTAACAACAACAATAGGGATAGCAGTGAATTCTCAGGTGGAGACACTGACTATCATGTCTTTTATATAGATTCATATGTGTCGTATCTGTACTCTCAGGTCCTTGGAGTCAGTAGTTAGTTTAATGAATCGATATGAGATTTTGGCTTGATGCCTCGAGGTCTTATGTTGCCTATGTATAGTTTTAACAGGACAGTTGATGCTTGTAATCCTCAAGAAGAGATGGTACTAGTCATGTACTTGTGAACCAGAATATAAATGAATTACTCTGATTCTTTTTGAAAGAGTTTTCCAGTGTATGGATCTCTTTATAAATGGTTTTAATTTTTAGTGATTTTCAGTAATCCGTTGCTAATGATTGCTTCCTCTTAGTCGATGTCGATTTGTCGTCAGAGTTTAGTGGTATCAGAGCTCTAGGTTCGCTGAGTCTATAGAGACATATGATTAAGGTTGTTGAGTCTGTTCTAGTGTCTTCTAGTTTATCTGATAGTGACTTCTGCTCGTATAGGAGGAGGAGAAGAAGTTGAAGATGTCTGGATCACACGAAGAACATACTTCTGAGAGCAGCGTTGCTGCACTAGGAGGAGGTGTAAAGGACCAGGCTAGGGATGAACCAGTCCCTGAACATCCTCAGTTTGACCCAGCCATGATAGAGAACCCTGCTTTCCATGCTCTTTTTGGGCAGTTCATGGCAACCATGACGCATATGGCAGATAGGATGCCACCCCTACACCAAGGGCACCAGCTCATAATGAGGGACATGGAGCTGGTAAGACTTTTGAGAGGCTTCATCGGGTAGGAGCCATAGAGTATGCTGGTACAGCTAAGCCAACATATGCTGATCTATGGTTGACTGAGATGGAGAAGGCTTTCAGAATCCTCAATATCCCTGAAGCCGAGAAGGTGAGGCATGTAGTGTACCTTCTAAAAGGGAGTGCTGGCCATTGGTGGACAATAGAAGAGGGCAAGAGGCCAGGTGTCAAGGTCAGATGGGAAGAATTCTGATGAGAATTCGTCAGTAGCTAATTCCCTAAGACTTACCTAGATGAAAAGATATCTCAGTTTGAGAAGATAAGACAAGGACAGATGAACATTAGCGAGTATGAGGCAATCTTCCGAATTGATGGTGAGGGCTGTTAATTTGAGTCAAAATAGTAGGAGAGGTAATTAATTAAAGGCCTAATTAACTATTGTCAAATTTACTCAAATAAAATCAAAAGGAGTTTTGACAAAATGCAATTTTCTCTTGTAGAATGGAAAAGGAATCATCTTTTAAAATGGGCAAATTAATTGAGAATAAATTCCATAACTAGTTGAGGACTATGAGAAGTGTTCTGCACAATCTAGATATACCAGGAGCCTTTGAATCCACTCTATGTACGCTTAATGCATTGGTGAAGAAGAAAGAAAGTTCATTGATAGAGATCAATGGAACGAAAGGTGAGGGAGAGAAGGGTTCTCTCGCCAAACCAATTTCTTCTACATGGAAGGGATGGAAGGAATGATGAAAGAAGAAGTCATAGATAGAGATCTCTACTTCTGGTGTATCTGTGATAGAGATTAACTTTACTACTTCTTCCTCATGGGTACTTGATACCGGATGCAGATCTCACATTTGTTCAAATGTGAAGGATCTTAAGAGAAGTAGGCCTTTAGGGAAAGGTGAGGTTGATCTTTGTGTTGCTAATGGGGCAAGGGTTTCCGCCAGTGCCGTAGGAACCTATGAGTTAACTCTACCAAGTGGGCTAATAATAGAGTTGAAGAATTGCTATTATGTACCTACCATAAATAGGAATATCATTTCTGTCTCTTGTTTGGACAAAGATGGATTTGAATTTCTTATTAAGAATGGAAAATGTTCCATTTCTAAAGATGGGATCTTTTATGGCAGTGCCCCAATGTCTTATGGTCTATACTTGATAGATTTGGAGACAAGTGTATACAACGTAAACACCAGAAGGCAAAAACTCAATGAATCAAACAAAACATATCTTTGGCATTGTCGTCTAGGGCACATAAATGAGAAGCGCATTTCTAGACTCCATAAAGATGGTTATCTAGACTCTTTTGATTGTGAATCAATAGAGACATGTGAATCTTGTTTATTGGGCAAGATGACCAAGACTCCCTTTTCAGGTAAAGGTGAGAGAGCTAGTGATCTATTAGGACTCATACATACTGATGTATGTGGGCCTTTTAAAACTAATGCCAGAAATGGGTGTCAGTACTTCATTACCTTCACTGATGATTTCAGGAGGTATGGCTATGTGTACCTGATGAAGAATAAGTCAAAAACCCTTGAAAGGTTCAAGGATTTCATGAATGAAGTACAAAACCAACTTGGTAAAAGTATTAAGGCACTTCAATCCGATGGAGGTGGAGAATACTTAAGCCAGGAGTTTGAGGACCTTCTGTGAGCCCGTGGTATTGTACCACAATGGACTCTGCCTGGAACACCACAACATACCGGTGTGTCTGAAAGAAGGAATCACACATTGTTGGATATGGTGCGATCAATGATGAGTTTTGTTGATCTTCCGATTTCCTTCTGGGGTCATGCTCTTGAAACCGCTACATTTACACTTAACCATGTACCATCTAAATCAGTTCAAAAGACGCCATATGAGATATGGTACGAGAAGCGTCCCGATTTGTCTTTTCTGAAGATTTGGGGTTGTGAGGCTTACGTTAGGAAAATGTTTCCTAATAAGCTTGGACCCAAATCCGATAAATGTTATTTTGTTGGATACCCCAAGGAAACGAGGGGATATTATCTATACCACCCTACTGACAACAAAGTGTTTGTTGCTAGGACAGATGTGTTCCTAGAGAAGGAATTTATTTCCAAAGGAAGCAGTGGGAGGAAAATAGAGCTTGAAGAGGTTCAAGCCCAACGAGAAAACATAGAACCGGTAGATGTATAAGAGGAAAATGGAGATTCACAAGGTGTTGTGGAGTCTCAGTCTCCTCAGGTAACACAAGGACCTCGTAGATCTAGTAGGACCCATCTTGAACCTGAGAGGATTGGATACCTTATGACTTAGGAAGGTCGAGAGTTGATCATAGATGATGATCCAACTACCTACATAGAGGCTATGGAGGGACCAGATTCTGAGAAATGGCTGGAAGCCATGAGATCCGAGATGGAATCCATGTACTCCAACAAAGTATGGACTTTGGTGGAACCACCCAAAGGGGTAAAACCGATAGGGTGCCAGTGGGTCTTCAAGAAGAAGACCGACATGGATGGAAATGTGCAAACTTATAAAGGTAGATTGGTTGCGAAGGGATTTCGACAAGTTCAAGGTGTTGACTGTGACGAAACCTTTTCTCCAGTTGCCATGATTAAGTCCATCAGGATCATGCTTGCTATTGCAGCTTATTATGACTATGAGATTTGGCAGATGGATGTTAAAACTGCATTCCTTAACGGGAATATAAATGAGGATGTGTACCTGACACATCCTGAAGGATTTGTAGATCCAAAGAATGCCAATAAAGTCTGTAAACTGCAAAGGTCAATCTATTGATTGAAGCAAGCATCTCAGAGTTGGAATCTTCGATTTGATGAGGAAGTCAAAGTGTTTGGCTTTACTCAAAATGAAGATGAACCTTGTGTGTACAAGAAGGTTGGTGGGAGCTCGACCACATTCCTCATATTGTATGTGGATGACATACTTTTGATGGGGAATGATGTCTTAGCCGTAGAGAAGGTAAAGACTTAGCTTGGGAATACTTTCTCAATGAAGGACTTAGGCGAAGCATCCTATATTCTAGGAATGAAGATCTATAGATATAGATCTAGAAGGCTTCTCGGACTAAGTCAGAGCACGTACATCGACAAAGTGCTGAAGTGATTCAACATGGAGAACTCAAAGAGAGGAAACATCCCCATGCTACATGGAGTCACCGTCTCTAGAGCTCAATGTCCCCAATCTTGTGAAGAGAGGGAGCGTATGAATGGGATCTCATATGCATCAGCCATCAGATCCATCATGTACGCTATGTTTTGCACACGCCCAGATGTCTCGTATGCTCTAAGCATGACGAGCAGGTACCAGTCAGATCCCGGGGATGCTCACTGGACAGCCGTAAAGAACATCCTCAAGTATATGCAAAAGACTAAGGATCAGTTTCTTGTTTACAGTGGCGAGGAAAAGCTGGTTGTAAAGGGTTACACCGATGCAAGCTTCCAAACCGATAAAGATGATTACAGATCACAGTCAGGATTTCTATTTTGACTTAATAATGGAGCTATGAGCTGGAAGAGTTCCAAGCAAGAAACAGTTGCCGATTCTACTACAGAGGCTGAGTATATTGCTGCTTCATATGCAACAAAGGAGGCTGTGTGGATCAGGAAGTTCATTTCTGAACTTGGTGTAGTTCCCAGTAGCTGTGATGCAATTGAGCTTTATTGTGATAATAATGGAGCTATTGCACAAGCTAAGCAACCCAGATCACATTAGCGGTCCAAGCACATACTGCGGCGCTTCCATCTCATATGAGAGATCGTACAACGAGGAGATGTGAAAATTTGCAAAGTACCAACTGAAGACAACAAAGCTGATCCACTGACTAAGGCCCTTTCTCAGCAGAAGCATGATGGTCATGCTAGGTCACAGGGACTGAGGTTCCTTGGTGACTGGCTCTAAGTGCAAGTGGGAGTTTGTTGGTATGTATGCCCATAAAGCAAGTCATATGATGATTGTAATGGGATACTTTGTAAATGATTTGAATAATAATAAAAAGGCAATTTCCGATCTATATGTTTAAACTATTTCTGAGATGATGGTGTAACATGATAGATGTCTAAAGAATGGTTTTACTCAATGACGTATGCTTTTAGGTTCAGGACCTAAACGATGAGATCATGCGGATGTTAAGAGTATACATTCTTATTTAGTCCCTAGTCAGTTGTTATTGTGGAAATATCCATAGACATCAATAACACTAAAGACTAGATTGTGTGTTGGTTGATGACAGAATCTCGTTAGTCATGATATAGTGATATCAAACCAAGCACATATGTACTTGTTAGAGAACAAGGTACCGGACAGACCCACCGTGAGAGTGACACATGGAACCATGACTAGGTAGTCACAGTCAGCTCTCACAGTGATGGTGGTGAGTGTGATTCTTTGACCTGAAATCACTACACTCAACACATGTCATTGGGTACACTTTGACATCATCAAACGCAATCCTGAAACATGGGTTGTTATAAAGGTGATGATTGGGTGGCTTTGACACATGGGGCTTTTGAGGGGTGAGTGATAGATATGAGATTTGTCCCTCCTGAGGGAGTTTGATATCCTTGGCCACTTGATGAGTAGGATTGATAAAGGCATGCACATGCACGTGTGAATCAATATGTGATATTGATGTCACACACATCTCACCCAGTCTGCTCTGAGATCAAGGAAATGAATGAACATTGACAGGATGACCGTTCCATGCCTCGAGTTCATTCAAGATATTAGTGACAAAGGAAATATACATTCACTAAAACACCATTCATGGATTGTAGGATTGAAAGTTGTTCTCCAACTTTCTATTTCACTTGGGTAGCACTGATGTGTGACTAGGCACCCCTCTTTGCTTGTGAAGTCATAAGTGTTATGGATTTTCACTTCCAACGTGAAATGGACCTACAGGGTCACACACATAGGATTTAACCTGGAAAAGGAGTTTTGTCCACAAAAAATGTTTAGATTGATTACTAAAGGAGTTTAGTTGTTCAATTAAACACTGAACTAATTGATAGCTCCATGTCATAATGTTCAAGGTGTTGGACACATTGATTGGAGTATCAGATTGATTGAAACTATTATTGAGTGATTCTGCACAATCTGCACTCCCAACCGATCGGCTCATGCGATGAACCGATCGGCTGAGCTTGGTGAACCGATCGGCTCAACTGGTGAGTCGATCGACTCATGGACTGGGTGAAGCGATTCATTCAAGTGTTGAAACGATCGATTCAAGTCCAACCAGGCAAGTTGGGAAAGTAAGTTTGGTGAGAAATTTCCTTTTGTTTCACTTGCCCAATTTGATTAGAACAAGGATTGGTATTTGATACCAATTAGAAACAAAAGAAAGAAAGTCAATCGAGAACTGACCAGGACCACGAACCGACCGGTTCAGAAATGAACCGACCATTTTATGGGTCGCAATCGATCGGTTGAGGTGTCAACTGACCGACTCAGGTCCCCAACCGACCGTTTCAGGAATGAAACGATCAGTTCAGGTTACGCAGTTGGTTGTTTTTGTGGAAAATCTTGAACCCTTCTACTCCTGCTTTAGTCTCGCATTGCCCGGGATAGAGAACCCTGTCCCATGACCCTCCTATATATACAGGGGTATTGGGGGCTTCTCAAAGTACAACCCAGTGCAACCAATTGCTCTGTGAAGTTGATATTATCTCTGGTTTTGGTAACCGAGAGAGCCCGATCAAGTGCTACCCGATAAGGGAGGCACAGTAAGGGAAAGACAACTCTAGAAAGCGACTGGTGGTAGGAGAGTGTGTTGGCGACTAGTACGCCAACCGGAGGGTGCGAATCCTTTCGATTCCTTATGGGACAAGGAGATCATATTTCCAGGCAGTCTGTGTGGACAACTACAGAGGTGGGAGACCTCTGTCGCTCGGAGGACAACTGTCAATCCTGACAGTCCCGATGAGACTAGGAGTCTTTAGTCCGGGTACGACGAGGAGCTGCACAGACACCGTCAAAGACCGGAGGTGAAGACCGCACAAAGGGTGAGGTACTGTCGCCAAGAAAGCCTCGGGACAAGGTATGCATCCACAAACCATCTTTCCTATTATATAGACGTTGACGCGATTCCTTTTGTTCCGGGTTTTGGGAGAAAATTTTTTATTTCAGCTACTTCTGTGCCTCCCCTAAAACTCAACACATTAAACATCTTGTCACCTCTCACTAGGCAACAACTATTCACATGGCTCACAAGACCATTAAACATCTTGTCACCTCTCACTAGGCAACAACTATTAGGTCTAGGGTTTCCCTTTATAGCCGAATAGTGTTTCAAGTTCATATTATTAAATCAAACCCTAATTCATTGCTCCACACATCTAGGAGCATACATTGATATCATAAGTATTCAATTATACTTATTTATTCTCATCTTTTATCATTAAATGATAATCAACACAAAGTATGAGTTTCTCTCTCATCCTCTCTAGGATATTGATTACATTATACTTTGTTATCTTGGCTTAACCATTTCTCAAGGTATGTTAGCCTACACTTATCAAAGTGCATTACATTTCAATGTAATAATTGACATGACACACTTCATGTGTTACTCATCCAAGTATATTGGATTTAAGGTGCATCAAGGTGCATCAACCTTGAGGTGCTAGATGTAGTATTTATCATGCCTTGATGTATTACTTCCCTCATTACTTTCAACTTACTTAACTTCATCAAATTATCTTGTATTAGGGTATATCCCATCCTAATACTTTATGCACTAACACATCACATTTATCATGTAGTGTATTGGCCATAAGTCAAACATTTGAATTACCCAACTATCATGAATGATATGGGCTCATCTCGGGTCAAGGCATTGTTAATTTAAGGTTGTCCATTATCACCCACTCTAGGTGTTTCACCTATCAAGATATTAGCCACACCATTACTTGGTGTTACCCTCATCACTCCTAAGAGTTTCTTGCCCTCACCTTTACAATGTATCTCGGGTTAGAAGTGTGCATATGATCACCATATCGGGTTGTAAGTATATGAGCACTCACCATATCAGGCTAGAAGTATATACACACCATTCATATCGGGCTAGAGGTGTTTATATGTGTTACCCATGTCATGCATGAGGTATTATGCCATCACCATGTTGGGCTAGACATCAAATAGGGTTATGTATTGGGCTACCATATCGTGCAATAGCATTTTCTATTCTTTACTCATATCGGGTTACCCAAATTAGGGTTTCATGTCAACTTATAAGTATTCATTTAACCTTGTATTGTGCATGGAGTCTATACTTGACTCCCTATCGTGCAAGAGGTGTATACTACACCCCCATATCGTGCAAGAAGGTATACACTCATATCCATAACGTTTTAGTGAAGTAGGTGCATCATCATATCGGGTTGTAGGTGCTTGCTTGTGTGCTTGCACCTGATATCACTTTTTTAAGGTGATACCA